>CAWUFW010013172.1:0-492581 GCA_963921515.1 Calotriton arnoldi
TTCACTTAGAAGTTAAAAACTGTTATCGTTACTTTTCTCACTCAGTGTTGGATCCTGGATCCAGCACTGGTGCATCTCCTGTAAACAGTTGAAAGAATGCGTTTAAGTCATACAGGCGATTTTTTAGGAATATTTGTAGTTTGTGAAAATCGACACTTTGAAACTTTTCATGCTGAAAACCAGACAATGGATTCCTATGGAAGGAAATTCAAGTTACTGGTAAGTACGGTTAAAATTACTTTTGAGGATCAGTACTGGGCTGAAAGATGCAGCACTGAGGTCTCTCCTGATAACAGGTGAGTAAATCGGAATTCGTATTTCGGCTGATTTTAGAGGACTATTTTAAAGTTCCAAAACTCCACACTTAGAAGAATTTCCAAGTGAAACCAGTCAATGTTAGCCTATGGAAGGAAATTCAAGTTACCGGTAAGTACGGTTAAAATTACTTTTGAGGATCAGTACTGGGCTGAAAGATGCAGCACTGAGGTCTCTCCTGATAACAGGTGAGTAAATCGGAATTCGTATTTCGGCTGATTTTAGAGGAATATTTTAAAGTTCCAAAACTCCACACTTAGAAGAATTTCCAAGTGAAACCAGTCAATGTTAGCCTATGGAAGGAAATTCAAGTTACCGGTAAGTACGGTTAAAATTACTTTTGAGGATCAGTACTGGGCTGAAAGATGCAGCACTGAGGTCTCTCCTGATAACAGGTGAGTAAATCGGAATTCGTATTTCGGCTGATTTTAGAGGAATATTTTAAAGTTCCAAAACTCCACACTTAGAAGAATTTCCAAGTGAAACCAGTCAATGTTAGCCTATGGAAGGAAATTCAAGCTACCGGTAAGTACGGTTAAAATTACTTTTGAGGATCAGTACTGGGCTGAAAGATGCAGCACTGAGGTCTCTCCTGATAACAGGTGAGTAAATCGGAATTCGTATTTCGGCTGATTTTAGAGGAATATTTTAAAGTTCCAAAACTCCACACTTAGAAGAATTTCCAAGTGAAACCAGTCAATGTTAGCCTATGAAGGAAATTCAAGTTACCGGTAAGTACGGTTAAAATTACTTTTCAGGACCAGTACTGGGCTGAAAGATGCAGCACTGAGGTCTCTCCTGATAACAGGTGAGTAAATCAGAATTCGTATTTCGGCTGATTTTAGAGGAATATTTTAAAGTTCCAAAACTCCACACTTAGAAGAATTTCCAAGTGAAACCAGTCAATGTTAGCCTATGAAGGAAATTCAAGTTACCGGTAAGTACGGTTAAAATTACTTTTGAGGATCAGTACTGGGCTGAAAGATGCAGCACTGAGGTCTCTCCTGATAACAGGTGAGTAAATCGGAATTCGTATTTCGGCTGATTTTAGAGGAATATTTGTAAAGTTCCAAAACTCCACACTTAGAAGACATTTCCAAGTGAAACCAGTCAATGTTAGCCTATGGAAGGAAATTCAAGTTACTGGTAAGTACGGTTAAAATTACTTTTGAGGACCAGTACTGGGCTGAAAGATGCAGCACTGAGGTCTCTCCTGATAACAGGTGAGTAAATCGGAATTCGTATTTCGGCTGATTTTAGAGGAATATTTGTAAAGTTCCAAAACTCCACACTTAGAAGAATTTCCAAGTGAAACGCAGTCAATGTTAGCCTATGGAAGGAAATTCAAGTTACTGGTAAGTACGGTTAAAATTACTTTTCAGGACCAGTACTGGGCTGAAAGATGCAGCACTGAGGTCTCTCCTGATAACAGGTGAGTAAATCGGAATTCGTATTTCGGCTGATTTTAGAGGAATATTTTAAAGTTCCAAAACTCCACACTTAGAAGAATTTCCAAGTGAAACCAGTCAATGTTAGCCTATGAAGGAAATTCAAGCTACCGGTAAGTACGGTTAAAATTACTTTTGAGGATCAGTACTGGGCTGAAAGATGCAGCACTGAGGTCTCTCCTGATAACAGGTGAGTAAATCGGAATTCGTATTTCGGCTGATTTTAGAGGAATATTTGCACAATGGTGAAGGGAGGGGGCGGGGCCTGAGGTGACATCTGCAGTAAACGCGCCCGTGGCGCGTTTTAAGTTGGGGGATTAAGTCCCCTGAATCATGAGGGTCCCTACGGGCCAACTAGCCCACCAGGAACCTCCAGTATGCGCTAGGGGCTGCGTTGCAGAGACATGTACAGAGGCCACACCTCTTTTACACCTCTCTGCAACGCAGCTCTGTGGCGCTTTCTGGACGTACCTGTTGGGCTAGTTGGCCCCCAGGGACCCTCAGGATTGAAGAGGATTTAATTCCCCATCTTAAAACGCGCCACGGGGCCTGTTTGCACACATGTCACCTGAAGCCCCGCCCCTCCCTTCACCACTGTGCAAACGCGCCCGTGGCGCGTTTTAAGTCGGGGGATTAACTCCCCTTGAATCCTGAGGGTCCCTGGAGTGCAACTAGCCCACCATATACTCCAAAAGCGCCATAGAGTTGCGCTGCAGAGAGGTGTAAAAGGGCGTGGCCTCTGTACACCTCTCTGCAAGGCAGCTCCCTGGCGCATACTGGAGGTTCCTGGTGGGCTAGTTGGCCCCAGGGACCCCCAGTATTCAAGGGGAATTGCTCTCTCTGCAAACGCGCCAGGGGGCGCGTTTGCAGAGTGGTGAAGGAAGGGGGCGGGCCTGCGGGCCCGATCGTTTTTTTGTTTTTTTCTCTGAAGGGGGCCGTGTGGCCCCCTTCCTTTTTCCTATTTTTAGGCCCTGGGGACCCCATCCCCCAGGGCCTTACCCCTTTTTTTTAAATTAAAATTTAAAAAAAACGGGAAGGGTGCCGCGTGGCCCCCTTCCCTGGGCCTGTATTGGCCCCGGGGACCCCATCCCCGGGGCATGGCCTCTTTTTGTTTTTATTTGGAGGGGGGCTGCGTGGCCCCCTCCTCAGGCCATTTAAGGCCCCGGGGACCCCATCCTCGGGGCCGGCCTTGCACTTTTTTTTTTTTTTTCATTTTTGTTACTTTGGGGAGGGGGCTGCGTGGCCCCTCCGTGGCTCTCTATGGCCCCGGGGACCCCATCCCCGGGGCCTGGCCTTCGTTGGGACTGTGGGGGTCCCCAAACCCCCACAGTCCCGCCCGGCTCCCCGTGTCCTACGGGAGCCGGCATTGCTTTGACACATGGGGAGCAGCTAACATGCTGCTCCCCATGTGGAAAGCAATGGCTTTGGGATATTGGAAGAGAGAGCAGGTTTCCTGCCTCTCTTCCAATATCCAGCAGTTTGCAATGACAGGACGGGAGCCGCGAGGCTCCCGTCCTGTCATTGCAAACAGCAGTGTCCCGGGGTAGGCACCCCGGGACACTGCAGGAGCCGGCCCTGGGGGTGGCGGTCCCCAGGGCCACCACAGGCTTCCAGGAGTGGGGCCGCGCGGCCCCCTCCCTACATCGAGCACAGCCCCGGGAGGTGGTGGTCCTCGGGCTTGGGGTCCAAAACGGACCCCATTTTCATTTTTCTTAGTGCCCCGGGAGGTGGTGGTCTCGGGCGTGTGGGGCTGGAGCCCCCCACACAGGTTTTTCAAATATAAAAAAGAAGCCCCGGGAGGTGGTGGTCCTCGGGCTGCGGGAGGGCTCAGAGCCCTCCCGCACCATTATCCATAAAGCCCCGGGGGTGGTGGTCCTCGGGCTTGGGGGCCCTTAGAGGCCCCCACACATAAAATTAACCCCCCCAGCATGCTCCCCGGGACTTGGCCCACCCGGGGCCACTAACATCGAAGCGCGGAGACCGCGCTCGATTTTTTTTTTTTCGGCAGGGTTCGCGCTCCCTGAGCGCATCCTGCCGATTTTAAAAAAAAAAAAATTTTTTGCCCAGGGGGTCCTTGTGGGACCCCCTGAGCAGACCTAGGGGTCAGGGTGTTTCTACCCTGCTCCCTTTGTGCGCTTTGCGCACTTGTTTCTGTCCCTCGGTTCTACCGAGGATAAATGGCTGCCAACACTTCCTGATTTGGAGTGTTGACAGCCAATTAACATAAAGCTCGTGGCTCGGGAGGATCCGCGGCCCTAGATATACCTATCTTTTTCTTTTGATTTTCTCAGCAACTACTGAACGGATTTACACCATTTAACAAAAAGGGTTCTTTCTGAACCAAGAACTACCTCTTTGCCAAATTTGGTGTAATTCCGTTCAGCAGTTCGGGCTGTAGCCGTGTCTAAAGTTTCCTATGGAAAATTGCATGGGGAAAACGCGTTTTGGGACCCCCTTTTTCTCGGCCCCGCTGACGAATCCCCCGAGACTTTCAGGGTAGGAGCGGACCGGAGCGGGCCACAAAGTTTGAAAATTTTGCGAAGATACGTCAACCGGCAAGAGAGTTATTTCAAATAGAATGTCGCGGATTTCCTATGGATAATAGGTTGTAACTATAACTATCTACTGGCGACCGCCAGTAGATAATATATATATATATATCTATATATATATATATATCCATCCCCAAAAAGTGCTCAAGCCATCTCTCAGAATATCTGTGTTTATTCACAAAAGTAAGGTGGCAAATGCATTTTCCAAGTTGAAGTGCGTGTCCTCCTTCCTAACGCTGTCTGCTCCATTGCGAGCCTTGGTCACAGGTGAGGCAAATTACTCTGTTGGAGTAACCACGTGGATTTAAATGCTGGCTCCAATGTGCCACCGCAGTTACAAATACAGTATCAGCATGCATCTGGGTGAAATACTCAGTTATATTAACATCATAAGTGATGAATAGAGTCAAGAATAAATGCCGTATACACACCAAGACCTGTTCCAGGAATACAAAACAGGCTCCAGAACCACTTTCATTTGATTCCAGTAAAACAGCCCTTTGTGTGCATATATATATATATGCACTGAAAAACCCATAGGTTTCAGGCACGTTATAGTTAGAAATTAGCATTTAAAAACCTTAGAAATTCACTGAAAAACCATAGGTTTTAGGGACAGTTATAGTTAGTTGGACATTTCACTCGTACAAAACCAGTGAAATTCCCCGTTATAGTTAGTTCAGCTAACTATAACTCGCGCCCCGCAATGCACTGCTGATGACGCTCCCATATTACATCACTCATGACATGGCCAGTGACATCACTGATGACATCTGAAATGACATCACTGATGACATCATCCAGTGACTGTGTTTCTGTAAAGTTTAAATATGTTTAATATATATAGGGAAAGGCATATTGAAGAATGAGTGGGTGTATAAGTGTCTGAATGGATGATTTAGTAGGTGCGTGACTGACTCTATAAGTGAGTGATTAAACGTATCTTACTGAATGCATGGGTTAGTGACTAAACTGTGTGAATGTCTGTATCCGTCTGTCTGTTGGTGTGTAAGCGGCTGCATGGGTTTGCGAATAGCTACATGAGTGTCTTCATGGGTTATTGATTGGTTGTCTGAGTATCTGTATGGGTGCCTGAGTGTTTGTGTGGGTGGGGTGTGTGTGACTCTGTGCATAGATGTGTGAGTGGCTGATTCACTGGGTGCATGGTTTCAAGAGTGCATCTGTGATGGACTGTATGGGTGGGTGAGTGTGTGTATGGGTGTGTTAGTGAGTGAATGTATATCTCAGTGGTACATGTGTGAGTAACTACATATGTGAAAGGCAGTATATATGTGTGTTGGAGTATATAAATGGCTATAAGTGAGAGTGTGTGATTGTGAGAGTGGCTGTATGGATGAGTGTGTACTTGTATCAGTGATTGTATAAGAGCGTAAGAATGTGCTAGTATTTATATGAGTAAGTGAGCTGGTGTGTGTATAACTGTATAGGTGAGTTAAATGGCAGTGTGATTAATTATTTGCATGACTGACTAGGTGTGTGAGTACCTCCATGGATGAGTGGCGGTGTGTGAGTGTCTATATAGGTGTATGAGTGCATATGATAGTCCTGTACTGAGTGACCGTAAGTATGAGTGACTGTACGGGTGAGTGAGTGGATGTGTGTGTAGACCTAAGAATCAGTGAGTGTGTATGTAGTTATTGGTGTTGGAGTGTCTATGGTTTTGAGAATGGCAGTCTGTAATTTAGAGTGGGTGTATCCAAAGTTATATTAGGGTGTGAGAAGATGCATGAAATGATCACATGGATGATGTCATCAGTGATGTCATTTGAGATGTCATCAGTGATGTCATCAGTGGTGTCACTGACCATGTCATGAGTGATGTAATATGTGACGTCATCAGCAGTGCATTGCGGGGGTGCGAGCTAAAGTTAGCTGAACTAACTATAACGGGGAATTTCACTGGTTTTGTACGAGTGAAATGTCCAACTAACTATAACTGTCCCTAAAACCTATGGTTTTTTCAGTGAATTTCAAAGTTTTTTTAAATGCTAATTTCTAACTATAACGTGTCTGAAACCTATGTTTTTTTTAAGTGAGTTTCACAGGTTTTTTAAATGCTAGTTTCTAACTCTGCCTACAGAGGTAGGACATGTGAAGAAAGAAGAAAAAACGCACAGAAAGAAGCAAAAGAAATGCAGAAAGAAGCAACAGAAGTCCACAAAGACGAAGAAAAGAGCAGGAAGAAGCAAGACGTGCAGAAAGAACCAACAGAGGAGCAGAAAGAGGCCTTGTTGCAAAATCATCCTGTGCCCACAACTTTTTCAGACGGGTACTGGTGGTAACTGACTCGGACTAACCAGGCCTAGAGCCAGTGCTATGCTAAAAGACACTTAGAATACAGTGAAAACACCTACATACACTAGGGAACACTATGCGTTGGGGTACCCCTGTGATTAGCATGACCTCTTCTGTAAGGCCCTAGTACATAATAGGGCAGGGGGATTAAAACTTCCTCTTAAAACGCGCCACGGGCGCATTTGCACAGTGGTGAAGGGAGGGGGGGCCTGAGGTGACATGTGTGCAAACAAGCCCTGTGGCCGTTTTAAGTTGGGAGATTAAGTCCCCTTGAATCCTGAGGGTCCCTGGGGTCCAACTAGCCCACCAGGTACCTCCAGTAAGCGCCACAGAGCTGCGTTGCACAGAGGTGTAAAAAGGGGTGTGGCCTGGACCACGTCTCTGCAACGCAGCCCTGTGGCACGCACTGGAGGTACCTGGTGGGCTAGTTGGCCCCCAGGATCCCTCAGGATTCAAGGGGAATTAATTCCCCAACTTAAAATGCGCCACAGGGCGTGTTTGCACACATGTCACCTGAGGCCCCGCCCCCTCCCTTCACCACTGTGCAAACGCGCCCTGTGGCGTGTTTTAAGTTGGGGTATTAGGTCACCTTGAATCCTGAGGGTCCCTGGGGCCCAACTAGCCCACCAGGTACTTCCAGTAAGCGCCACAGGCCTGCGTTGCAGAGAGGTGTAAAAAGGGGCATGGCCTGGACCACCTCTCTGCAACGCAGGCCTCTGGCGCTTACTGGAGGTACCTGGTGGGCTAGTTGGCCCCAAGGGGCCCTTAGGATTGAAGGGGAATTAATTCCCCATTGTAAAACGCGCCACAGGGCGCGTTTGCAGTGTGTTGCTAGGCGGGGCGGGCCTCGGCACGATCTCCGTGTTTTTTTGTTTGATTTTTATTTAGAAGGGGGCTGCGTGGCCCCCCTTCATTTTACTTTTTTGGGCCCTGGGGACCCCATCCCCCAGGGCCTTACCTCGATTTAAATAAAAATTGACCGGGAAGGGGGCCGCGTGGGCCCCCTCCCGTGGGCCAATTCCAGCCTCGGGGACCCCATCCTCCGGGGCATGGGCACATACATAATAATTTTTAATTGTGGAGGGGGCTGCGTGGCCCCCTCCTGAGGCCTCTATTGGCCCCGGGACCCCATCCCCGGGCCCGGCCTTTATTTTTTTTTATTTTGGGGGAGGGAGGCCGGTGGCTCCCTCCCGGGGCCACTTCTAGCCCCGGGGACCCCATCCCCGGGGCTGGCTCCTCTCCGTTGGGGACCGTGGGGGTCCCCATCCCCACGGTCCCGCCGGCTCCCCACGTCCTACGGGAGCCGGCATTGCTTTCCACATGGGGAGCTGCTGACATGCAGCCCCCGTGTGGAAAGCAATCTGCTTTGCTTCATTGAAGCGAGAGCAGGTTTCCTGCTCTCGCTTCAATGAAGCAGCAGCTTGCGATGACAGGGCGGAGCCTCGCGGCTCCCGCCCTGTCATTAGCAACAGCAGTGTCCCAGGGGTGGGCACCCTGGGACACTGCAGGAGCCGGCCCTGGGGGTGTCGGTCCCCAGGGCCATCACTGGCTTCCAGGAGAGGCCGCGCGGCCCCCTCCCAACATCTGCACAGCCCCGGGAGGTGGTGGTCCTCGGGCTCCGGGGTCCGTAACGGACCCCCAAATTTACATTTTAAGTGCCCCGGGAGGTGGCGGTCTCCGGGCGTGTAGGGGGCTCGAGCCCCCCACACAGGTATTTTTTTTTTAAATGAAGCCCGGGGGGGTGGCGGTCCCCGGGGCTGCGGGGGGGCAGTGTGCCCCCCCGCTATTATAAATAATTAAAGCCCCGGGTGGTGGCAGTCCTCGGGGCTTGGGGGGCCTATAGAGGCCCCCAAACTTAAAAATAACAAGCCCCGGGGTGGCGGTCCCAGGGGCTGCGGGGGCTGCGTGCCCCCGCAACGCATTATTAAAGGTCCGGGGAGGTGGCGGGCCCCGGGGCAGTGTGGGGGGGATTGGGGCCCCCCCACACTTTTCTTTTCACTGCCCCCGGGACTTGGCCCACCCGGGGGCTAATTAGTAACAAAGCGCGGGAGTCCGCGCTTCGTTTTTTTTTGTTTCGCATTTTGCCGATTTTTAAAAAAAAAAAAATGCTTTTTTGGGCCCTGGGGGTCCTTGTGGGACCCCCTAAGCAGGCCTAGGGGGTCAGGGTGTTTCTACCCTGCCCCCTTTCCTTTTTTTTCACGTTTGTTTTACTCTTTTCTTCTGACTCGGTTCTACCGAGTCACAAGATGGCTGCCAACACTTCCTGGTTTGTAGTGTTGACAGCCAATTAGAATAAAGCTCGTGGTCGGGAGGGTGCGCGGATCCACCTCGCCTCTATATATCGAAACTTGTATTTTTTGATTTTCTCAGCAACTATTGAACGGATTTACACCATTTTTAAAAAGGGTTCCTTCTGATCCAAGCACTACCTTTTTGCCAAATTTGGTGTAATTCCGTTAAGCAGTTTTGGCTGTAGCCTTCCATAAAGTTTCCTATGGGAAATTGATTTTTTGACTCTTATTTTTTTAATTTCTCAGTAACTACTGAACGGATTTACACCATTTAAAAAAGGTCGCTTTCTGAACCAAGCGCTACCTTTTGCTAAATTTGGTGTAATTCCGTTCAGCAGTTCGAGCTGTAGCCCGTGTCTAAAATTTCCTATGGGAATTAACATGGAGAAAACACGTTTTGGGACCCCCCTTTTTTCTCGGCCCCCGCTTGACGAATCACCCCGAAACTTTCAAGATAGGAGCGGACCGGAGCGGGCCATTAGTTTTGAAAATTTCGCAAAGATTCGTCAATCGGCGCCAAAGATATTGGGAATAGAATGTTGCGATTTTCCTATGGTAACTAGGTCCTAACTATAACTACCTACTGGCGACCGCCAGTAGGTAATATACATCTAAATATGAAAGTGGGGGTTACACTTGCCTAGCGTGATGAAGGCATGTGTTGTAAACGCGTGCATTGCAATGTCATACAACCTTGTGAAACAAGGTTTTGAAAGTTTGGGAAAGAGGAACTATTTATAAAGTCATCATCCTGAAGAAAAAATATAGTAAAACCTGCACCGCATGCATTGTGGCCTGGTTGCATCGGAGACGCAGTGTTTGTACAGTCCCTGTGAAGAGGCCTGGCCAGTTCTTTGGTGTGTGCGTGATGTTTTGTTCTCGCCCAGAGAAGAGAGCCTGGTTGCAAAACTTGGAAGAAATTCTCCCTCCTCAATATCCTTGAGGCTGGATACATTTTGTTAATACTTATGGGCATAGATGATTGCATCGATTGAGGCTTGCGATTAATCCCCATTTACACACTTGCAGAGTGTGAGTTGTGGCAAGCTCTGGCACTTAAAGATGCAGTGCCAAAAAAGTGGCCCTTTGCACAGCACATGCTTTGCCAAGGTGAAAAGCTTTTAATCAGTAGATTCCACAATGTTATGATAATGGTCTTTTGTCCAGGTTTACACCAACGTCCTTTACATGTGACGGACAGTTCCAGGCCTGTTTATTTGTATTTATTTATTGTTTGCAGTTTTATATAGCGCAAACCCAACCCGAAGGTAAGGTATTGGAGTGTTTTACATGAACACCAGTTGCATTACACAAAGTCCCTTTTTTTTAGGCACGGGAAGATCAAGTGATTTAACCAGAATCACAGGATAATGAGCTGACGCTGAGACTTGAACCTGGCTCCACTATTCCCACTGCCTTCTAGATTGGTGTTATGATTCCAACAGGGCATACCAAATATTCACATAATGCTAAATACGCCCACTTTGGAATCCCTATACACCCAGCCTACTACATTGTGACTCTGGTTGATAATTGCCCCGCTGTAGAATTGTTATGAGCAGGGGTTATAACTACGAATGGTGCAACAGGTGCTCTGGCTGTGATGGGCCCTTTGAAACCCAATTGTGGTTGTGTTTTTTACTCCTCATCTTGTTATTAGCGTGCTCAGTTTCAGTACTTTCATTAGGGTCCGTGGCAGCCACTGCATATGGCAGGGTGGTTGCTGAAGGCAGAACTCGGGGATTGTTTCGCCTGGTGGTGGTATGAAGCACACCCCATTTCACATTTTGAAATTTTTTAACCAGTATGATTTTGCAAGCTGGCTGATGCTTTCGAATGATCATCAGTTATAATGAGCTAAAGATCAGGATACACTACGGGCACGTTGTCATGTTTTTTATGTATCGATAAACATACAACAAGTTTAATTTGTGGTATGTATATTTATATGTTAAATATTATGAAAAGAACAAAACAAACTATGTACATTGATACTTTCAGAAACACATTGCTGAAGGAAAAAAGGAGTGTTTTAAAAATATTTCAGAATTCAAGATATTCGACCTGTTTACAGATCCAAATATGTTTCTATTTTTTCTCCTAGGACTTGAGAAATCTGTAATAAAGACGTTGATTGGCATGGACTTGGACAAGATTAATCTTGACTTAATTGAGGCTGTATTGGAGTGGATTGTGGATGGTGCTCACTCATATCCGCCAGGTATTAAAACTATGAATTAAGATCTGAACTGCAAAATGGAGTATGGGTTATGGCGCTGCCGAACTATTTTGTTGTTCCCAGACTTGTAATAAACTTCAACTATTTTCGTTCAAGTTTTTTTTTTTTTTTAAATATGTCTTTATTGCGTTTTTATGTTTTGTCATTTTCCAAAAAGTGACATCACTGCTACAACATGGGAAACAACACAGCGGGCACCGATATTCAACTAAACACATTAAACTACATCTGTGATCCAGTGATCAGACCGGTGCCCAATGGTACTGAGGGGCGGCAGCTTGTGTGCCCTGCAGAGGTCCAGTTAACAACGGGGGATTGTTAAGTGCATCTCGCCATAACAACTACATCTCAATGTTAACATAACTTGTTCTGAGGGAGCGACGCCACTGTTGAAGGAGGGTCATTATTCACCAACATCAATACATGAAAGAAGACGGGAGGGGGGAGTAGGGGGCACAACGGAGTCACTCAGGACCAGGCACCCCTCTCCTAGTTTGGAGTGGGTCCATGTTATTGGGTTCGGCCAGTTTGTCCAGCAACTTGAGTATATAGGTTTCCTACAACGTGGCCACTAGCTCAGCACTGCCGGTGAATATCTTGGGACATGACATCTGCCTCTGCCCACTTGTGTATTGCTCTGATCCAGCCCATCTCCAGTGGTGGTGTAGCCGCCTTTTAGGACATCGCTTTCTGACGCTTAAATAAAATCATGGCCAAGTCTACAAACTTCATAAAGTCCTGTTTTTTTGTCCTAATCATTATCCCCAGTAGACACAACAGAGGCTCGGGGGCCAACTGGTTATCAACCCAGTGGCGACTGGTAGGGAACAGTGGGAGGGGAGCAGGGGGGGCGTGCGTTAAAAAAAAGAAAAAAAAAGAAACTTACCTGCTGGTCGCGCCGGTCGCCAGCCGCCGCCTTTCCTCCACACAGGAACCAGCGAGCAAGCACCCAGGCTTCCAGCCAATCACAACTCTGCAATGCATCATTGTGATTGGTGTGAGCACCGTGGTTCGGGGCTCAGATGGGGAATGGGAGCATGGGCATGTTCTCCACCAGGCTGTAATGCAACCTGGGTGGAGAACATCAAAAGTGCGCATGACAGTTTGGCCGGCCCGGCGGGCAGACCAAACCTCCATGCGCACTTAAGGCGCAGCCAACACTCCTCCGCCCTGTGACGTGGAGAGCCCAGCCCCGCCGCTGCAACTGCAAGCTCAATACAAAAAATAAAATGCTAACAACGGAGCGTTGTTATCCTTTTATTTTTTGCATTGAGCTTACAGTTAAAGCAGTGGAGCGATGCTCCTCCACCTTAGCGGAGGAGTCGCCGCTGTATCAACCACATCCGATATAACCTCCATCACCCGTACCCACACCTGTGCCAGTACCGGACATATCCATACCATGTGGAGAAATGTCACGTTGGGGTACCTGCAGCTTGGGCACTCCGGGGACGAGAGCGGGAACATCCTGTACACCTGATGTGGTGTGAGGTAAGTCTGGTGCAGGTAATTAAATTGCATAAATTTCAGGTGGGCATTGCGAGATACTCGCTTAACATACTCAAGTGGCACCCCCCCGTTTGAACGAAAGGACCATACCCATGCAGTCCTCCCACTTAGGCTTACTGCGCAATGCGTGATCACTGCTCTTGGCTAATAATGTGCCGTACAACATTGTGACCACCCGTCTCCCGATCCCATGAGTAAGGACACATTGGAGCCTCCCATGCAGCACTGGTTCCATTTGGCCCATTCCCCAGGTGTCTCGCACTGCTAGCACAAGCGAGTTGTGTGCCAAAAAAAGGCCCATTCCCAGGTCGTGAGAAGACTGCAAATCCGGAAAAGACCACAGAACCCCTTCCACGTAAATATCACCCACCCGACTATCCACAGCCACCCGCCACGGGGCCGGGTCATGAACAGCTAGCTTGGTTCTCGCCCTCTGTACAATCCATGGCGATAGTTGTGGTGCATAGGGCACCTGTTGGCGCTGGAGCTGAATATACCTGTTCCAGCAGTACCTACCCACGCGTGCCAATCTACTCAATCCTCTCCGAGGGCTACACTTGTCCATTAACCAATCAAATATTTTAGTTCCCCAGAGTTCGGCTCAGATAGCCACACTCTCAGCCATCGTGTTGTTGCCCATCCATCTCATTGGCCATTGCATTTGAGCCCCGGCATAATAAAGCTGAAGGTTCCGCACCCACAGGTACCCGCCATCAAGGACCTTTGGAGTGTGGCAATAGACACCCTATGTCGGCCTTCCCCCCCCCCAACCAGTTGTCCCATCAGACCCCTCAACTCCTTAAAGAAAGGACATGTGGGCACCTCCGGCAGGCCTGGGAACAGGTATAGAAAGTGTGTTAAAACTAACATCTTTGGTATTGACATACATTTCATGGGTGAGAGCAGGAGGCCCTTCCAAAGGGCCAGGGACTGGCGCATGGCCGTCAGCACTGTACCGAGATCACTGTCAAGCAGGTCCCTGTCTGAGTGGAATACATTGCTTCCCAAGAAGCAGAAGGTTTCTATGCACCAGGGCAGTATTTAGTTCTGCAACCCGCCCTTTCTGCCTGTTCCACTCAGTGCAGAGGGAACAAGTAAGATTTACCCCAGTTGATCCGGAGGCCAGTCATCTCCCCGAAGTGCTATAGTATCTCGAGTAGGGCCACAGCGCCCGCCGGTGGTCCCGCATATATATGAGCATCAGCGTACATGGATATTATATGCCAGTCGGTCCCCAAAGCCACACACCAGTCCGGGCCCCGTGCCCT
The DNA here is from genome assembly GCA_963921515.1 of Calotriton arnoldi. Taxonomy (NCBI): domain Eukaryota; kingdom Metazoa; phylum Chordata; class Amphibia; order Caudata; family Salamandridae; genus Calotriton; species Calotriton arnoldi. Next base: position 13,939 of record CAWUFW010013172.1, read on the forward strand.
CAACAGACAGGCCAGGGGTTCCATCACCAGGGCAAATATGGGCGATAAGGAGCAACCCTGTTGGGTGCCCCGGCCGATTGCAAACTTGCATTAGTTCTGGAGGCCTGTTTTTACCCTATCCTGTGGAGCCATGTAGCGTAGTTTAATCCAGCTAAGGAATTAAGGTCCTATCCCTAGGCCCTCCAGCACCAGCAGTAGGTAAAACCATCCCAGTGTGTCAAACACCTTCTCGATGTCTAAGGACACACCGCTATTGGAAGATCGTTGGCTCCCTCTAAGTACCCCATTATGTGGCACAGTCTGCAGGTGTTATGGAAAGTTGCCCTAAGGGGAATAAAGCCATTCTGGTCGGAGTGTCTCAATGACTGCAACACTGGCAATAGCCTATTCACAAGCACCTTGCTTTAAATCTTGTATTCAATATTGAGCATTGACAATGGGCAATAGGAGCTAACCTCCAGGGGATCTCTGCTTGGCTTAGGGAACACAACAATGAGGGCCTCCCTGAGGGACTGTGGTAGGATTCCCACTTGGTGTGCCTCACAATAAACCTCAAGCAAATTGAGAGTAAGAGTTGTGCCATAAGTGGCATAATATTCCACTGGAACCCATCGGTGCCTGGCACTTTATTTTGTGCCATTTATCGGTCAGCTGCCCTTAATTCTACCAACTGCAAAGGCTCCTCGAATTCCTGCACCTGCATCAGAGTCAGTCGGGAGGGAGGCTGATCACACATAAGCCCAGACCAGGTCTAGCTATGGTCTGGGGGGGGCTGGGACAGGGAGGCATGGGGGGGTGAACATACATCGTTTCATAATAATCCATGAATACCGCATTGATATCCGCTTGAGTATTCACAGTGTGATAACTAACATCGCGGATAGCCCCATTCATGGTTCTGGGGATTTCTAATTTTAACTGCCAACTCAGCATACGCCCCGGCTTATCACCATCTGCGTGTTGCTTGGCAGGATAAGTTTCGTAGTTGATGTTGCTAAGTTGATGATTCATATCTCCATGTCTTTTCCATGGTGCTCTAAGGCATGCTAGGACCTACACATCCGTCACCGCCTCCCTCTCGGCTACGCAGATCTGCTCCTCCAGTGTTGACAGGCTAGGGAGTAGGGATGTTTTGATCCCCATGTGGTTTTAATACAGTGCCCCCTCATAACATCCTTCAGTGTGTCCCACTGTGTTCCTCTATTCCTCACCAACCCCTCAGCCTCAAAATAATGTTGCATGTGAGTACCGATGATCTCCCAGAAGACTGTATCCAGTAGGGCCTCTGGTCGCAGTTTGCATGTGGGGATGTGAGTGAGATCTCACCCCCACTGTAAAGAGACGCGCAGGGGCTGTGATCAGATATCATCCGCCCTAGGTATTCTGAGCTACCACCTAGGTTCAGAGCTCAGTATTCCCAAAAATGTAGTGAAGGCTAGCATGCACCTGGTGGCCCGGGGCATAGTAAGAAACCTCTGCTTCCTCCGGGTGTCCTAACCGCCACACATCATGCAATTGTACTGCCGCAATCCATTGTCGAAAGCGCAGTGTTGCCCTAATACCCTTCGTTTCCAGGAGGGGAGGTATTTAGCGATAGGCCTCATTGTAGTGAATGCCAATAAAATCCACCACGAATCCTGGTACTTGGGGATCGCTGAGCAAGGCTGCGGACACTGTGTTGAAACACTCCCCTTGGAGCACATTCAGGGCATATACCGCTACCAACGACAGAGGCTTGCCATCTAACTCACCTTACAACGGCAGATGCCTCACTTCTGAGTCAATCACCACCCTGTTATGCACAAAGTGCACTCCCGGGACTATCCAGCTCAAAACCCCATGTGCATATGCCAAGTACCCAGTTCCAAACACTTGTCCACGCCACCTTGCTATTTTCTTTGAAGTTAATACCTTAGTAATATCTTTTCTGGTCCTGGACAGAAACGATTTCACACGCTCAAAAAGGCTTTTGACTCTACCTCTTCTGTTTACTAATTAATTTGGCACTTTATCCTTTCTGTAAGGCTCACTCTCTTTTGATGAGGTACACAGCTTTTCCTTACGCAAGTCCTTCTACTGTCTCCATTCTTCCTTCTCCTCCTCACCTCATGCACTCTTGCATTCCCACCTGTGCTGCGTACAATGAATCACAATATTCTGAAAAGCTCCTTTTCCTTTGTCCCAGCCTCTAGCCATAAAGCTGCGAGGAAAGGTAAAGTTAGGCTCTTTAACAACCAGTTTCAGTTTGCTGAAGGGGTGGCACTGGAATCTGGGCTTTGCAGCATCCAAGGCCATATTAGAGTCCAAAATTGTCAGGTGATGTAGCAGAGCCCACATGAGCGACCCTGCTGTGTCAGGTCATGACTGCAGAGTACATCCGTGGCTAGTCATGTGGTGCCTTGAGGTAAGCCAGGGCCCGCAAGAGGGACCGGACTTTGGTTGTGGAGCCCTACTGAGTTTAGCAGGACAGCAGTATAATGCGAAGCAGCTGTTACCATAAAGGGAAACAGCTAAGAGGAATGTTGGAACTGGGATTAACACTTTGCTCTAGCTGAGTGATGGCATAACACTGAGCGCTATTACACAGTATTTGGAGGTAGATGGAAAACATACCCCTAGAGAGAATAAGCAACATCCAGCCAGAGAAGAAGGGTAATTGTTTTACTCGAGGTCTCAGTTCGCGAGTAGCTTCTGCAAAGAAAACCCTGAGAGTTCCATAGATCCGGGGGAGAGTTCCAGAGATCTGGGACCAGACTTTGGCTGGGAGGAATCACAAATTATGTGTATGCTTTCACCACCTACCCTTCCAACAGTGTCACCTTCCTGAGATGGAAAAGAGGGGCATTCATCATTCTGCTCTATATTGCCACTTCTCTGCAAGGCTGTTTGTGAAGATCAGCTGTATATAGGGGGACTCCTCCCCCAAGAGCTTCCGGAGTACTGAATATTTTTCCATCTTGAACCCGGCAAGTATTACATTGAGGAGGCTCGTCAGGACCTCCCATATTGCCCCGTCCCTTTAAAAATCAAGGCCCATCTCTTCTCCCATGCAGGTGGTGGATAATGCCTCATTTTGAACTTGAGCCGGTGCTTACCCTGTCGGCGACCAAACCAGTGTGACTCCTTTTTCCCTAGAGCACTGAAAAATATGGTACCTCTGCAGGATCCTAATTTGGGACCAAGTATGTGATTGAGATGTGGAAAACTGGTGGCAGTCTGGATACAAACCCAGTATGTCTTCGAAGAGAGAACGACCCCCTGCCCAGCCAATCGGAGCCATTTTACCATGCACAGGCATCACCTTAACAATGTTTGAGTCCTCTGTAACTAGACTCTTTTCTGGCTCGGCATGCAATCCCAGAACAAGTAATGCCTTCCTTTCGGGTGGGTAGAGAGTTACCTTTTACAGCGGGTAAGAAAGGAGGTTTCAGGACTGTAAGCAAAATCAGCTGATCATTGGTCAGAGTGAACTGGTTACAAAGGCTGCTACTAAAAAATGGTGTCATCATGCACAAGTGTTCCAAAGCACACATCTTTCTGGATATGAGTTTAGTGACACGGCGGCATAGGCAAGACCTGCAGGCTGTGAAAAAGGCGATTGTTATGTAGGGCAGTGATCGGTAACCTGTGGTCTGCAGTCCCCTGAGTGTCACGATGCCTGCTCAGGGTGTCTTCGACTGTTTATAAAATTAAATAATATTAGCAGATTAATAAAGTGCATATACATAAAAAAGGCAAACTGTAATGTTTTAAAACGTTTTGTAAAAGCGAAAGAATTGGGAATTGGAAGCTAAAAATTAAGTTGGCATCCCTTCCCTTAAAATTAAGATTAAGATTTTCCCATATTTTTTTGGGTGAATTAAATAAAAATAGATCATTCTTAGTATATTTGTTTGAGGTATATCTGTTTATGTATTTTTGGTATTGTTTTGAGGTTCAAATCCTAGAAATTACTTTGCGGGAGTCCCCACCTCAAAGTAGTGATTTAGTGGGGGTTCCACAGAAGTCAAAAGTTCACGAATAGTAGCTTCCTTATGGTTACTAGCAAAAGTGAGAGCAAATGAGGGTGAATCAGCCTTGTTTACAAGTCCTGAAGCAGCAACGGCATATCTTTCATAGAGACAGGCCATTTCTGAGTAGCATGAATGTTAAGGGTATGAACTTGAGGTGTTTGAAGTTGATGTGGATTGTTTATAGCAAAGGCTCTGTTCATTGTTGTTCCCCAGTGAATGCAGGAGGGGTGGGGTACTGAGACTGTGACTGATTAAGATAAAATTAAAATTTACAATAGGTTGTTGGTGTTAGTACTGTGTAACCTGTAAATATGCTCCCTTCCTTATTATCTCCCACTGCACTCTTTGTTACACTTGGATTTGTGATTCCCGTAGGCTGAGTGTTTTTTTATACTGTTCCATTATGTGACAGTTAAAGAAATATGAAACTTTGTTGAGTTTAGCCATGCAATTACCTTTGCTGATTTTCTCCACCTTATTTAGTATGCAGTTAAAAAACCTGTCTTACCTGATATGGTTATGTGTAAATGTGGTCCTTACCTTCTCCACCTGGGGCAAAAGGAATTGCATCAAACAGTATCCCCTGTTTTTCAATAGTCATTACTGGTAACATAGGTGAACCTGGAAGGTATAACCAATGAGCAAGATCTCAAAGTTTGCTAGAACAATGATTACTAGATTCCTTCCATGCTTGGACTTGATCCAAGGATGAGGTTGACTTAGTTGCGCCACTGACCCCTAGAATTTCAAAGGCACACATGTATTGTTTATGCACATATTAAATTAAATCCCTTGTATTGTCAATCCAATCTGCAGAGCATTTGACACTTGAAAAGGGGTGGGAAATGGAACTCTTCTTCAGTAGATTGTCAAATACTACAACTCTTACACAGTTCTAATGTGGTGCTCAGAGTAGTATTGTGTATTTTTTGCTACCTTGTTTGTATCTGAAAAACAAAGCATACATACTGTGCAATGAGATGTTATGTCATATTGATTTGTATAGCAAATTATTCACCTGAGAGGGTATCCAGGCTCTTAGGCAGGTTTGTGGGTCCCCAAGACGCTTTTACGAAGAGCCAGGTCTTCAGCTTCGTGCGGAACTCAAGAAGTGAGGAGGAGGCTCTGATGTATTGCAGGAGGTTGTTCCATGTCTTGGGTGCGATGTAGTAGAATGAGCAACCTCCAGTTTTGCAAGTATTTATCATTTTGTTTCTAAAATGTGACATAAACCAGTTGGCACTCATGAGGTAGAGTCACGGAGGAAGAACAAAATAGAGCTGTTTAAGTAGAGTATGCTTTGTCAGAGCTTTCTCTGTTCCAAACTATTTCCACTCCCTTACATTCAAGATCCCAAAGATCATGTGCAATATAAGGCTGCTGGAAATATATTGAAGTGCCTTAACGAGAACCTTTTTTGCCAGAGCCCTCTCATCAACTCGAACTAATCAAGATGGTTTACACGGATTTAATAGCTGCAGATGTGAGTCAAGGTCAGCTAATAGATGTCAGTAATATAAGTAGCTACTCCTTCATTGTGAAAGAATACAGGATCTTTACAGCTCTGGGATTTCTGAGAGCAAATTAGGTTATTAATTGGGAACCAGGTCAGAAATTTTGTTTCTTGTAATTGTATTTCTGAGAGCTTCATTTTATCAGCCTATCTTACATCTAATGTCTTAAGAGTGACTCTTTATTCATAGACCCTAAGCAGTTGGTGGGAGAGAGCAAAAGTAGATGTTTCGCGAATATGAGTGGCGGCAACTATGACATTACATTCTTGTCTGGAATCAGTTTATGCTGAATCAAATTCCTTTACAGTAAATTTACAGCATTCGACACAAGGACAAATGCACATGAATTTTTCCCAAATCTTGGGGAACAGAGATGCCCCCCTGAACCTGGGAGCCTGTTTTTGGGTCTTGATCCGTGAACGAGAGATGGCATGAAAAATGCTGAGTATTTAGAAAGTAAGGCTGGCAGTTGGGCCTAGTCTACTGCTTGGCCAGTCGCTCTGCGTTGTAGTTAAAACATTTTTTTTTTTAATTTGCTTTTGAATCTTACGTGTGCTGTCCACGTTCTTTTGTTCTTGACAACATCTTCAGTGGCTACGTGCCTGGGATTCAAAGCGTCTCTGAAGATGAGCAGTGAAGAGTTTCTGTGACTGGCTGAGCCATTCGTTTTGTCATGTCCATCTAGCTGTTTCAAAGTGTGTCTCTAGCATAGGGGTACTGTTGTCAGAGAGGCAGGAGTCCCTTGGTTAGCAGCTTCATCGGATGGCTGTTCCTTCAATCCAGTCAGTGGCACAGTGAAATGAATTGCATTTCAGCTTCTGCGGCCATCGTGTGCACGCAAGTGTATCACGTAAAACACATTGCGTTCCAGCTTTTGCAGCCATTATGTACACATGCTTAAGGGCTTATGGGTGCCATTTTGGATTGGGACATTTTGCTGCACGACACAGCAGTGGTGAATATTGAGCTTGATATCACATAAATGTTGGCGGATCAACAGTGATTCGCACAGCAGTATTTGAGGCTGATACATGTGCTGTTGGTTCTAGTTTGCCACAAGCTGCAGGTACTTGTAAAAGTTAAATAAGTGGGTCTATTCTGGTTTATGATGGTTCACACACCAACTCCTATCTCTGCATAGCTCAGTATAATGTCAGATAAGCTGATCTATTTTGATTTATGGTGATTCGCACACTGACTCTTATCTCTGCAGCGTGTGTTGTCAAGCATTACAGCATTGCAGATACCGGTCGCCTTCGGTGAGTCGCCGACCATGTTGTGACTTTTTGCTATAGACATTGGCATTTTGGGTAATACTTCGTTGTTGGTGTCCATGACTATTGGCAAACATTTTTCTGAATAACAAATTGGTTGTCTCCAGCATGGAGCAAAGAATTATTCCACTTCCTACCTTTTTAACTATGCCTGGTATTCCGCAAATTGAATGGGAAGAATGGAAGGAAGGAGTTGAAGCCTACTTGGAGGCCATTGATGGTGAATAGTTCACTCAAAGAATAAAAATGCCATATATGGCATTCCTTAGGAACTGAGGACAGGAACATTTTAAAACACTTATCTGTGTCTGCTGTTAAGGGTGAAGGCGATGTTTTTGATGAGTATGCCACAGCTATTAAAACGCTTGCTGCTCGTTTTGAAGTAAAAAAAAAAAAGAAAAATATTATAATGTAGAGGCACAAGGCATCAATTACCTGGTGAGTCTGTTGAGTGTTATGTGGTTGCTGTTGTCATGTAGTTTCCACCCTACGGGAGGAATTGTGCGTTTGTGGATAGCATAACCGTTGGGATTGTGCCAGACTGATTCCATGCACCTCCTCAGGATATGTTGTTCTATAGGCCAAGCTAGCTCACAGTGCCACCATAAGCCCCTTTAAGCCTAGACGGGTAGCAAATGGTTCGGGGAACCACTGAACATGACAGCCCTGATCCACAAGGAATCGTGGTCACCGATCGAGAACCCTTTTGCTCAGTCACTTGTGCTCTCTTCCTCTCAGAGAAATATACAAGGAATACACAGTGGGACGTTTTCAATATTTATTGAGCCAACATGATTCTGTATAAAATATATGTGCTGCAATGATCAGTAGAAGCAAATGAAAGTTATTTTAAGTACTAGGACAGTGAACAGAATAAAAAGTTTCACCATTGTGCTAAAACATTGTATATATGCAAGCATATAAAACAATATATAAATCTGGTGTACTCTTATTATGCATCCCCTAACCTAAGTGTCTAGGACGTATGTATGCTTTCTGCCAAGAATCCCTGTACAGGATGATCCAATCCCTGTTACCTGAAGGAAAAGAATATAGGTCCCTGTCGTGGTCATGAGCTGGACACCCCTTGTAGAGATATCAGCAGGCTGGTGGGCCAAAGCATCAGCATGTAGAGACCTCTCAATGACAGCAAAGTGCTCCTCTGCCAACACCTGGGAACGGATGATTATTTATAACAAAAGGCATCCTTGCCTATGGCTGAGATCTTGATCAGGCTGCCATTGTTTGTGTGTCATAGATAGCTATGGCACCATATGTACGAAAACAGCAAGCACATTTGCACAACATATGTATTAACCTTGTACATGGTGTCAAGGTAGCATGATAGTGTTCATGCCAAGTTGATTCTGTAAGCAAGTATAGTTTCCAAGAAACAAATCCAGACTGTCACGGATGCAAATGTGTGCCAGAAGTCATTGTGTAAAAGTGAAGGCAACTTTAGGAAAGACCTGTGTGTATGTAAAATGGCAGTGTTTCCCTCCAGGCCTAACTGGAACATGACACTGTAAGAATTTTAGCAGCCTATTGTGAGTATAAAACCTTCAAAGATAAAATGACAAGAGATCAAGTGGTGGAAAAAATGAATAATATGGAAAATCAAGAGAAGCTGTTAACCACAGAGAACTTAACTATGGAGAAAGCTATTGAAATTGCTGGTAGCATATAATGTACTTCCGCATATATGGAGCAAAGGACTTTAAGTACATAAGTTCATGCTCTGCTGGGAGACGTAGGTAAGAATAAATGAAAGAAAAATGATGTTAAAAGAAACAATCTTGAATGTTACAGGTGTGGTAGCAAGAGTCCTTTGGGGAATGCTTCAAGTTGTCCAGCTTTTGATAAAGTTTGCGCCAAATTGTAAATTAAAAAAAAGGCATTTCGGCAAATTACGCAGAGCTAGTTCTGTACAAACTTCATATAAGAATGTTAACTGTTGAAGTGTCAGCATGCAGTGAAGCAAAATATGAATCGGATGTGGATAGTGTGATTTTGTGTGGAGGAGGACTCCGCGGAAGGGGAATTCATCAAAGGTAATGCTTTGCAGGCTGGGCCATGTAGTGTTAAGAGACCTTATTGTCAAATAGATGTATCAGGAGTTCTAGTCACCATGATGGCTGATTCTGGATCCTTTTTTACTCTTATAGGGCTTAAAGAGTGGGGAAAATATTTGACAATCTAACTCTAAAGAAGTCATGTGTGCTTCCACTTGCCTATGGTAGTAAACCAATAGAACGTTTGTGTGAGTTTGATGCCACTATACGTTTCAGAGGTAGCAAAGCCCGGGGTACCATTTATGTTGCCAAACACGGGTCATGTCTCTTGGGGTGGTTGGAGCAAAGAAGTCTGGGAATTGTTTTGGAATCTAATAGTACTGATCAAGTTTTAATGAGTAAAGAGCATATAATGGTGTGTGCCAGGGATGTATTCTTGGGTGGGTGCGTTTCCTGTAGTTTTCCAGAGAAATTGGGATAGTTAAAGGGATTGTTTCCTCAAATTGTCCTGGCAGTTCCTATGGTACATAAGGCATGGCGGGTTCCCATTTCTATGAGGGATGAGCTAAGGAAGGAATTGGCAAATCTGTGTCTCCAATGGATTATTGAACCACTCGAGAGTTCGGAGTGGTTATCCTCAGTTGTGTTGGCAAGAAAAGCCAATGTGTTGTTAAGAATGTTCATCGACTTAAGATATCTTAATGACAGAATTTGGGTGGGCAGGTATCCTTTGCCTAATATTATGAAAATGCTGTCCTCACTTAAGGGTGCCAAGCTATTCACAACTCTGTATATCACCTCAGCTTATCATCAAATTGTGTTGAAACATGAGTCAATGTATTTAATGTAATTTTTGTCTCCTGTGGGAGCATGCACATTTAAACGCATGGCATTTAGCTTAGCCTCTGACTCATCAGTTTTTTAACGCATTGTGGAGGTATTATTTCGAGATATTCACAATATCATATGTTTCCAAGAAGAGATTCTTGTGTTTGAACAAGACATGTGTTCGCATGACAAGTCATTAACCTTAATGTTGTCCATATTGACAAAGAAAGGAGTCACTTTAAAGACCAATAAGTGCAAATTCATGAAAGATTGTGTTGATTATCTTGGTTATAAAATATCAGCTCAGGGTATTGAACCAAAGGAGAGCTTAGTAAGGGCCTTTTAAGATTTTCCTGCACTAGAAAATAAGGACCAGGTGTGATAATTTTTTGACATGTTGGAGTTCTGTGTGCTTTTTATTCCTGAATGCACTGAAAGAACGCACAATTTGCATTCATTGCTTAGGAAAAATGAGAATTTGTTTTTGGGTGAGCATGTCGGCAAAGAATCTGATACCATCAAGAAGGAGGTTGCCAGTGTCATTGCCCTGAAACCGTTTGACATGCATGATGCATGTGTGGTTGTCACTGATGTTAGCCATTATAATTTAGAAGTCGTGTTGGAACAAACACATGAAAGGAAAGATGAAGTTGTTGCCATTGCATCTTGTGCTCTTAGGGAGGCTGTGATTACCTATTCTGGTATTGAAAGTGAGGCGTTGGCTTGCTCATTAGGTGTTGATCATTTTAGGAACTATCTGTGGGGAGTAGTATTTACCATTTGAATGGATCACAAATCCCCTGGTTTAATTTATTCACCTCTAAGGAAGCCAGTAAATCCACCTGAGGATTGCTAAATGGCAATATAGCTTGCAGGAATTTTAGTGTCATATGGAATACATTCCGGGGTATGAAAAATATCTTCGCAGATTGTCTCTCATGCTTACCCCGAAAAGAATCAGAATGTGTGAAAGACAGTCCTGATGAGGATTTCAGTATGGTGGATGTCATTGGCAGCCTAATTGACAATTGTATTTCAGAAGGCGAGTGGAAAGCTGCTTTAGTGGGCGATGGAGTGTTACAAGTGGTTATAAGTTATATTAACAAAGGTTGGCCTATAGGCTGCATAAATACGTCCTTAGAGCCTTTCAGGCATGTTTTTTCAGAGCTAATAGTGTCTGATGGCATACTTTGGAAAGGTGATTTGTTGGTAGTTCCAGAAGCTCTGCATGCTAAAGTTTAGATTTTGACTACTGAATGTTATGTGTTATATGAGGGACATGAAAAGGAGAATTAGAGATAAGTTCTGGTGACCTGGAATGGACAGGGAAGTGGAGCATTTTGTGAGGGAGTTTGTTATGCGCCGCCATAAGCGACAAGTCTCAGGTCACTGTGCCAAGCTGTACCAGTTCCTGACAATCCATTGGGTTAAATAGGGTATGGATGTCATTGCACCAATCAATGAGGTCAAAAAGAATTGTTGGTGTGGAATTGTGGTTGTTGTTTATTATTTGAGGTGGGCTGAGGTGAAGTTTGTGATGTCCTCCAACATGAAGGAGATAATTGATGTTTTACAATCTCTGTTTTTGAGGGAAGGAGCTCCTAGTGAGTTAGTGACAGATAATGGTGTGCAGTTCTACTTAAGTGAGTTTGAGAGGATTCTGTTACATTGGGGTGAGAATCATGTCAAAACCTCATTATATGACGTATGATGGTTTGTTGAAAAGTTATAACAGTGTCATCAAAGACAAGGTGCAGTTGTCATTTGCCAATGTGTTGGAAAGGAGCAATGATCTTGAAGACTTAAGTTGGGCTATTCATATTACTCCTAATGCTGTGACAGGACTCTCTCACTTTTCTCTTTTGAAATGTCAGTTGCTTACTACTAAATTTGTGGCACCTTGAATGGGAGTTTGTGTGTATCTGAAAAGATGTCTGCTGTGAAACATAAGTGTGAAGAAGCGCAGATGAAGTATGCAGGAATTCCACGGGTTAAGGGTACACGTTTAATTTTTGTAAATTTAGTAGATTGAGTCAAGGTTAGTTTATGTAGCATTATAACCAAGTATATGCCAAGTTTTCGCGCCCGAAAAAAGTTATTAAAGTTAGAGATCGTGTTGTTATGCTCGAGGTTGGCAATTGGTGGAATAAAGAGAAGTTGTCACTTCAAAGAACTGGGTTAGTTCATGGTCCGTTGATATAAGGACCCAGTGCTGGGGTAATGATTCTTCGGGGGTGTTCAGTTTCATGATATTAGAATGCTGAGAACACCAAGGCAGAGGAAACCTCCAGTGAAACATATGTGACTATGTTTAAGTGCAACATGACTGTTTAAGTGCATTCAGGATCTGGTGTATATGACTGTTTGAACAAAATAAGATTTCTGAGTTATACTGCAGTATCAGTAGGTGTTTTTCCTTTCTATAGTGGTTATTAGAAAAAGCGTATTGAGGGTTTTTTTCCGTGAATGAGAGCTGGAATGTACAATGTTGAATATTTTGAACAGCAGGCTGGCATTTTTGTCTACTTCTTGGCTATTCGCTCTGTGTTATACTTCAATAAAATTGGAGTTGAATATTAACTATGCTATCAACGCTTCTTCTTGTTTGACAACCAGTTCACCTGTGTTATAAACTCTCCCTGGAGGAAACCTATTATGTAATAATATATTTCAGGTTAGTAGTAGGATGTTTAACATCATCTCTCTCTTAGAGGTGGATCCAAACATGACCCTCAGGCTTCATTCAGCTGGGGTGTGACTCTGTGAAATGTAATCAGTTTCATCTGATTGTTAGCCAGTTCTTTGATTTTAGTGAAATAGAATTTCCCTTCCTGTTCGTCTCGGGATAATCAACAATTTGTTGAGTTTTAGAAACAACTTAAGACTCACCTCTTCATATAATGACTTACTCATTAGTTGGTTCCTTCTATCAGTGCTGAGAGGCCCGTTTTTGGGTAGCTGTTGCGCTTTACAAGACTCGTTAACATAACAGTGGCGAAACAAAAGTCAAAGCAGTACCTATACTTTTATCCAGGGGCAGGCGTCTGAGAATAAGGGAATTCTAATTTGTTGCCAAGTGACACACACCAGTCATTTTATGTTTGGTTAATTTAATGGAATGTAAATATTAATAAAAACAAGAAAGAAATGTGATAACAGCCCAAAAGGATTTATTTATGTATTTGCATGTTTATAAAGTGCAACTCTACCAAGTAGGTGTCCACGCGGTGTAGGCCGTACTATTACAAAGATATAAAATGTCTTAACAAAGAAAGGAAGTGAAAACAATCCATATATATCAAGAGAAAGGCAAAGGACCCGTGACTGAATAAAAATGACATCTATGGAGTCGATAAGTAAAGGAAAGAGAAATGCTGGTGGGTAGTTTAGTACATGGAAAAGAGTACCTAGATGAGAATAGCGGTGGGCATAGTTCCAAGCAGAGTTGATTGGAGAAGACAGGCTAGGAGGAAATGATGGGAAGGAATAAGGAGGAGTTAAGTGATTACTTGATTAGATGTGTAGGGAAACAGATATAGAGACAGAAGAAAGGGAATGAGAGGAGGGATGCATGAAAGACAATTAAAGATGAGGTACTAGTCCAGATATGTAGGAAAGTGGGTTTCTGTTGCAGTAACCCCCCCCACTTTTTGCCAGACTACTGATGCACTTTCACTTGATGTGCCCTGGGTCCCTGCCAATCAGGTTCCCAGGGCCTGTGTTCTTTCCACAAAACTAACCCAATTGGTATCTCTGGCCACAGGTCAGCCCCTGGTAAATGGTACCACAGGTACCCAGGGCACTGTGACCAGGGAAGACCTCTAAGGGCTGCAGCACTTATTGTGCCACCCCTAGAGGCCCTGTACCTCTACACACACACACTGCCTTTGCAGGCTGCGTGTTTTGGTGCAGAACAAAGTGAAGAGTCGACATGGCACACACCTCTGTGTGCCATGCCTACAAACCACTGCCCTGGCATAGATCAGTCACCCCTCTAGCTGGGTGCACTATACCAGTGGTGAGGGTACAGGTGCATGAGCCCTGTACCCCTACAGTGTCTAAGTCCATTCTTAGACATTGTAAGTGCAGTGCTGCCATTAAGAGTATATGGTGCTTGGAGTTTGTCATTACGAACTCCACAGCACCATAATGGCTACACTGAAAACCGAGAACTTCTCAGCACATTAAACCCACACTGATGCCAGTGTGGGATTTAATGAAAAATGCACACAGAGGGCATCTTAGATATGCCCCCTGAAAACTAACCTACCACTAGTGTCCAGGCTGAGTGGCTGCTTTCAGCTGCCACCACCAGACATGCTTCTGGACTCCTGGGTCGAGAGCCTGCTGCTCTCTGGGGCCTGAAACAATGCACATCCTGGGATGAGGTGCCAAGCCTCCTCCCCCAGGATGGGCAGGGTTCACGAAGGGGAAGCTTCAAAGGCTTGCCGCCTTTGTGAGCTTCCCCAGGCCACTTGCTGCTTTCAGTAACTGGTCCCCACTGGTTCTGACCCCCACTTTGGGCGGGAGAACCGGCGGGAAAAACAAGTGAGGAAGAGAGGTGTGCCCACCTCTGCCAACTCCACCCCTCAGGTGCGGGAGGCGAGGTGAAGTACAACTCCCAGTACCCGCCATCTTGCAGATGGGGGGACTCAGCCAACCAGGGACAGGCTCATGCCCCCTCCCACTGGAGGGTGGCATAATAGGGGGTGTACCCAACCCAGGGAAGGGACCCATTGGTCCCTGCCTTTTACCTACCTGTAACGCCCCTAAATCTAGTATTTAGGGGCACCCCTGAACTTTGCTTCCTCAGACAAGAACCTGCAAGAAGAAGAAGAAGAAGGACCGAACAGCCGTGCAGCAGCTAACAAGAGGAAGACGCCCACTGACTTGGCCCCAGCCCTACCGGCCTGTCTCCACCTCGAACCTGCTCCTGCGAAATCCCGGTGTGTCCTGCAGCCAGCAACCTCGAAAACCCTGGAGGACCTGCCTGCCTTCAAGCACAAAGACTTTGTCTCCCGTGAACACAGGATTTGTTCACCTGCAACCTCTGGCTCCGCCCGGACACCGCGAATCCGCCCCACTCTGCACCCGCCGTCCACGGCCCGAGCTCGAGTGGGCAAACACCACGAGGAGGTCACCCCGGCGATCCTGACCCGAGATCCGGCGACCCCTGACCTGCCTCAAGCCTCCAGCCGACTCCTGCAGCTTAAATCCAGAATGCCCCCCTAACCGTGACCAGGAGCTGGTAAGAAGATTCGATCCCAAAAGGCACCCCTGCACCCGACACCCCACGGCCTGGTGTGCCCAAACCGACGGTGCCTAACCAACCCCTAACTTCCCAACTTGCCTCTCGAAGTGGTGGTCGCACCCAGAAGACCTTCGTCCCCAAGCCTGCAGTGTCTTTCCAAACCGGAGGTTCTCCATTGAAAACAACAGGGCGTCCGACGTCGAAACAGCACTCTGCACCCGGCCGCCCTAGGGCCGCTGAGGGTGCACTTTTGTGCTACTTTGTTTCCCCTTTTGCCCTGAGCTAAAGTCCAGGAGCTTTGCTCCCACAACCCAGTGGCCTGCTTGCCAGCAGCCACCAACCGGAGGACCCCTATCCCCCATTGGATAACATTGGGCCTCAGCACTCTGCACCCGGCCACCCTAGTGCCGCTGAGGGCGTAACTAGAGTGCATCCTTGACCCTGGGGGACCCCTGAGTCTACCCCCAGAACCTCAACTCCCACTACCAAATACTTACCTCAAAACCGATAACACTATTTTCCTCCATAGGATAACTTGACTGTTTTTCTGTGAAAAGTTCCTAAGTGTGGAGTTTGAGAAACTAAAGAAATTGTTTAAAATTGCATAAACTAACAAAAACGATTTTACTTACCTGTTTTCAGGAAATGTCCCAGAGTAGTATCTAGGTATACTACTCTGTGTAAGCCTAGTAATCTCAAAAGTTACTTACCTGCTATTTTACTAAAAAGCCTATTCAAGTCTATGAACTGCATTTACTAAGTATTGCATTTCTCTGCATCCATACTGTAAATCAAATCAGTGCATATACAATTATCATTCAAACTGTATTTCAATTGCATTACTACTGTAAAGTATTTATTGCTTACCTGTGCCAGGCTTGCTTGGTTCTAGAAAATAAAATAACTATAAGAATATTTTTATACAAAAACAATTGGTCTGAAGTTCAGTCTTTGAGTGTGTGAATTCATTTGCTGACTGAGTGTGTACAACAAATGCTTAACACTGTCTTCTGATACTGCCTTACTGCTCGACCACACTACCACAAATAGAGAGTAAGGTTCTATCTAACTTTACCTCTGCATACCTTTGGGATTCCAGTGGACTCTGTGCACACTATACCTCACTTTGGTATAGTATATACAGAGCCAGCTTCCTACATTTGTGGATCAGCGGTGGGATATACAACTTTGCATTTGTTGGACTACTTGGTTACCACCTGATCACACAACAGAACTCTTAAATTGTCTTTAGAATTCTGATTTTTTCAAATTGGCATTTTTGCAAAATTACTAAGTCTTGTTAGGGGGGGGCGCGGTCAACCGCCGTGCAAAATGGCAGCAGCTTAGAGCGGCTCCGTCCGAGCGCGCCCGTTCCATCGCAACATCCGCGCAAATATCTGCAGTGAGTGAAACCCACTTAACTAACCAGTGACCGGAGCCCACCCGGAGTATTTTCGCCGAAAAAACGGGCGAATTTGGCCGCGTGGAGACAGAGAACGGAGCGCCGGCCTCAGCAGCTAATCCGCCTGGGTGTCCTGCGAGGTGGAGGAGGGGCACTCGCGTTCCCTGCATGGCCGTCTGTAACGACGAAGACGGAGTGCAGCCCCAGGACAGCGCCCACGAGGTTGAGTGACCTTGCAGCTGATCCGCCTGTGTGTCCTTAGAAGTGGAGGAAGGGCACTCGTATTCCCCGCACAGCCGTCTGAAACTGCGAATACGGAGCGAAGTCCCAGGACAGCGCCCACGAGGGTGAGAGACCTCCGGGGAGCCGAAGTGTGCAGCGGACCAGTGGGGGCCCCATTTTCAACACCGGCGCAGTGCGGCAGCTGTCTGAGGCGAGAAGAGCGCTACACCTGCTGCGGTGCTTCTATCCTGGTGCCCGGCCGTGCCCCGAGTCAATAGGGGACGGTCGACCACAACTGAACTGGGTGTTGTGCCCCGTGCCCATTGTGCAGACGGCTCGGCTCTGGGCCTAGCGGAAAGCCTTGCAGCATATAGAGCTTTGCAGTGGCTCCTACTAGCACCTGCAAATTCGTTTTTGGCGGCAATCCAAAGCGGACACACTGGGCACCTTTTGCGACCCACCTGGGGCCCCGCGGGCAATATTACTAGGCCATAGCTCCCACCGGTGAGTCTCGTAAATCAGTCCTGCCACGCTGCCTGTAACGCGGCCAAGAGGGCGCGACGCGACTTTCTAGTATTGGCCGCCTCCTGCTGAGGGGATTGTGGCCTGGATTGAATGCAGTGGCTAATCTCCCGCCCGGCCGATTACAAACACGTGCTGCAGCTTTGCCACAGCTACCCCTAACAACGGCGTAGAGCTACTGGCCCAAGTGCCTACCAGCAAGCTCTTTGTCCACCTGGAAAGTTGGAACAAAGATTACTTTGGAGATATCCCGGGGACCCTGGGAAGACAGAAGGGGGGCGCCCCACTTACCGAGACAAGGCAGCCTAAGGGGTCCACAGCCAATATTGTGAGTGACCAACAGATATCGTATTGCCCGTGTTGGCCTGGCCTGAAGGTGTAGCCCACATACCTGACACGCACAGCGGATAACCGGCGATTGGGCGCCCTCATTGGTTACCTCCTAGACTCGAGTGGATGTAAAATGGCCGGTGGAAGGAATACTAAGGCCTCAACTCAAGCCAAGCTGGAAAAGGTCGCCTGGAATAGGGGAGCGGGCCCTAGAGGCAAGGATGCGGACAACCTATCTGAACAGCAGCAAGAGGGGGACGGGCCGACAGAACTCACTCTCCAAGATATAATGACGGCCATCACAACGGTGAGGACGTCACTAGAGAGCAGAATTGACTCGGTCTCTGCCGAAGTCTCCCTCATACGTGCGGACATGCGTAACATCAACTCTAGAATTAAAGAAGTCAAATCTACTACTAACTCTTTGGTTGAGAACACCGCCACTCTGCAGAAGAAGGTGAAGAAAGGAAGACCCCCTTGATGAATACGAAGGGCGCTCACGGCGCAACAACATGAGAATTCTTGGGGTTCCAGAACGCGCCGAGGGGCAAGCGACTGACCTATTTGTGGAGGATCTGGTCACAAAGCACCTGGAACCTGCGAGACTGTAAAAATTCTTCACGATTGAGCGGGCTCACAGAGTGCCCAGTGGCAGGACTCGGCCCGGAGCTCTCCCAAGACCTATAGTGGCAAGGGTCTTCAACTACCGGGATAGAGACATTATATTGCAAACAGCTCGCACGGCACCACCAATAGAATTTGAAAACAGTAGTGTGACTTTCTTCCCAGACTTCACAATAAGGGTCCAAAGACAAAGGCGTAGCTTCCTCGATGTCAAAAGAGCCCTGCGCGAGAAGAATATCAAATACGCCATGCTCTTCCCTGCCAAACTGCGAGTGGAGGCGGAGGGTAAGGCCTGGTTCTTCACTACTCCCGATGAGGCGTGGGACTGGCTCGACAGATGGCGTGTCACAGGAAAGAAGAACCACCAGAACTCACGGGAGAGACAGGGGCAGAACCGAATGGAACAGCATGCGGGATCTCCACCAGGTGAAACTCTAACGGCCGACGGTGACAGAAAATAATTGGTCTGTATCCTTTTTTGAGATAATCCTTGACCTACCATCACCTTTCTTTGGGGTTCTATGGGACTTAACCTCCATGAGGGTCGTAGGTCTCCTGTAAGGCGGGATTCGATCGATCCTCACACTAGACATTTGCCACCGCGGCATGAATAAACGAACTGGGCTTCCGGACACTTGAACTAATGCTACAGTAACTCACGACAATTACGATGGAACGGGTGCGGGGTTGGCACACGACCTACAAGTTTTAGGGGTGGGCGATAGGCACTCTGCAATGTTGGGGTGGCGGGAGGTTCCGATACCGCCATGCAGGGAGGCAGGGAGGGGAGAACACTTAAGGTTTGTAGGGTGGGAAGGAATTCAGTCAGTGAAGAAAAATGTTACATTCATTTACGATTGCATTGGGGTACAGTTTGTCCCATATAGCGACGTCAAGGGGGGGAGGGCTGCTTTAGTTAAGTTTGTTCAAAGTTTTGACAAGGTAGATATGACAGGTTGTTATAATGCCGCTGAAATGCTTGTACCCACAGGTATTACGTTCGCACTAGACACAATAGCTGATATAGGAGCAGATTGCCTACAACGTGATGCATCCGTATGGACTCCCCTGAGGCACCAAATTAACACACTACACATCTATGGGGCTACCACTACCAATCGGATTTAAATTACTGTCCTGGAACGTCAACGGGCTGGGGGATAAATTGAAACGGGGTATAGTGCTTCAGTATATTAAAAGGCACTTGCCGAACGTGATTTTGCTCCAAGAAACACAATTGCTGGGTAGTACATGCCAGGGTCTTACATGCTGGGGGTTCAAGCTGGTGGCACACTCTGCGTTTCGTTCTGGATCACGGGGGGTGGGGATACTGTCCGGAAAAATGTTCACATGACGACGGATCGTATATGGACAGATAATTTGGGCAGATTCGTGGCCGTCTCAGGATGTTGGGAGGGGCGGACGTTAAACTTAGTCTCTGTGTACATTCCACCCGGCCTTCAAAGATCTGGGTGACCTCTTACTCTCCCTGCCTGAGGGGAGACTTATGATAGGGGGAGATTTCAACTCCATTGTCTTCGACAGGTTGGATCGTTGGCCCCTTAGGGACCTGCCGCTAGCCCGCACACAGATTCATAACTTCTTGGACACAATGGGACTCATTGACACCTGGAGGGCGCTCCACCCCACAGAGCGATACCAAAGGGGATGATGGACGGAGCGTTAGAGCAAATCAAACACTCACCCCCAGTCAACTGATCTGGGTTTAATCAATCATCATTCTTTAGCTCACTCCACCACCCCAGTTCAGACATGGCCATACGCAAATCAGTCTGACCCTGTGCCTCATGGGAACAGTCCAGCCCGAACTGCCAAGCCATGTCTTCCCTGGACCGGAAACAAGCATCCTGGGACCGGTTTCGGGTTCAAAACCCTCATCAGCCAGGCTATCTTGAATCCAGTGGCAAAGTGAGCAAGGGACCCACGTCTGGGCATACCCTGCCAACTTAGGGCGAACAAAGCGATACTAAAGGGGATGATGGACGGAGCGTTAGAGGAAATCAAACACTCACCCCCAGTCAACTGATCTGGGTTTAATCCATCATCATTCTTTAGCTCACTCCACCACCCCAGTTCAGACATGGCCATATGCAAATCAGTCTGACCCTGTGCCTCATGGGAACAGTCCAGCCCGAACTGCCAAGCCATGTCTTCCCTGTTGACTGGGGGTGAGTGTTTGATTTGCTCTAACGCTCCATCTATCATCCCCTTTGGTATCGCTTTGTTCGCCCTAAGTTGGCAGGGTATGCCCAGACGTGGGTCCCTTGCTCACTTTGCCACTGGATTCAAGATAGCCTGGCTGATGAGGGTTTTGAACCCGAAACCGGTCCCAGGATGCTTGTTTCCGGTCCAGGGAAGACATGGCTTGGCAGTTCGGGCTGGACTGTTCCCATGAGGCACAGGGTCAGACTGATTTGCATATGGCCATGTCTGAACTGGGGTGGTGGAGTGAGCTAAAGAATGATGATGGATTAAACCCAGATCAGTTGACTGGGGGTGAGTGTTTGATTTGCTCTAACGCTCCGTCCATCATCCCCTTTGGTATCGCTTTGTTCGCCCTAAGTTGGCAGGGTATGCCCAGACGTGGGTCACTTGCTCACTTGCTCACTTTGCCACTGGATTTAAGATAGCCTGGCTGATGAGGGTTTTGAATCCGAAACCGGTCCCAGGATGCTTGTTTCCGGTCCAGGGAAGACATGGCTTGGCAGTTCGGGCTGGACTGTTCCCATGAGGCACAGGGTCAGACTGATTTGTATATGGCCATGTCTGAACTGGGGTGGTGGAGTGAGCTAAAGAATGATGATGGATTAAACCCAGATCAGTTGACTGGGGGTGAGTGTTTGATTTGCTCTAACGCTCCGTTCATCATCCCCTTTGGTACCACCCCACAGAGCAGCAATATACTTTTATTCAGGGGCCCACCGCAGTATGTCTAGGATAGACTTTATTATTACACCGGCGGGCCAACAGGGATACGTCAGAGAGGTTAACCACCTTGCAAGGGAATATCGGACCATTCGCCCCTCTGGGCCCGGGTGGAGGTGGGGGAGCCACAAAGAGGGAGGACAGCCCCTATAAACCCCTGGTACCTTAAGATCCCTAAGATACATGACACGATTGTACGCGACACAGAACACTACTTTCACGCAAATAAACACTCGGTTGACTCTGCACTGGTGCTGTGCGAGGCCTAGAAGGCAGTAATAAGAGGGACGGCTGTCTCCCAGATCGCCGATACTAAGAAAGAGAAACAGAGGGAACTAGTGCGACTAGAAACTGAAATTTTGGAACTGGAAGGGAAACTTCATGAGGCTAACTCTGAAGAGGCACGACATGCATTGAGACTTAAAACAAAAGCTTACTTAACGGTGGCCACTGACACGGCCAGGGCTCAACATAGGGCTACACTCAGTAAAATCTACGAAGTGGGCGACAAGGCTGGGAAGCTGCTCGCATGGCTTGATCGTAGAGAGCACGCCAACATGGTAGTAGTGGAACTCACGACGGAGTCCGGTCACACGATCTCGGACCCGCAAGAAATTGCGAATGCGTTCGGAGATCACTACCGCGGTGTATACACGTCACAGACGACATACACAGACGTAGAAGCACTCTCTTTACTGCAAGACATTCCCTTGCCGACACTCAGACGACGAACGACTAGAATTAGAAAAAGACCTAGAAAGCTCGGAGGTAGAAAAAGCCATCCAGGATTTGCGTGCGGGGGAAGGCATCGGGTCCTAATGGTCTGCCTGTTGAATTGTATAAGCTTGCCCCAAGTAAAATCGCACCACATCTGTCCAACATGTTCCACGAAAGCTGCGAGGTAGGATCGCTCCCAGTAGACCAGAGGTTGGCCACTATAGTGGTCATCCACAAGAGTGGAAAACCCAAACATCTATGTTCCTCTTACAGACCGATTTCATTGTTGAATGCGGAAGCCAAGGTACTGGCCAAAATACTTGCAACCCGTTTGTTGGCAGTTATCACTAGGCTAGTACACCCTGACCAGTCTGGCTTTATGCCAGCCAGAATCCCAATGCTCCTTTCCTAGCTCTTTAGTGTCTTCACCCCATCTTTTTAGTTTGTGTTCAGAGGTGCCTACCTCTGCATATTCTAACTTAGCTATGGCAAAACCCAGCTTACCCACAGAGGTCACCCACAGCTTGAGCAACCCCACCATGACCAATAGGGTCAGGGGGCCTAACTTGCTATTTGGCAGGGGGCTAGGCCACCATGCCAAGGACAGTGCTGCATGAAGGCTAACACCCAACAGAGGCTACTGGCAGCTGTCAGTGCCCAGAACCACACCTTTCGCTCTTCACTGGTAGGTGAGGTAGCCAACTTACAGGCTTCTTTGGGTTTGGGGGGCCTGTCTGCTGTTTTAGGGTGGGGGGTCACTACACTTGGTAGTGAACACCCTTCTCCGACCCTCTGTTCTGCCAGCCGAGGAGCCCCCAATTCAGGCTGGACAGTTGCCTGAGTAGTCGGGTCTTTTTGTTGGCTAGGGGGGACTTCACCAGTGCCAATTTTGGAGTTCTCCCTTACTGGGATAGAATCTCCCTGGCCCACTGGAACTGTGGCTAACAGTTGCCCACCTTTCCTACACTGTTTATTCTTTTTCTTTGGGGCTTAGCTGCACTAACTGCAGGTTGAGCTCCCCCCCCCCCCGGTTTCTTGGGTGAGGTCTGGCATTGGACCAGTACCTCTCTTTGGCTCAGACCAACCTCTGGGTGGTCATTCCCAAGGAGACAATCAAGGGGGAGGTCTTTACTGACTACCACCTTTCTCCATCTAAGGGACCCAGCTATTTCTAGGAGCACTACAGCCACAGGCCTAACAGTGACACCCCCTGGGACAGTCCTTACTCTTTTTGTCTCCCCTGGGACATACTGGTTTGAGAGAACCAACCTGTCATGCACCACAGTGTGACTGGCACAGGTATCTCTCAGGGCAAGGGCTGGGATTTCATTCACCAGTAGGTGGTGGAAGTGTCTACTCCCCTCTGGAATCTCCAACTCACCTTTTGGGCCCATTTTCCAGTTGAAGGCTATGAGGGCTTCCTCATCTGAGGAATCACCCTCTAAAGCTAAACTGGCAACCCCTGGAGCTACACTAGGGGATGTAATTTTTTTAGGACAGCTAGGGTCCTTGGTGTGGTGTCCTGCCTTTTGGCAGTTGTGACACCATACCCTGTTGGGATCCCAATTCTTACCTTGGTACCCATTTTTAGTTTGTGAGGTGTCTTTGGGCCCTTTCTCCTGGTCAGGTTTTTGGGGGGCTACCTGGGACTCTTTACTTTTATCTTTTTAGAGGCTCACTGTCTTTCCTCTGGGGAGCTTTTGTAACCCATTTCTTTTGCTCACCGCCAGTGGACGTCCTAGTTTCCCTTGTCTTGACCCAATGGTCTGCCTTCTTTCCCAATTCTTGGGGAGAAATTGGACCTAGGTCTACCATATACTGATGCAACTTTTCATCAATGCAATTACTTAATGTGTTCTTTCATAAACAAATTAGAAAGACCATCATAATCTTGCACTTTGTTTCCAGTCAACCAGCCATCTAGTGTCTTAACTGAGTAGTCTACAAATTCCACCCAGGGCTGACTCTGGGTTTTCTGAGCCCCCCTGAATCTAATTCTATACTCCTCAGTTGTGAGTCCAAATCCCTCAATCAGAGTTCTCTTCATGAGGTCATAGGACCCAGCATCTGCCCCACTAAGGGTCAGAAGTCTGTCTCTGAACTTACCAGAGAACAGTTCCCAAAGGAGTGCCCCCCAGTGAGTTTTCTTCACTCTTCTGGCTTCACAAGCCCACTCAAAGGCTGTGAACCATTTTGTGATATCACTCTCTTCATATTTTGGGACAATCCCTTTGGGGATTTTAGGATCATAAGATTGCTCTTTATCCTTATTTAGTAAATTGCTGCCACCATTGATGGGTGCTAGGCCCATCTCTGCTCTCTCTCTTTCTAGAGCCAGCAACCTGGTCTCTAGATCCAGTCTTTTGGTCAGCCTTGCTAAAAGGCTGTCCTCCTCATTGAGGCTGTCCTCAATGTCCTCAGTGGTACCTGACCCACCTGTGTGGGATCTAGGTACTGAGAGGTTGATTCTTGGAGTCAAGGGTGTAGGAGAGTAGGATCTGCTCCTTATAGTTACCCCCACTTTTTGCTGATGTTTCACTGTTTTCGACTTAGTCTGACTGGGATCCTGCTATTCAGGACCCCAGTCTATCTGCTTACTCCCTAAATTGGTTGTTCATGTACTTTAGGTACACTCCAGATTGGGTTCTGGGGTACCCTTATAAGTCCCTAGTATATGGTATACTATGTACCCAGGGCCTAGGTACCCCAGAGGCCTCCCAGGGGCTGCAGCATGTATTATGCCACCCCTGAGAGGCCATTCAAAATGACACAACAGGTCTGCTACTGCAGCCTGTGTAAGGTGGTGCATGCACCCCTTCCTTAGATATAGGTTCACTATATCTATCCTAATCACTGCACATATAAGCCTATCAGTCACCCCTATGGCAGGCCTTATCAATCCTGAAGGCAGGGTGCTGGGTTTTATGTGAGAGGGTGCCCATGCATGAGCAGAGCCCCTCTACAGCCTTCGGAACCACTATTCCGGGGTTGTCTGTGATGCAGCCAACCATATACTCTTAAGTGCATTATAACCTCGCGGTAAATGCTAACTTTAAAATGGCTGCAAGGAATTATGTAGTGTTTGGTGTCAAACACCTTGGAATCATACCTCCACACCAGTAACTGGTGTGGGAGGTATGATTCCTCCCTCCTAGAGGGAGAAATATGACAGCACCGGTACACCCGGTACCAGCTTCACAGAGCCCTGGCATCACAAAATGGATGCTGCCAGCCACAGACACGAGTCTGCCCTCCTGCTGCTGGACGAAACTCCGGCAGGGGAAGGCTTGACAATAGGTTTCCTGTCACAGGGAGGTGTGACCAGCTCCCAGACAGGCTTTAGTGTATTGGGGCTGGGTGGGTGCACTCTCGGAGTGCTTTGATGTCTGCACTGGGGGCACATTTGGTGTCCCTGTGCATAGTCCAGCTCAAACCGGTTGCAGGGGCTGCCAGCCCCTGCTCTGCCGCGAAACTGGACAAAGGACATGGGTGTAGCCACCCCTCTGTCCTGACCCTCCCATAGGTGGGTCCCCAGAGTTTGTCCCACCCCTTCCTTGGGTATAAAGTAGGAACCCTGACTACAGGACTTTAGATATTACCTGGACTAAACTCTGCTACAGAAACCAAGTAACCTTCGACGATCTACGCTTTGCTGGACGACTGAAGAATCTCCCTTGGAGTAAAGGAGTTACTCCCCTGCAACGCAGGCACCTCAACGCATCTGACCGGTTTGCATCTACGCAGCTCCCGACGGACTCCGAAGATTTTGCAACACAGGAGGTGGGTGCCCAAGCTTCCCTGAGGCCGACTAGTGCTCTCCAGCAAACCTGAGACCCGCAGCCCTCGTGGGGACCGTGCAACCCGAACCCCTGGACACCGTGCACATTTGCAGCAGCATATGCTTTTAGGCGATCTCTAAGGCTGTGCTTTGGGCTTCTTGTAGTCCAAGCCCCGAGCAGTGTTTCCACCGAAGATTACTGTCCTACACTCCACGAGTGTTCCGTGGGCTGGTATTGAGTGATTCCTCTCGAGGTCCCTTCGCGATCCCTGGTCCGTTGACCTGTGGGTCCCTGAGAAGGCAACTTTAACTTTCAGTGGGCTTCCCTGGTTGCTCCAGACGTGCCCTGACTCTCCATCGCTTGGGAGTCCCCAGGACCTTGCTGGTCCTCACAGAAGCATCTTTTCTCTGACCGCGTGGGTTGCAGTTGCCAAGGCTTGTTGGTCTCCAATCCGGAAACTGACCCCCCAGCACTCGACATCCTTCGTGGGACAGCTCGCCTGCGGAATCTGGTCATCGTCAACGTCTCCTGGTCCCCGGGGCTGCAGAGTCAAGCTTCACCTCTTCGCATCTGAAGCACCCGACATCGGTGGGCATTCGATTGCTCCGCTCCTGGTCACGTGAAGTGATCCAGACTTTGTCCCCTCTGCTTTCAGGTTCTTCACATCTCCGATCCAGGCTTGGATCACACCGGACACTTTTCTTCTCCAGGGCAGCAGTACTTTCTCGCATCATGCCATTGAAAACGACGAGGGTTTCCGACACCACTTGACCCCTTTGCACCCGGCTCCTCTGGGATAGGTAACACGGGTACCTTGGTACTCTCAAGGGTGCTGGCCTTAGAACCTTCTATGTTTAGCTGGGTTTGCTTGAAGTCCTCTCCTAAGTGTCCTTAAACTTTAAAATTCCAACCGCGACTTTCCCATAGAGTTGTACGGAGCTCGCGTCTGTGTTCCCACACTGCACCCGTCCTCCGTGGGTCCCCTGTGTCACTACCTTGGGTGGTTCATTGGGGTCCCAGCAATTCTACGTGCTCTAGGCACTGTGTCTAGTCAAGTCGTGGTTCTTATACCACTTTCTTAGTATATGGTTCGGTCTCCCCCTGGAGCCCGCTGTGTATTGTGCTATTTACTGTCGTTCTAGTGATTTAATATTGTGTGTATTGTTCTCTAATCTCATAAAGAGGTTAGTAGAGAGTGTTTAGTAATAAATACATATATTTTATATACACCTGGTGTGATTCTCCTTTCATTTGGTCATTCAGGAGGTTATATACTGGTAAAACAAGCTGCTTTACATTCCTTCAAGACTTAGCCTGAAGGCTGCTCTCCACAGCTACCACTAGGATAGCTTTCTATAAAGGTTGTCTTTAACCTAATCATCAATAAGGGTCGTTTGGACTGGTGCAAGGTGCCCACTTTAATTAGTGGGCAGCATATACCAGGCCAACTTCTCACATTGGTGGCAGCGGTGGGATTCAAGCTTGCTATTGTTTTACCAGATAATCTCAGTGAGTGACTAACTGAAAACCACTAAAGGTACTTAGGTACATATAAATCAAGTCTAGAATAAAGTAAATTCTACTGAACTTGGAGTTGGGTAGCCAAGGGTCTAGCACACCCTTTCTCCAACTCAAGAGAGTCTCAGTTCCCACTAGAGTAGGTAGGTGCATACACCACACCACACTAGAATGTTTTCAAGGCCTGAAGTCAGTGACTCCTTGCCAACTAGGTATGACAATCTCACATTCCAAGAATTGAGAAATATGTGTACATCTAGGAAACTGAAGACAGGGAGACATGCAAGCACTCAACGCCTCATAGAGGCTTTGCTGTTAAATTACCTCAGAAAGACCCCAGGGTCTGATGAGGCAGGCAAGTTGGGTGGGGCAGCAGAGGAAGAAAGGCTAGGAAGTGAAAACGTCTATGACATGGACTCCAATGCTGACCAGGGGGATCAAGATGATCCTACCCTGGACAATCCAATTCTTCCTTCAGGTGAGGAAGGCCTCAATGGCCCTCTCTTTACTCCCCCAGGAAGGGTTAACAGTCTACCAAGAAGATCAAGATCTCCTTCTCAGGAATCTTATCATTCTGGTACTTCTGTAGGGACCTCTGCTTCTCATAAAAGGGAATCCTCTTATGAGAAGAAATGCCAACTGCTTGAGTTTGAGAGAGCTAAGCTCAGAATCAAGAGAGAGCAATTGGCCTTAGATAGGGAATCCCTGGAGCTTCAGAGAGCTTCTCAGAAGTTGGGGCTAGAGCCCCATGGTGGCAGCCACAGTGTCCCTAGAGGTAGAGAAAATACTCATGACCATAGGAACCTGAACAAGATTGTCCCTCCCTACCAGAGTGGGGATGACATCCACAAATGGATAACTGCACTGGAGAGGGCCTGTAAGGTACAGAGGGTCCCTCAGGAGCAGTGGGCAGCAATCTTGTGGCTCTCCTTTGCAGACAAAGGTAGAGACACGCTCCTCACTGTAAGAGAAGAGGATGCTGATGATTACCAAATCTTGAAAAGTGCACTGATACTGATTGAAGGGTTTGGCCTAACCACTGAACAATACAGGTTAAAGTTCAGAGACACCCAAAAGAGACAGACTCAGGACTGGGTTGACTTTGTTGATTGTGCTACTAAGGCTCTGGAAGGCTGGTTACTTGGCAGTAAGGTGTGTGATTTCAAAGGATTGTATAATTTAATCATGAGAGAGCAGATCCTTAATAACTGTCAAAATCAACTGTTGCATCAGTACCTGGTGGA
Source organism: Calotriton arnoldi (assembly GCA_963921515.1). NCBI lineage: Eukaryota > Metazoa > Chordata > Amphibia > Caudata > Salamandridae > Calotriton > Calotriton arnoldi. Next base: position 42,135 of record CAWUFW010013172.1, read on the forward strand.
CTCTGATCTGACCTCTCCCCAAGAATTGGGCCAGAAGGCAGAAAAATGGGTCAGAACCAGGGTGAACAAGAAGGTTCAGAACCAAGGTGGGGACTCCAAGAAGCAGGATTCTAAAAACTCTGATAAGGGTGGGGAGAAGGGTAAAGACCAGAAGTCTTCTCAAGGGCCCCAAAAATCTGCATCTGGTGGGGAGTCACAAACCAACAAAGGCAAGAAGAAGCCATGGTGTCATATCTGTAAACAGAAGACCCATTGGACAAGTGATTGTACCAAGTCCAAGGACTCAACTCCAACCACCACTGCGCCTAAGGCAACTGTTCCCCCTAGTTCAGCTCCAAGTGGTGGTGTTCCAAATAAGGGTGTAGTAGGGTTAACCCTGGGATCTGAGATGGACTCTGGCCTAGTCAGAGTTCCAACTCAGGCTATGTTGATCTGTGATGGAGGCATGGATATGGCCTCCTTATTTGTAAGCCCCAGTAATCTGGGCAAATACAAACAACAGCCTATAATCAATGGAAAGGAGGCCTTGGCATTCAGGGACACATGAGCAAGTGTCACAATGGTGACAAAAGATCTTGTGGCTCCTGAGCAAATCATACTTGGTGAGATGTACCAAGTGACCAATGCTAGCAATGTCAGGACAGACCATTCCTTGGCAGTTGTTAAATTCTCCTGGGGAGGGGTAACTGGCCCTAAAAAGGTAGTGGTAAGTGCAGACCTCCCTGTTGAATGCTTGTTGGGCAATGATTTAGAAACTTCAGCTTGGGCTGAAGTGGAACTCAGGACTCATGCAGAAATGTTGGGTATCCCTGCAGATGTGTTTGCTATGACCAGGTCACATGCAAAAATGTCTAACACTGAACAGGTCCTGGATCCTGGAAAAATGGACCAGGCACCTTCCAAGAGAAGGAGCAGTAGGGTTAAGGCAGTGTCTTCCCCCCTGCCTCAGAATCCAGATCAGTCTCTTGAGGGAGCTGATCTTAGTCCTGAAGAAGGAACTGTCCCAGATGAGCTTGAACCTGATCAGATTGAGTTCTTGGGGACAGGGGGCCCTTCCAGGGCATATCTGAGCCAGGAGCAACTGAGCTGCCCCTCTCTTGAACCCCTCAGACAGCAAGCTGCTGCTGAGGCTGCTGGGAATGCTAGTGGGTCCCATAGGATCTACTGGGATGATGGACTCCTTTACTCAGAGTGTTGAGACCCCAAGCCTGGAGCCACCAGGAGGTTGGTTATACCTCTGAAGTTTAGGAGCTTCCTATTGACCCTAGCACATGATATCCCATTAGCAGGTCACCTAGGCCAAAACAAGACTTGGGACAGAATTGTCCCTCACTTTCATTGGCCTCATATGTCTGAAGACACCAAGGAGTTTTGTCGCTCCTGTGTCACCTGTCAAGCCAGTGGTAAGGCAGGTAGCACTACAAAGGCCCCCCCTGATACCACTACCTGTGGTGGGGGTTCCCTTTGAGAGGGTAGAGATTGACATTGTTGGTCCCCTAGATCCTCAAACTGCATCTGGGCACAGATTTATACTGGTGGTGGTGGACCATGCCACTAGGTATCCAGAGGCAATTCCCCTTAGAACCACCACAGCTCCTGTGGTGGCAAGGGCCCTCCTGGGAATCTTTTCCAGGGTGGGTTTTCCTAAGGAGGTAGTATCAGACAGAGGTGCCAACTTCATGTCTAGTTACTTAACTGCTATGTGGAAGGAGTGTGGTGTAAATTACAAATTTACCACCCCTTATCACCCACAATGCAATGGTTTAGTTGAAAGGTTCAACAAAACCTTAAAGGGCATGATTAAAGGTCTCCCAGAAAAGCTTAGGCGCAGATGGGACATACTTTTGCCCTGCATTCTCTTTGCCTACAGAGAGGTTCCACAGAAGGGGGTTGGTTACAGCCCATTTGAGCTTCTGTTTGGACATCCAGTTAGGGGTCCATTATGTCTAGTGAAGGAGGGATGGGAGTTACCTCTCAAACCCCCTAAACAGGATATTGTGGACTATGTACTTGGTCTCCCCTCCAGGATGGCGGAGTACATGAAGAAGGCAACTAAAAACCTTGAGGCTAGCCAGGAATTGCAAAAGGCCTGGCATGACCAAAAGGCTGTGTTGACTGTTTATCAGCCAGGACAGAAAGTATGGGTGTTGGAGCCTGTGGCCCCAGCAGCCCTCCAAGACAAGTGGAGTGGCCCTCATACAACTATTGAGCAAAAGGGAGAGGTTACCTACCTGGTGGACCTTGGAACTCCCAGGAGCCCCCATAGGGTGCTCCATGTCAACAGGCTCACCATATGTTGACAGGGCAGACATGGGCTTGCTCATGGCTACTGATGAGGGACAGGAGGAAGAGAGTGATCCACTCCCTGACCTGCTCTCACAGAACCCTGATGATGGTTCAGTAGATGGTGTAGCCTTGGCAGGCAGCCTCACTGACCAGCAGCAAACTGATTGCAGAAAAGTTCTCAACCAGTTTAGACATATGTTCTCACTGACTCCAAGTCAGACTACCTGGTGCACTCATGAAGTGGACACTGGGGACAGTCTGCCTGTTAAAAATAAGATTTACAGGCAACCTGACCATGTCAGGGACTGCATCAGGACTGAAGTCCAGAAGATGTTGGATTTGGGTGTGATTGAATCCTCAGATAGCCCTTGGGCTAGTCCAGTAGTCTTAGTGCCTAAACCTCACACCCAGGGTGGTAAGAGAGAGCTGAGGTTTTGTGTGGACTACAGAGGTCTCAATGCAGTCACTAGGACTGATGCCCATCCAATCCCTAGGGCAGATGAGCTTATAGACACTTTGGCCTCAGCCAAGTTTCTCAGCACATTTGACCTGACAGCTGGCTACTGGCAAATCAGACTAGCTGAGGATGCAAAAGCCAAAACAGCATTCTCAACCCCTAGTGGGCACTACCAATTTGTGGTGATGCCCTTTGGTTTGAAGAATGCACCTGCCACTTTTCAAAGGTTGGTGAACAAAGTCCTTACAGGCCTGGAAGCCTATAGTGCAGCATATCTAGATGATATTGCTGTCTTTAGCTCCACCTGGGAGGATCACCTGGTCCACCTGAGAAATGTTTTGGAGGCCCTGCAGAAAGCAGGCCTCACTATCAAGGCCACCAAGTGCCAGATAGGGCAGAGCCAAGTTGTATGCCTGGGCCACCTTGTGGGTGGAGGCCAGGTTCAACCATTGCAGAGCAAAATCCAGACCATCATGGACTGGGTTGCTCCAACCACCCAGACTCAGGTCAGAGCTTTCTTGGGCCTGACTGGGTACTATAGAAGATTTGTCAAAGGTTATGGATCCATAGTGACCCCTTTGAATGACTTAACTTCCAAGAGAATGCCAAAGAAAGTTCAGTGGACAGTCAGCTGTCAAAAGGCATTTGATGACCTGAAGCAGGCCATGTGCACTGCTCCCATTCTGCAAAGTCCTGACTACTCCAAACAATTCATTGTCCAAACAGATGCATGTGAGTTGGGGGTAGGGGCTGTGTTATCACAATTGAATGATGAAGGTCAGGATCAGCCTGTAGCTTTTATTAGCAGAAGGTTGACCCCCAGAGAGAAACGTTGGTCAGCCATTGAGAGGGAAGCCTTTGCTGTGGTTTGGGCCTTGAAGAAGCTGAGGCCATACTTGTTTGGCACTCACTTCATTGTTCAGACAGACCACAAGCCCCTCTTATGGCTAAAACAGATGAAGGGTGAAAACCCCAAACTTTTGAGGTGGTCCATTTCCCTACAGGGGATGGACTATACAGTGGAACCTAGACCTGGGAGTAACCATGCCAATGCAGATGGACTCTCCAGATATTTCCACTTAGAACATGAAGACTCAACTGGTCAAGGTTAGTTTAATGTCCTGACGTTTGGGGGGGGGCTTGTGTAGGAGAGTAGGATCTGCTTCTTATAGTTACCCCCACTTTTTGATGATGTTTCACTGTTTTCGACTTAGACTGGGTTCCTGAATAGCAGGATCCCAGTCAGACTATCTGCTTACTCCCTAAATTGGTTGTTCATGTACTTTAGGTACACTCCAGATTGGGTTCTGGGGTACCCTTATAAGTCCCTAGTATATGGTATACTATGTAACCAGGGCATAGGTACCCCAGAGGCCTCCCAGGGGCTGCAGCATGTATTATGCCACCCCTGAGAGGCCATTCAAAATGACACAACAGGTCTGCTACTTCAGCCTGTGTAAGGTGGTGCATGCACCCCTTCCTAAGATATAGGTTCACTATATCTATCCTAATCACTGCACATATAAGCCTATCAGTCACCCCTATGGCAGGCCTTATCAATCCTGAAGGCAGGGTGCTGGGTTTTATGTGAGAGGGTGTCCATGCATGAGCAGAGCCCCTCTACAGCCTTCGGAACCACTATTCCGGGGTTGTCTGTGATGCAGCCAACCATATACTCTTAAGTGCATTATAACCTTGCGGTAAATGCTAACTTTAAAATGGCTGCAAGGAATTATGTCGGGTTTGGTGTCAAACACCTTGGAATCATACCTCCACACCAGTAACTGGTGTGGGAGGTATGATTCCTCCTTCCTAGAGGGAGAAATATGACAGCACCGGTACACCCGGTACCAGCTTCACAGAGCCCTGGCATCACAAAATGGATGCTGCCAGCCACAGACACGAGTCTGCCCTCCTGCTGCTGGACGAAACTCTGGCAGGGGACGGCTTGACAATAGGTTTCCTGTCACAGGGAGGTGTGACCACCTCCCAGACAGGCTTTAGTGTATTGAGGCTGGGTGGGTGCACTCTCGGAGTGCTTTGATGTCTGCACTGGGGGCACATTTGGTGTCCCTGTGCATAGTCCAGCTCAAACCGGTTGCAGGGGCTGCCAGCCCCTGCTCTGGCGCGAAACTGGACAAAGGACATGGGTGTAGCCACCCCTCTGTCCTGACCCTCCCATAGGTGGGTCCCCAGAGTTTGTCCCAACCCTTCCTTGGGTATAAAGTAGGAACCCTGACTACAGGACTTTAGATATTACCTGGACTAAACTCTGCTACAGAAACCAAGTAACCTTCGACGATCTACGCTTTGCTGGACGACTGAAGAATCTCCCTTGGAGTAAAGGAGTTACTCCCCTGCAACGCAGGCACCTCAACGCATCTGACCGGATTGCATCTACGCAGCTCCCGACGGACTCTGAAGATTTTGCAACACAGGAGGTGGGTGCCCAAGCTTCTCCGAGGCCGACTAGTGCTCTCAGCAAACCTGAGACCCGCAGCCCTCGTGGGGACCGTGCAACCCGAACCCCTGGACACCGTGCACATTTGCAGCAGCATATGCTTTTAGGCGATCCCTGAGGCTGTGCTTTGGGCTACTTGTAGTCCAAGCCCCGAGCAGTGTTTCCACCGAAGATTACTGGCCTACACTCCACGAGTGTTCCGTGGGCTGGTATTGAGTGATTCCTCTCGAGGTCCCTTCGCGATCCCTGGTCTGTTGACCTGTGGGTCCCTGAGAAGGCAACTTTAACTTTCAGTGGGCTTCCCTGGTTGCTCCAGACGTGCCCTGACTCTCCATCGCTTGGGGAGTCCCCAGGACCTTGCTGGTCCTCACAGAAGCATCTTTTCTCTGACCGCGTGGGTTGCAGTTGCCAAGGCTTGTTGGTCTCCAATCCGGAAACTGACCCCCCAGCACTTGACATCCTTCGTGGGACAGCTCGCCTGCGGAATCTGGTCGTCGTCGACGTCTCCTGGTCCCCGGGGCTGCAGAGTCAAGCTTCACCTCTTCGCACCTGAAGCACCCGACATCGGTGGGCATTCGATTGCTCCCCTCCTGGTCACGTGAAGTGACCCAGACTTTGTCCCCTCTGCTTTCAGGTTCTTCACATCTCCGATCCAGGCTTGGATCACACCGGACACTTTTCTTCTCCACGGCAGCAGTACTTTCTCGCATCACGCCATTGAAAACGACGAGGGTTTCCGACACCACTTCACCCCTATGCACCGTGCTCCTCTGGGATAGGTAACACGGTTACCTTGGTACTCTCAAGGGTGCTGGCCTTAGAACCTTCTAGGTTTAGCTGGGTTTGATTGAAGTCCTCTCTTAAGTGTCCGTAAACTTTAAAATTCCAACCGCGACTTTCACATAGAGTTGTATGGAGCTCGCCTCTGTGTTCCCACACTGCACCCGTCCTCCGTGGGTCCCCTGTGTCACTACCTTGGGTGGTTCCTTGGGGTCCCAGCAATTCTACGTGCTCTAGGCACTGTGTCTAGTCAAGTCGTGGTTCTTATACCACTTTCTTAGTATATGGTTCGGTCTCCCCCTGGAGCCCGCTGTGTATTGTGCTATTTACTGTCGTTCTAGTGATTTAATATTGTGTGTATTGTTCTCTAATCTCATAAAGAGGTTAGTAGAGAGTGTTTAGTAATAAATACATATATTTTATATACACCTGGTGTGGTTCTCCTTTCATTTGGTCATTCAGGAGGTTATATACTGGTAAAACAAGCTGCTTTACATTCCTTCAAGACTTAGCCTGAAGGCTGCTCTCCACAGCTACCACTAGGATAGCTTTTTATAAAGGTTGTCTTTAACCTAATCATCAATAAGGGTCGTTTGGACTGGTGCAAGGTGCCCACTTTAATTAGTGGACAGCATATACCAGGCCAGCTTCTCACAAAGGGTACTTGGACCCTTTTCTCCCTAGGAAGAGGAGGGGGTTGATCTACCAGGTCATCCCCTTCCCCTCCTTCTCCATCTGACTGGTCTTCACCATTTTCAGATGGGTGGTCCTTAGCATACCCAGCCAACAGCTCCTGGAGCTTTTGTTTGGTGGGATGGGGACCCATGTCTATGTTTTTAATTTTACATAGGGACCTTAACTCCTTGAAAGACAAGTGAAGGTAAGGGGTGAGGTCGAGCTCCTCAACCAAGTCCTCTGTCATTGTGGTTATTTTCACTAACAGCTGGGTTCTTGTTTTGAGACATAGTTAAAAACTTCTAACCCCTCTAACCCTAGCTACAGTGACTTTTAGTTTTCTCAAATACTAAAGGGACTTAACCAAGGCTTTTTTTTGTGGTTTTTTTGTTAACAAGGTGTCACAGGTAAAAACAATGTGCAAGCATGCCTGTCAGCGGTACATCCATCGGCATTGTTCCCCCCAAATACACAAATCACCAACAAGTGTAAAGCACTGCACCATTAATATACGTGGGATCCCACTACTCTGACTCGTGCCTTTGTCTAGCCAACGGCGGTTCACAGATCTCTCCCCTGTAACAGTTCCATTTGTTCCATATTTGTGTCCACTTGGTGGGGCAGCCTCTTGATTCATACACTGTCTTTTCTGTGAACATACAATGATCCATATCATTTTCCCAAAGTCTCAAGGTCGTGCCCCCCACAACCTTGCAATATTTCGCTTTGCGATCATCATCCCCAAGGACACCCACATTTTCTCCTTGGTGTTTAAATCAGTGGGACCCCAAATATTTAAAAGGCACAGCTTTATATTGCAGTCAATCGTGACGCCCATTACTACTTCCATACAACTCGCCACCCCCGCCCAGTAGTCCTGGATAGCTTGACATTGCCAGAGCATGTGTATGTATGTGCCGTCTTGCCCACATCTCTTTGTGCAGTCTGCGTCAGTCCTATAGCCCATCTTCACAAGCGTCTGCCCTGAAAGGTATATTCTGTGAAGTATCTTAAGTTGTACGAGCCTGAGCCTGGAAGAGATAGCTGTTTCCCTAGGAGAGGCGAGAGCCTCAAGCCATTCCCCGTCATCCAGTCCCGCTACGTCATGATCCCATTTGGCTCTGAGTCGGAGTAGGGGGTCAGGCATGTTGTTAACAAGCATTTTGTAGATTAGTGAAATTGCCTTCTTGGGAAGGTGTCCGTCTAGTATCCTGTCCTCTAGCGGGGATGACTCTGGTGGAGTCTCTCCCTTTGGTATTGCCGCCTGAAGGGCATGTCTAATCTGTAGGTACCTGAATCGTTCTGTATCAGCTAATTCTTCCTTCAGTTGGGTAAAGGAAATTACCTCCCCCGCCCTCCATAGGTCCCCGACCGTGGAGATGCCTATCAAGTCCCACCTGTCAAAGCCTTTAGTGAATCGTAGGTTGCCTAGTTGTGCAGCATCCCAAAGTGGGGTGGCCAGTGTAACCATATCTTTCCAGCCCAAACTAGTCGTGGCAGTCCGCCACACCTGAACTGCGTGTCCGGTGGGCCCCGTCAGTTTCAATTTAGAGGGGTTGGCATATAGTGCACCCATAAAACTTCCCCCAGGGAGTAGCCACCTGTCCATATTAAATCCCGGATCACCCTGCGGTGCATACATACATTGGTTTACTGCAGCGAGTTGTGCCGCCCAGTAGTATCGTTTTATATCCGGGAGGGCTATTCCCCCGTCATACCAGCCTCTCGTTAGCTTTTGAATCGATATCCGAGGTGGCTTCCCCTCCCATAGGAGTTCTCTCAGAGCGCAGTCGATGGATTTAAAATATTCTGTTCTCACTGGGTGTGGCGTGTTCTGCAAGGCATAGAGGAAACGCGAAAGGGGCATCATTTTAAATAGGGCTGCACGCCCCAACATGGACAGTGTCTTCCAATGCACGACATCACTCCTGAGTCTATGCAACGGTGGGAGGTGGTTTCGGTCGTGAAAGAGAGTAGGGTCTTTGGACACATGGATCCCCAGGTACTTAAATCCGGTTTTGACTTCAGCAATAGTGAACCCCCTTGGTAAGACTGGCGATTTACCACTGAGGACATAGAGAACAGACTTAGACCAGTTAATCGTATAACCTGAGAACTTCCCAAAGACTATAAAAATGTGTAGTACTCTGTTCAGGGAGGCCGCCGGCGATGCCAGGTATAGTAAGATATCGTCGGCATACAATGAAATGCGGTCCTCCTATTCCTCAGACCATTTTAGCCCTCTAATAATCGGGTCCTTCCGTATCCACATAGCCAAGTATTACAACATAAGGGCGAAAAGTAGTGAGGAGAGGGGGCAGCCCTGTCGGGTGCCTCTTCCGAGCATGAATGTTGGGGATACTCGGTTGTTGATCACTATTTGAGCCAGCGGTTTCGCATATAGGAGGTGTATCCAACGCAGGAAGCCCGGGCCGAACCCTATCTTCCTCAATACTGAGAACATATATGGCCATTCGATCGTGTCGAACGCCATGGCCGCGTCAAGCGACACCACCACCGCATCTTCTCGTATCGTATTGGCCCGATCGAGCACCCCATGTAGTCTCTGCAGGTTAAGAGAGGTATATTAGGTCCTGAAACTGTTGAGGTAGGCCAGCTCCCCAAAGGGACTGACCTGGACAGAAGGATGTGAGGCAGAGTAGGCCCTGCAACTTTAAAACCACTTCCTCTACTCTTCCTCGCCTGAAAGAGTAGGAAGACTCTCCCAGCTTTGGCTGAGTCTCCTGGCCTTTGGGCTGGGGGGGGGGCATGTGTAGGAAAGTGGGTTTCTGTTGCAGTAACCCCCCCACTTTTTGCCAGACTACTGATGCACTTTCACTTGATGTGCCCTGGGTCCCTGTCAATTAGGTTCCCAGGGCCTGTGTTCTTTCCCCAAACCTAACCCAATTGGCATCTCTGGCCACAGGTCAGCCCCTGGTAAATGGTACCACAGGTACCCAGGGCACTGTGACCAGGGAAGACATCTAAGGGCTGCAGCACTTATTGTGCCACCCTTAGATGCCCTGTACCCCCCCCCCCCCACACACACACTGCCTTTGCAGGCTGCGTGTTTTGGTGCAGAACAAAGTGAAGAGTCAACATGGCACACACCTCTGTGTGCCATGCCTACAAACCACTGCCCTGGCATAGATCAGTCACCCCTCGAGCTGGGTTCACTATACCAGTGGTGAGGGTACAGGTGCATGAGCCCTGTACCCCTACAGTGTCTAAGTCCATTCTTAGACATTGTAAGTGCAGTGCTGCCATTAAGAGTATATGGTGCTGGGAGTTTGTCATTACGAACTCCACAGCACCATAATGGCTACACTGAAAACTGAGAAGTTTGGTATCAAACTTCTCAGCACATTAAACCCACACTGATGCCAGTGTGGGATTTAATGAAAAATGCACACAGAGGGCATCTTAGAGATGCCCCCTGAAAACTAACCTACCACTAGTGTCCAGGCTGAGTGGCTGCTTTCAGCTGCCACCACCAGACATGTTTCTGGACCCCTGGGTCGAGAGCCTGCTGCTCTCTGGGGCCTGAAACCATGCACATCCTGGGACGAGGTGCCAAGTCTTCTCCCCCAGGATGGGCAGGGTTCACGAAGGGGAAGCTTCAAAGGCTTGTTGCCTTTGTGAGCTTCCCCAGGCCACTTGCTGCTTTCAGCAACTGGTCCCCACTGGTTCTGACCCCCCACTTTGGGCGGGAGAACCGGCGGGAAAAACAAGTGAGGAAGAGAGGTGTGCCCACCTCTGCCAACTCCACCCCTCAGGTGGGGGAGGCGAGGTGAAGCACAACTCCAGTCCCCGACATCTTGCAGATGGGGGGACTCAGCCAACCAGGGACAGGCTCATGCCCCCCTCCCACTGGAGGGTGGCATAATAGGGGGTGTACCCACCCCAGGGAAGGGACCCATTGGTCCCTGCCTTTTACCTACCTGTAACGCCCCTAAATCTAGTATTTAGAGGCACCTCTGAACCTTGCTTCGTCAGACAAGAACATGCAACAAGAAGAAGAAGAAAAAGGACCGAACAGCCGTGCAGCAGCTAACAAGAGGAAGACGCCCACTGACTTGGCCCCAGCCCTACCGGCCTGTCTCCACCTCGAACCTGCTCCTGCAAAATCCCGGTGTGTCCTGCAGCCAGCAACCTCGAAAACCCCGGAGGACCAGTCTGCCTTCAAGCACAAAGACTTTGTCTCCTGTGAACACCGGATTTGTTCACCTGCAACCTCTGGCTCCGGCCGGACATCGCAAATCCGCCCCACTCTGCACCCGCCGTCCACGGCCCGAACTCGAGTGGGTAAACACCACGAGGAGGTCACACCGGCAATCCTGACCCGAGATCCGGCGACCCCTGACCTGCCTCAAGCCTCCAGCCGACGCCTGCAGCTTAAATCCAGAAGGCCCCCCTAACCGCGACCAGGAGCTGGTAAGAAGATCCGACCCCAAAAGGCACCCCTGCACCCGACGCCCCACGGCCTTGTGTGCCCAAACCGATGGTGCCTAACCAACCCCTAACTTCCCAACTTACCTCTCAAAGTGGTGGTCGCACCCAGAAGACCTTCGTCCCCAAGCCTGCAGTATCTTTCCAAACCGGAGGTTCTCCATTGAAAACAACAGGGCGTCCGACGTCAAAACAGCACTCTGCAGCCGGCCGCCCTAGTGCCGCTGAGGGCGTAACTAGAGTGCATCCTTGACCCTGGGGGACCCCTGAGTCTACCCCCAGAACCTCAACTCCCACTACCAAATACTTACCTCAAAACCGATGACACTATTTTCCTCCATAGGATAACATTGACTGTTTTTCTGTGAAAAGTTTCTAAGTGTGGAGTTTGAGAAACTAAAGAAATTGTTTAAAATTGCATAAACTAACAAAAACGATTTTACTTACCTGTTTTCAGGAAATGTCCCAGAGTAGTATCTAGGTATACTTCTCTGTGTAAGCCTAGTAATCTCAAAAGTTACTTACCTGCTATTTTACTAAAAAGCCTTTTCAAGTCTATGTACTGCATTTACCAAGTATTGCATTTCTCTGCATCCATACTGTAAATCAAATCAAAGTGCATATACAATTGTCATTCAAACTGTATTTCAATTGCATTACTACTGTAAAGTATTTATTGCTTACCTGTGCCAGGCTTGCTTGGTTCTAGAAAATAAAATAACTAAAAGAATATTTTTATACAAAAACAATTGGTCTGAAGTTCAGTCTTTGAGTGTGTGAATTTATTTGCTGAGTGAGTGTGTACAACAAATGCTTAACACTGTCCTCTGATACTGCCTTACTGCTCGACCACACTACCACAAATAGAGAGTGAGGTTCTATCTAACTTTACCTCTGCCTACCTTTGGGGTTCCACTGGACTCTGTGCACACTATACCTCACTTTGGTATAGTATATACAGAGCCAGCTTCCTACAAGATATAGTTTAAAGAGATGAGTTTTTATCTTTTTTCAAAACTGAAATAAGCTCCTAAGACATGTCAACTCTTCAGACAATGAGTTCCGTATGGAAGAAGTCGCTCATTACAGTGATTGACTTTGTGCATGCGTCTGAATTCTAAAGTAATTTCTGAAATTTTGAAGCAGTGTCAAAGCTGTGCTGGATGTGGGAGAAGAAGGGCTTCATAGATGATTCTTTCTATCTTTGATTTAGTTTTCACCTTCAGTGGAAGAAAATGGAGTTCTCTCAATTACATTACCAACTGATTTTTATCAGACATTACTAGAATTATCCTAAAATTTACCAGCAGTGTTTCTTCCCTATGATTCTCTATAACCAGATTGATAATCATATAAGGAGTGGATTATCATTGTAGCTAGCAACCTTTATTTATTCCCAAGATTCTAGCATAGGTATATATTCTGCATGTATCACTTGATCTGAGCAGAATCATTTCTAGTATGTATTAGTCACTTATCTAGCCTTTGGGCAAAGAATGATTGTTAAAGGCAACGATCTCTGGTATTAGTGTTTAAGCACGGAGTCAGGAACAGCATGCTCAAATAAGGAAAATGGATTAAGTTGGGGAGAATTTTGGCGATCCTGGACAAGATATTATATATTTTCTCACTTGGGTAGATATTTTGATTATTGAGGGATTTTGTAATAAAAAATCAAGGTAGTTTATTGAAGAGCGATACAACAGTAGCTGCATGAAGAGGAAGATCAAGGACGAGGAGGCATCAGGATGAAGAGTATTTAAGGTTTTAATGTTTTTATTGCATTTTAAAATAATACCTTGACCTGGATAACCTCCCCCAATCTGGGTAGAACCACATCAACCATTCGCACCCAGATTCTCCAATCCTTACAACTCCATCCTTCCCTAAACCCTTGTGTACCCCTCCCACCGCTAATCATAAACATCACCTTGCCCCACCTGAGCTCCAAAGCTAATCATCTAGAGGCCCTTCACTAGTTCAGATTAGGGCATTTTCTAGTTTCCTGTCATACCTACGTTAGTGGCCCATGTTCACTCTCTTAGCTGAATCCTGTAACTAATGGTGGAACATACATAGGTGGAATAACCCTAGCCACTCTAAGAAAGTGAGGGAATGTAAATTCTCTGTAGTCAAAAAAAGAGAAAGCATAAAACATAGGAGCCTTCGGTAACAAAGCTGTGCTTTAGATTGTCTATGCCATTAAAAAATAAATATTAATTATCGCCATAGCCCATAAGTTCCAAATTCTGTGCAGTCATAATTTTGCCATTATGACTGTCTTCTCGAACTAAGAATGGCACAGTCTATTTAGCAGCCAATAAGACCTGCCTAATTTTTCACTCACTTTTTTAATAAAGCGAAAAGATTGTCATTACCAGGTAAACCAACAGAAGAGTCGTAGGCTGTCTAGGCAAAGCAATATTGTACACTTAGTTACAGATAATAATTCTTCCCAAAATGTAGTCAGTTTAGGACGTTTCCAGAATACATGTAGGAGTGTGCCTTCTCCCCCAACATGCACCAACATCTTTCAGATTTCCTGGTGTTCCGCATGTGTACTCTGGAGTGGGTATAATACCAGCAGTGCACTAGTTTGCACCCTGATCCCTTGCTCATTACACAGTTAGCTGTTTTATGACTTTGAACAAAGATTTCCGCCCATTCTTCATCTGATAGGTATGTCTGCCATTCCTGTTTAAATAAGATCTGAAAAGGTTTTATTGCATTGATGGCCTATCCTGTAGAAGTCTAACACTAGGTGCTTATCCCTATACATCCTTTATATCCACTTCTCAAAATCGGTGAGTAGTCTGTTACCATAATGTTTGATGACTTAGTGCAAGACCAAGTGGCTGATCAAGATCTATCTAAATCCTTCAGTATCAGAGACTTGAAAGTCTTTCTTTATCCCCTCAATAGTTTAGATAATTACATTTTGAAATAAATCCCCAAACTACGTGCATTTTCTTTCAGCAATCCAAATCCCTAATCTAGTAGTGCCAATATAATGTCTGGCTTGCTTCCTACTCGAGAGGAAGGAAATGTGATATGTCCCCTTGCTAGGTTGACCTTGTCCCAAGTCACAACAATCACACCTGTAACTTGGGAACTGTGTAATCTCTTACGTCTCCGATTGTTTATCTAACCACTCTCTACAATCGTTGTTGTTTATTTAAAGAGGTAGGCCTATGCACATGTTCTGAGCAAAAGCTTCTGAGCTTGACCACTAACCAAGAACAAGAGATGCTCAAAATAGCCACTGCGGATTGGAAATAACCCACGAGCGAGCTGGCCTCTTATTATACAGAGTGCTATTATAAAATAACCAATGAAAATAGATTAAAAAAGGTGCAATTATGATTATTATTATTAGGAAGTTTATTAAATAAATTTGAAATACGTGTCACTACCTCAGTTAAAAATGCAATTTACAATCCAGCTGGACATTCAAGAATGAAAAACTCTTTTCCTTACAGATATGTAGGAAACATTAGTCAAAGACTTAGGGCCTGATCTAGAGTTTTACGGACTTTACGGACACCACCATAATGGATTACCGTGTGTCAAATTTGGAGATCACTGCTGGCCCAGTGGTGTTCTCAGTACTGTGAAGGAACTCCGCATTCATGGTGGTACCTGCGCACAAAAAGAACAAGAAATTTGGTGCATGGCAGCCATTGGTTGGTGGTTTGTTATTGAAAACAAAAGCTAACAACCCCTTTGGAGCCATTATTTTTTTTTCTGTCCCTGTGCACTAGGTTTGGCGATGATGGACATAAAAAAAAAGAACATCATCCCACAAATCTATTCCAGATAAGGGAAATGGCTGGTACCATGTGCCAGGTTGACCAGGTTTCGGAGAAGGGGTCGAGACCAGGGGTACTTGCAGATTGAAGTGTCGATGCAGGACAAGGCCAGCTTGCATGAAGGCTGCCATCATTGTGTGCCGCAAAAACGATATGCCCAAATATATCAAACAATTCACTCAGTACAAGTAAAAAAAAAAAAAGACACACATACACACTAATTCCACACACGAAGAAAGCATAACACCCCATATTAGGTCAACTAGAAGGACCTTCAACTGAGAAAGCTTCTTACATGTAGTAACTCTGGCCTACTTGTTCTACAAGATTACCTTCTATAGTTAAGTCATTATCTCTTACTTGACTAAACTTATTATGAAACATTTGGGTATTGCATGATATAGCTTATACACAGCTTCTGAAGATAATGTGAGACACTATTGCTGAATGAAACGTTGTGGAATATAATGTTAATAGTCACGGTTTAACATCTATTAAGTTTGGTAAGTGCTATAATATGAAATGCCAGGAGAACTACTTATATATGGGTTTTGGGCAGAAAGAAGCACCCAGGAATAAATAGAATGGTTGGAAGGGGGCTTCCACAGTTTTTTAAACCCACATTATTTATTTCTCTCTTAGGTGCTATACTGGTATTTTTGCCAGGCCTGGCAGAAATTAAGTCACTTTATGAGCAGTTACTGTCAAATGCTTTATTCAGCAACCGGCGAAACAAGCGGTAAGTATGAAAGATTGTGTGAAGCGCCATAAAAGCTGAGTACTACATACACTAAGATAAAACCCCATAATGGAGTACTCACCCCTCATGTATTTAAGGGCAAGTCAAACACACTAAATGCTTGGGGTGCAGTGAGAAGTCCCAGTCATAAATGGCATCACTGATTTTATCAGGAAGAATCAGTAAGGATCTCCCTACTTTGGTGTGCAGCTGAATAGGCATGCACCCCACAACTAGAGATCACCTATCCTCAACCGTTAGTCATGTCATAGTCTAGTCGTATGGAGGACCCCAACAGTAAGAAACACTACACTCTAACACAGTCTAGAATTCTGCTACTGAGCAACACTGATATCAGATAATGCTTCTGACAGAGTATTCATAACCTGGATAACCTGAGCAGGAACACATACTATGTCTGCTGTAATGAGGAAATGTGGAGGAGGACTACCTTTGCTGCCGCGTTTTGGATGTTCAAATTTATGCTAGGCCTTTAGGGCTTTGCAGAAGATGAGAAGACGTGGTGCTTTTACGATGCCCTTCAATAATAAGTTCCACAGTTTGAGAGTATCCTGGTAAAAATTGCTTTTCAGTGTTTTCTTCATGAAAGGGATCTCCAGTGTGAGTTTTTTTGTGTTTCTTGAGAAATACTTTAAAGTTGAGTTACAATAAAGTTGTTTCGAGACGTGGCTGTTTAGGGTGTCGAAGACGATGCATCCAATCTTGAAGGTAATCAAATGCAACCCTTAGTTGAGTTGGTGCATAATGTATTTTCTCTAGTGTAGGACGGCTTCTGGTCTTTTAAGACTTTTATTGATGCCAATGGATAATAGTAAAGAATCTCACCTTCAGGTAATTGACTATCATTTGTCCAGCTCTTTTGGGGGGTTGATGTTTTAAAATAAAGTCTGCATCCCTTTTCTAGGAGATGCTTAGGATAGGTACGTCAGTAGCAACATTTTTAGTAAGTGCATGCACTAGAGAAATCGCGCAGTGAAAAATTGAGTGATTGGTTTTCTTCTGAATCTTTTAATATACACATGCTTCAATGGTTTCACCACTGCAGTGTACTTGGTTGTAGCACAATTTTGTACAGACGGTCACTATAACCAAAGTGCCTTTAAAGCCTAGTCCTCAACCTTTGTCTGAATGTGGGTGAGGATTTTTGCAAGCTGGAATTATCTTTCTACAGCTTGATGAAAGGTTCATAAAGTATCTGTTGGATTTTAGTTAATCGCTGCATTTCTACATGAAAAACAACATTTCGAATTTAAATCTGATTTTTGCTTAAAACTGTGCTGTGTGCAGAAGTCTGTATTTTGACTCGTGTTGTACTTCATTACTCCCAAATGATATCAACATGCCCATAATTTAAGTGATGGAATGAAATAAAGAACTCGAGGAAAAAAGATTTTCAGAAATGTAACGCTCCTTGTTTTTATTTCTCGGAACCATTCCGTTTTCTAGGTGCTTCATTTATCCGCTCCACTCCTCACTCTCCAATGAAGAGCAGCAGTCTGTGTTCCTGAAACCCCCTGCAGGAGTCACCAAGATCATCCTCTCCACTAACATTGCAGAGACCTCTATCACCATTGATGATATTGTATACGTTATTGATTCTGGAAAAATGAGAGAGAAGAGGTATGCAATATATTAAAAAAGAATGGGCCTGTAAAAGAAAGCTCATTTTCCAGAAACCTTTTCAGTCC
This sequence comes from Calotriton arnoldi, assembly GCA_963921515.1. NCBI lineage: Eukaryota > Metazoa > Chordata > Amphibia > Caudata > Salamandridae > Calotriton > Calotriton arnoldi. Next base: position 59,500 of record CAWUFW010013172.1, read on the forward strand.
TTTAAACCTGTTTTTGATGTATCATTATAACCAGAACACACTAATCAATCATTATAATGTACAAAAGCAGCAAATGAATCTGAACTGTGAGCAGAGAACAAGCATGTTTCTTCTGTTGTATCAAAAAGTAATTCTAGCTACAAATACCTGTTTTAGGTTTAGATACATTTTAGTCAGCATTTTTCAACCAACAATAACATTATTGTTTCCACTTGGTTCAGTCCCATCCTACCTCCCTGCCCCTTTCCAACACCCTAATTATCCGTCTCTGTCAGAAACCTGCTTACGAATATCACATGCCCATCTTTTTACTTATGAGCCGCCTCGTCTTGTTCGTAATCTCCATGTTAGCTCAAATACCTATTTTGAAATGACTGTGCCTATTTCTACCTAACCAAAGTTTTGGATGTTGTTACAACAGTTTCTTGTTAATGTGGAGGGGTATGCAAGTTTGATTGTAGATATGAGAAGAAAATTAATAATCTCCATCAAGGGATCGTCATTTCATTCACAACCGTAAGATAATGCCAGGCATGCAAACTAGATCTTCGAAATACATTGAATTTTGTCAAAATAAGATGATTTTGCTATCTTCTACTTTAAAAAAAAACACATCGTAAAAACGAGTCTACAAAAAATGATCACAACTGCATCATACACCAAGTAGGCGACTGACCCTTAACATTTAAGACTGAGAGGGCAGTCCCCTTAGGCCATTTAACCACAGTTGTTTTGATTCTTTAGAGGAGGTCCTAGAAATGCTTCTTGTCTTCACACTTTTTTACCTTCCAGATTTGTACTTTTGTTTTGTTTTTTACACTCAGGTTTTCTCTCATGAGTTTTTCATTATTATGACTGCTCCACAGAATTCCTCTTTGAGTAACAGTTCTTTTTCTCCCTTTACTTTTAATGGGCTCATTCAAGTACTACACCTAAGTAGTAGCAAGATATAGGCTACTGATACTGTGGCTTGAGTAATTATTACAAGAGGAAAACATCACCAAAGTCCTGACGGTATTACAATTGCACATTTCTCCCCAGTATTTCACCCAGATATTTCGCCTCTTGTAGCAGGTGAGGTGTTCAAGTAAAATAGTCCTAACCACAGTGTTCCCAATGGACGGTGGAATGGTAACTCTGGCTCTGATGGATACTTCTACTTCTAGGTTCCTCATCTCTTGGGTCCCCTTCAGGAACCAGGCTGGATTTGTAAAAGTCAAAACAGTTGGTATGTGGTTGCTCCATCTGGACGCGGAGTTATATATAGCTCAGACATGACTTCCCCGAGCCACATAGACTCCATCCTGATGTCTGTTCCTTTTTTTCTTTATATGCCCTTCGATGCAAAACCGTAGTAGCTCTCCTAGGAAATTTCTCCACAAATTCTACTTTTGCAGAGTTAGGAAAGATGTGTCCACCCATAACACAGGTTTCAAACTATGTCACTCTTTAAGTGGGTAGATGTCCATTCTCTTCCAGGGGATACTCATCAATAGTCATAAGCACTGAATTATCCCCGCCCATCTGCGGGATCCCGGAGCATATAGAAATATACATATATATATGAGTATGTTGGGGGATCACAAGTGCATAGCACTTCCGCGACATACATATATACATGTATATAAATACATAAATATGCAGCCTAACAAATTCCAATAAGGCAAAATGCCAAAATTACAAAGGTTTTCCCTGTACAGACAATCTCCTATATACACTCTGTAATAGAGAACATACACTGTAATAGTGTTATGCAAGAAAAACCTTTATTTTCAGAAAAGAAAACATGTAATAGCAGGCAGTTGGCCCATAGGCTGCATAGCTGAATAAATATCACCGTACAGTAAAACACTGGCACCTTGCCTTTAAGGCTTCCAAGAACTTGGACACTTTGCCTTTAAGGCCTCCAGGAGACCCTCTGCTCCCATCATGCACCACAGGTGACAGTTAGGTCAGTTCTTTTTTCCGGCTCCTTCTATGAGGATCCTGGAGCTTGAGCTCGACAGTTTTTCTGACTTTTCTGTCAGGAATTGTTTTCTTTTTTGGTTTTTTGCGATTTTCCTGTGCTGGCAGTGTTTTATTATCATTCTCTGACAAAATTTCAAACTTTTTCTGTCAGAATGCCAGCTCTTTTTCGAAAATGTCCATCCTGTGGAAAGAAGATGGCCATCTCTGATCCACACTCTGTGTGTATCGCCTGTCTTCCTTCCAGTCACAAGCCTGACACTTGTTACCATTGTAGTAAGTTTTCTACGAGGACTCTTCGCGACAGGGAGAGGATTCGCCTTCAGGCTGTGATCGAGAGAGGAAAACCCGGCTGGGAAGTGGCCTTGCGTGTCAAGAGCCCTCCTCTCTTCAAGAACATCGACGCCAGCATCATTCTGCCTCTTCAACATCGAGGAAACGGCAGATTCCGGACTGTTCACCGTCGACGTCGTTGCCGCCGTCGAAGAAGCGACCGACACAATCTCCGACGTCGAGACGGCGTGAGTCTCCGTCGTCGAGAAAGGTATTGACGTCGAAGCATGCTACCTCGGGCTCGAGGTATAGCCATGGCAAAGACCGATCGACGTCAAAACATCCATCGACGTCGAGACATCCGTCGACGTCAAGGCACTCTCCGTCACCTCCCCGTAGGTCGACGTCGAGAAGTTTGCCGACGGCAAGGGTGCCGCGAGACCAGTCGGCGTCGAAGACGGCGAGGCTATTGACGTCGAGGAGGCGAGTGCGTTCGACGTCGAAGTCCCTGAGTAGACGGTCGACGTCGAGGACACCTTTGAGGGAGGTGAGGTCGCCGTCGAGGGCAGCGAAGTCCTTAACTCCTCCTAGACATCATCCCACGTCAAGGGAGAAGTCGACGTCGAGGGAAAAACAAAGGTCGACGTCGAGGCGCTCGACGTCGAGAGCTAAAGAGCCTGCTGTTGCCTCGGATGAGGTTAGAGCTGCATCTCTATCGTCAAAATCGGGATCTTCTCCAGGACTGCATATTGTCCAGATCTCCCCGGAAGGCTCTCCGGTGGTTGGTGAAGATGCACGGCGCAGGAAGCCTAGGGCCCTCAGTAGCCCGGGGTCTGATTTTTCCCGTACCTATTCTCCTTCACGCTTGTCCAGGGATTCTCCATCCCCTAAAACGCCTAGAAGATCAAGATCACCGACTGTGTTTTCTTCCAGAAGGAGGACTCCAAGCAGATCACGATCTTCACATGCTCTCCATGCTAGATCAAGGGACAGATCTCGCTCTTATCATTCTTCTCCGAAGAGAAGGCGGCATAGGTCTCCCACCCGGTCTTCTTCCACCAGGTCCTCTATCAGAGACTATTCTCCAACTTTGACAGCTACACCTCCGTCAAGAGTTTCTCCAATCGATGACCTCAGCACTTTTAGTGAAGTTCTCTGTAGAGGAGCGAATAAGCTGAACATTTCTATGTATGTCCCGACTGTTACCTCCTCAGTGATTTTTGAGACTCTTCATCATCGCTCCTCGACTCGGCCTTTGCTTCCTCTTGTCCCAGGCCTTCTCGAACCTGCTATGCAAACTTTTTTGACACCGGCAACGGTGGGAGCTGTTCCTTCCCGAATAGCCAAAAAGTACAAGGCTCCGGACCAAGATCCGTTGTTCCTTAGATCGGATCCTCCTCCGGATTCCATCATTGTGGCGGCGGCTAGAAAGACGCACTCAGCTATGTCTTCCTCCTCAGCGCCTCCGGATAAGGATAGTAAACTGATGGATTCTTTAGGTAGAAGGATGTGCAACACTTCAGCTTCTATCATGAAGGTCTCCAGTTCCTCCGCTCTGCTGGGGAGGTATGATAGATCCTTGTGGGATTCACTGGGACGTTTTGCAGACAAACTCCCAAAAGAGGACCAGCAAGACTTTAGAGAAATTCTACAAGAGGGAGGTCTAGTGGCTAATCAGGTGATTAGTGCTTCCGCTGACTCATCTGATCTGGCTGCCCACGGATACTCCCATGGTATCTGTTCGAGGCGTTCTGCTTGGTTACGCTTGACTGGCCTCAAACCCGATGTCCAGCGGAAGATAACCAACCTGCCTTTCAACGGGTCTTCTCTCTTCGGGCCGCATGCGGACGAAGAAATGGCAAAGATGAAAGCAGAGCTGGACACGGTGAAAGCTGTGGGTCTCGAAAAACGGAAGGAATTCCGTAGGCGCTCCCGTCCCTATGATAAACGCCCGTTCCAACAGAGGGTTCAAACCCCTCAATGGTCGGCTCAGGGTCAGCAGCAGCAGAGGTCTCACTTCCACCAACGGAGACCAGGAAGAGGAAGAGGGACCAATAGACAGCAGGCCTCTACCTCAAAGCAACCATCAAAACAATGAGGGAGTGCTTCCTCTAGACACGTGTTCCACTCCGGTAGGAGGAAGTATCGCATTACATCTGGAGGAGTGGAGAAACATAACCATCGACAAATGGGTGTTGAACATTGTTCAAGATGGATACTTGCTACGGTTCAAGATCCCACCTCCTTCGGTTCCTCCAGAAGGACGAGTCCGCTTGTGTCATCACATTTTACACGAGGAGGTAAACGGTCTTCTACAGAAAAAAGCCATAGAATACGTCCCTGTTCATCAGAGGCGCCAGGGAATATACTCTCGATATTTCCTGGTCAGAAAAAAAGGTCCGACAGTAGAATTCAGACCAATTCTGGACTTGCGCATCTTGAACAAATACATCCGCAAAGAGAAATTTCGAATGCTTGCCCTTCACCAGATCTTTCCCCATCTACATCAAGGAGACTGGATGTGCTCCATAGATCTGCAGGACGCTTATTTCCACATTCCAGTGTCCAGAAAACATCGAAAATTTCTCCGTTTTCAGGTTGCTCTACGTCACTTCCAGTTCCGAGTCCTACCTTTCGGACTGAAGTCAGCCCCACGGACTTTTTCAAAGTGCATGGCAGTGGTGGCAGCTTTTCTCCGCAGACACAAAATATTTGTTTACCCGTATCTGGACGACTGGCTTCTGAAGAGTGCAACTCCTTCCCTGCTTCAGTCTCATCTCTCCTACAGTCTCCAGTTAATGAACAAGTTGGGTCTACGAGTCAATTTCAAAAAATCGATTCTCAATCCGACCCAGAACATTCACTACCTAGGGTCGTCGCTGGACACCGCGGAAGCAAGCGTGTGTCCTTCGGCGGAGAGGTTTTCATCAATCAGGATCAAATGCAGAGAACTCCTGCGGATTCGCCACCCAACAGTCCGACAAGTGTCCTCTCTCCTGGGTTCGATGGCTTCCTGCATCTTCATAGTTCCCAATGCCAGATTGCACATGCGTCCCCTGCAGCAAGCTCTGGAGGACCAGTGGGTGCAAGCTTCGGGCAGCTGGGAGGATCGGATCACTCTACCCCAGTCTGCCAGGGACTCCATTGTGTGGTGGACAAGGCGATCACATCTAATGAAAGGTGTTCCCTTCCATCAAGAGACTCCGACTCAAACTATAGTGACAGACGCCTCCCTGCAAGGTTGGGGCTCTCATATGAATCACCTTCAAGTGCAAGGGCTATGGTCGGACAAAGAAAAGGGATACCATATCAATTTTCTGGAGTTGAGGGCTGTCCAACTAGCCCTAAAATCCTTCTTTCCTTCTCTTCAGTCCAACTCCCTCTTGATTCAGACAGACAACACCACGACGATGTTTTATCTGAACAAGCAGGGAGGCACCAGGTCCAGAATTCTGTCTCAGGAGGCACAAGCCATTTGGAAGTGGCTTCTGGCACGGCATCTCACCATCACGGCTGTCCATGTGCCGGGCGTCCTAAATGTACAGGCGGACTTCCTAAGCAGAGAGTTCGTAGAAGCGCACGACTGGGTGCTAAACACCGAAGTGGCTCAGGATATCTTTCAAAGATGGGGTGTGCCGGACATAGACTTGTTCGCAGATGCAACAAACGCCAAATGCCCCGTCTACGCGTCCAGGTATCACCAACCAGGTTCAAGCGGGAATGCTCTGTTGATAAAATGGTCTCAGAGCTTACTCTACGCTTTTCCTCCACTGCCTCTCATTCCAGCAGTGATCACGAAGTTCTACAAGTCCAACTCCAGGATGATTCTGATCGCTCCGGAGTGGCCACGCCAGTGGTGGTATCCGGATCTTCTACAACTTTCCGAAGTTCCGCAACAGAGATTGCCTTGTCGTCCGGACCTACTATCCAAGAGCCAGGGGAGAGTGTTTCACCCCAACCTTCCTTCCCTCAGGCTGACAGCATGGCTCCTGAAGTCTTGCAGTATGGTCACTTAGACTTGCCAGCGGACTGTATGAACATACTTAAGGAAGCGAAAAGACCTTCTACCAGGGTTTCCTACGCTTTCAAGTGGAAACGTTTTTACTTATGGTGTTTGAATAATGGTCATGACCCAGTTAGAGGGCAGGAACAGGTCATTTTGCCGTATCTCTTACACCTGGCTAAGTCGGGCCTGCAGTTTACATCTATCAAGGTACACTTAGCAGCAATAACGGCATATAGAAAATCACCTTCACAGGTTTCTTTTTTCAAAATGCCAGTGGTGAAAGATTTTCTTGAAGGGTTAAAAAAGGTATACCCACCAGTACGAGCCCCTTCTCCTCCTTGGGAGCTCAATGTGGTCCTTACCAAACTGATGGGCGCACCTTTTGAACCAATACACAAGTCCTCTTTGCAGCACTTGTCTTGGAAAGTGGCTTTTTTGGTTGCTATCACGTCGGCTCGTAGAGTCAGCGAGATACAAGCATTATGTTGTAAGGAACCCTACACTGTTTTTCACTCAAATAGGGTAGTTCTCAGAACTCATCCAAGTTTTCTGCCAAAAGTGGTTTCAGATTTCCACATTAATCAGGTTATCACTTTGCCTACCTTCTTCTCTAATCCTTCTACACCTCCTGAAAGGGCCTTACACTCGTTAGACCTTAAGAGGGTGTTGAAGTTTTATCTGGATAAGACCAAGGTAATAAGAAAGACGGACCGCTTGTTTGTCAACTACGGCCCCATTAATACAGGATTGGCATCCTCTAAAAGGTCTATTTCAAGATGGATAGTCTCCTGCATATCTCTAGCCTATCAATTAGCTAATAAGTCTCTTCAGGGAAGGCCTAAAGCGCATTCAACCAGAGGAAAGGCCTCTACTACGGCCCTCCTCAGGAACGTCCCTATAGCAGAAATCTGCAAAGCAGCTACATGGCGGTCTGTTCATACTTTCTCTCGCCATTACTGTTTAGATTCAGATGCTCAGGAGGATGCCCAAGTGGGACAAGCCTCACTGAGGAATTTATTTGCTTAATGTCATGTTAAGATGATCTGTTTTTTAATACTATTTGCTCGTCCGCGAGGTAGTGGGTATGGGCTTGCTACTCTATTCAGTGCTTATGACTATTGATGAGTATCCCCTGGAAGAGAAGGATTAGTTACTTACCTGTAATCCTAGTTCTCTTCCAGGGGTATACTCATCAAAGTCATAAGCAACCCTCCCGCCTCCCCGGACGAGCATTTTTTAGTAATTGTTACAAGTTAGTACACCGTGCAAAAAGAACTGACCTAACTGTCACCTGTGGTGCATGATGGGAGCAGAGGGTCTCCTGGAGGCCTTAAAGGCAAAGTGTCCAAGTTCTTGGAAGCCTTAAAGGCAAGGTGCCAGTGTTTTACTGTACGGTGATATTTATTCAGCTATGCAGCCTATGGGCCAACTGCCTGCTATTACATGTTTTCTTTTCTGAAAATAAAGGTTTTTCTTGCATAACACTATTACAGTGTATGTTCTCTATTACAGAGTGTATATAGGAGATTGTCTGTACAGGGAAAACCTTTGTAATTTTGGCATTTTGCCTTATTGGAATTTGTTAGGCTGCATATTTATGTATTTATATACATGTATATATGTATGTCGCGGAAGTGCTATGCACTTGTGATCCCCCAACATACTCATATATATATGTATATTTCTATATGCTCCGGGATCCCGCAGATGGGCGGGGATAATTCAGTGCTTATGACTTTGATGAGTATACCCCTGGAAGAGAACTAGGATTACAGGTAAGTAACTAATCCTTTCGAACTATCACAAGGTCTGCACACTCGAAGTTGTGCGACAAGTGTGTTCTCATCACTCCATGGCCATTAAGAAGCAGAAGGCAAAACTCTTGATGATGTGTGCATGTGATGACTGCAGGGCTCAGTGTCAAGCCTGTTCCAGGTACTGCTCCTCTCATTTGACCAGCAAGTCATCGAAGCAAGCATTGGAGAGGGACCATGCAAAGAAAAATCAATGTAGAGGGATTACTCAGCATCCATGCGCGGATCTTGTTCTAGAGGTACATCTCCAGGTCAGCAACATCACTCCCTGACTCCAGCTATGGTGTCGCAACCAGAACCAGTACTGGTTGAGAATACCCTTGTGCCGCCTCAGACCTTGTCGTCAACCCCGAGCCCAATATCACCCTTGTTATATTGGAGGTTCCCCATGCCTGCGGCTCACCTGACGCAGATTACATCCTTTACGCAAGCCATGTTAGTGCTATTCTGCCACGCTCCAGTTCCCTGGCACACATTTGGGTCCCATGGAGTGAGCATCAGGGCCTACACCTGAACTTTTAGCATTAGGTCCTCACTTAGCGTCAGTTGGTCCGATGCCGCCTACCTCAGTCGCTCCCACCAGTGTTGCCCCACAGCTGAATGCCTTTTCCATGGGGCCCTCCACTGGCATCAGTGCTGTCTTCAACTTTGGCACCAGCTGCGGAGCCCCTTATGAAGACCAAGACCATCTTCATGAACTCTGGGAAGCAGGAGCAGAGGCTTACTGATGAATGCCAGAATAGATAGGATTCTGACGACGATGAGAGTATTTAATGGCCAATTTACCCCCTCCTGCTGGGACTGGGTCAGATGCTGGGGACCAGCTTGCCCTTCAAAACACTAGTAGGCTTGATAGTTCACCAGATGTCAACTTGACCTTCTCCTCGGAGCCTAAGTCCGAGATGAAATGGTGGTTTTTTACAGTACTCCTAAAAAACGCAGTGGAGGTTTTTGAATTGCCTCTTCCCGTGGAGAAAAATACGATTCTTTAGCCAGCCTTTTCAGCTTTCGAGCCCTTGCTTCCATTTAATGAGCCTTCGTCCAATGCTGGGATATCCGAAATTCCTGTTAGCTCTCCCTCCTAGAGATCCTAAAAGTGCAGGCTTTGTTATGGTCCAAGCAGAATGCAGGTTTTTTCCACTCTGCTCCTCCTGACTGGAAGTCAAAGCGGATTGAGGTCGTGGGGGAAAAAGATTTTCTCCTTGGGGAAACTTGCCCTCCAACCCACCAATGTGGCCATGTCCTTTGGCAAGGTACTCACAGGTGCTTTAAGAGTTGGTGCAGTTGGTCATGTCTAACCATTTGAACCATGTTCTGGAATGCAACAAAGAAGATCCTGTGCTCAGCCCTGGACACTGTGCACTCTGGGGCTCGGTCAATGGGTTCATCGGTCGCCATCTGCCATAATGTCTTGCTCCACAAGTTTTTCAGGGAATGTCCAGGTAAATTTGATGGACATGCCCTTCTATGGCACCCACCAGTTCTGCGAAAAAGCTGATTCGGCCATGGAATGTTTTAAACAGGAGCTTAAGGAATTGCAGCTCGTTCCTTAGAATTAACCTCCACTTCCTGTAAGATCAGCTGGCAATGCTGTACATTTGTGGCTATTTCAGGGGTATGCCATTTTGTCAACACCAGCTTCCCAGTCTGTCCTGCAGCAGCCAAACCAATTTCACTCACAATGCAGTAGGTTATTGGGTCCAGGAGTCGACTCATACAACACTAGTCTTCTTCCTCCTCTTCTTCTCCCAACCCACCCACAAAACTGCTATAGCTCACCCTTGAGCGTACACACGTTGCCTCTGGGAGGGAGGGTGCCACATCATCTGGGAAGATGGCAAGCTGTCACCACGGACCAGTGAGTCCTCCAGATGACTGAGAATGGATATTCCCTCCCTTTCCAGGAGCTACCCTCTAACGTCTTTTCTCCAGTCCTCTCTGTTCCTTCAGGCAAGCACACTCACATCCTGCAACTGGAAATCTTGGCATTTCTGATCTGTAAATCTAGTTCCGGAGCAAGAGATTGGTAGGGATGTTACTCATCTTTGCAGGACCAAGATTTCTGTATTCTGTACCTCAACAGTTGGCTGCTGGAGGCGGAATCACTGCAGCTGGTGTCAGAATACTTTTTGTTTTAAAACTTCTTTTTATTGATCATAAAACAAATCATATGGCAACAAATACACCACTGTAGCCATGTGCACAGATAGGTCGTATAACATGCAGGTTGACGTTTTCACTGGTACTCCAGGCTGGTCCCACCTTTGCGTACATTGAAGACATCAAACCCTGAGACGCAGGCATTACCAGATAGTGTGGAGGGGGCTGTGCACAGACTTTGGTGTCAGAATACTTGAGTGCCACAGTATCACTACTGTTCAACTTGTGGTTCTCCAGCAACCTGTTGTAGTCACATCTGGAGCCATCACAGATCCACCTTTCCATCAGAACGTAGTATGGCACGATGAATCCCAGAGCCTTCCTTCCTCCCCAGAGGAGTCAGACCTTTCAGAGTACCACCGTGAAGCCTTCTGCCTTCCTGCATCTTGTTGGTCACCCACGCTTACTGGACCATGCGTGCCCTCCCGTGGTGTGTCTGGTTTCATGGTTGGTGGTAAACTGTTGGACAATGACAGGATTGGTTTTCATGGAGGCCCTGAAAGATCTTCAGTGGTGGATAGTGATAGGGAATCTCATTTGTGAGACACCCTACTCCCCTCCACCAGCAGTGCCCACGGTGGTGAAGGATGCCTCCACTCTAGAGGGGGGTGTACATCTGGTGGACTTGGAGATTAGATGACTCCGCTCTCCAGTGAATCAGAGATGTCATATCAAACTTCAGGCAATCCACCTGGCACTGAAGGGATTCCTACCATTCTTTCGCAGTCGGTCAGTTCAGATCCTCTTGGACAACAGGACCATGATGTGGCATGTCAACAGATAGGGTGGCATGGGTTTGCACCCTCTATGTCAAGAAGCAGTAAAGCTGTGGGCCTGGGCACAGGCTCATGAGATCTGGTTGGTTGTTCGCCACCTGGCAGATTCCCTGAACGTGGGGTTTGATGACCTTAGTTGGTGTCATCTTGTCGACCACAAGTGGCTTCTCTATTTGTAGGTAGCTCAGTCCATTTTCACCCTTTGAGGCACTCCTCTGGCGGACTTCTTTTCCACCAAACAGAATACTTACTGCTGCTGTTGTGCTTCCTCTATTTTCTGTTGCAGGAAGCTCTCACTTCGTCTGAAGTGGGACCTTCCACTCCTTTATGTAATCTTTCCATCCCTCTGATTCCTCAGGTTCTGAGAAAAAGTCATCAGGACTGGGCTCCGATGATTTTGATCACGCTGTACTGGCCACTGAGGGTATGATAGGTGGATATGCTACATTTGTCCCTGTGTCCTACTCTCCCACTTCTGCTCAGAGCTGACCTTCTCTCACACCCTACATCTTAATGCCTGGAGATTGAAGAGAGCAACTTGAATTTGTTTTGTTTACCTTCTGAGGTGGAAATCGTATTTTTATCAGCGCATCACCCCTTTTAACTTTCCAGCTGTCACTGTTCAAATCTCCAATTGACATGCAATTTTTCAAAGGATTGACTTACATGTTTCCTCCTTCACCACCCATGCCTTATTGGGAACTTATCTTGGGTCTTACTTTCCAGATTGGGTTTCCGTTGGTGCCAATGCATTGCTGCCCATTTGCTCCCCGCTCACTTTTGTTCTTCTCAGGTAAGCTGCTTCGCAGGAACGTAGTCTTTGTTCCTGCCGAAGGTCGTCACTCCATTTCACATGGGTCTTTTCTTCATCCGGCTTTTCTTCTGTCTGCCTCCACATCCCACCAAGGAGGAGGAGAGACTTCCCTATTTGGATCCTCGCAGGACTCTCACCTTTTAGTTGGACAGGACAGAGGAATTCCAGACTGATGAGCAGTTCTTTGATTATGTTGGTGCCAAAAAGGGCAAGGCTGTCCAGAAAACAACACTTTCCTGGTAGATTGTACTGTGCATTAAGAGTTGCTATGCACTTGCCAAGAAAAATCCTCATGCAGGTATCCGGGCCCATCTGATCCAGGCAAAGGCCAATTCTCCCCATCCTGGACATTCGTCAAGCTGTGACAAGGTTTCAGTCCACACATTCACAAGTCATTGTTTAGAGTCTGTAGTCCATGGAGATGGCCATTTTGCCAGATCAGTGCTACAGGACTAACTTATGTGTCCATCTTTTCAGACGCGCCACAAACAGGGCATTGCTCAGGATTGAGTCAGGAGGCGAGGAAACTCCAGGTAGAAGTATCGGAAGATAACTTACCTTCCATAACAATCTTTCTTGTGGATTCTTCACCGATCCCGGCTGTCTCCCTGTTCTGAGGAGTGGTTGTAGGCACATTAATAATCACCTCTGAGGGCATTGAAATAAAACGGATGATGAACTGATGTCAAAGAGTCAGGGTGTTATTTATATGACTCTAGTGATGTCATTCCTTTTGGTGGAACCTGACATTGAGACAAAGCTCAGCATCTGTCGGTGCAGGAGAGATGCTTTGATTTTTCTACTAAGTAACACAGCAATGTGAAAACGCTCTGCATTAGCTCCCTTACCTTTTGTACAGTGTCCTGTAGGGTATCCCGGTGGAGCCATTTGATTTCTGGTAACAGTGTGATATATTCCTCAGTCTACTTATAGACATATTGTTCCAGGAAGTTGTCCTGTGCATAGGAAACCAAAAGCTATCTGAAATCTTTTGCCCATTGTAAGTTGTATTTCATGGTTTTTCTCACCTTTCTCACATCCTATTTTTCGCTTTTTAAAAGTATGTGGGTTTCCTAATGTTCTCAAGGTATTTGTATCACAGCCATCATCAGTTGATTGGCCCCTTGCCATTTTACGTTCTTGTCGTAAGACTTATGTCTGCAGTTATGGGTTTACTCAAAGGTAGGTATGTGAAGAGGGAAGGAAAAGGACGCAATGTATTTGACCTAAATCTCCCCCTGTTCTGAGTAATTATGTCTGGTGTGGTTGTAAGATGAGGGTTTTCAAAACAGTGGTGTTTTATAGGGTAGGGACAAAAAATTACCACCCTCCAGTCTGAGCCATGTGTGTCAGATGTATGTCATGGATTGCCTCTGCGCCCAGAGCTGTCTGTAACCATTGGGGAATAGCACTGTTGTCTCAGTCAGTTGTACAAGGGATTGATCTGCCAAAGTTAAAGGCATCACTGATGTCTGTGGGAGGTAAGAGATAGCTATGCGACTGGGACAAGTGAGGAATAGTATCTGTGACAGTTGTGAGATAGCTCGTTGTCTTCACCAAGCTAGGGCAATTCAGCTGAGTAAGGGACAACTCTTCTCTGAGTGGCAAGTGAATAATAGGCCTATTGTTTCCGTATGTGGGTGGCTAAAGGTTTACTCCCTGTCGCTATGCAGTACTCTTCTCAGAACTCTATTAAGAGGACTGTAGGGACAGGTGGGCCTTACTGCTTTCTTTCATTAAGCAAAACATTTAGCTGCAGGCACAGGCAGGCTTTCGTTCTTCCTCACTCTAACCGAAACAATTTGCTGAGAGTTGCAGAAAAATTTGAAAAGAGCTGGGAGAAAAGCAATTACTCATTTCCCTGAAGCGGTTGAGCTTCTGGGAAGATAGGGACACCAGGATTCAAACATAGGCCTTTGTTGGATGTTACAAGACAGATCTTGTCACTTTCTGACCCAAGGGCAGCAGGTCCTAGGCTGCCTGAGCTCAGGCTCTGAACCTAAGCTGCTTTTGTAGCTTTTTTGGAGAGTCAGCAGTTGTCTATGCCTGACTGGTGCTGATACTATTGCTGAATTCACCTAGAGATTGTTATTGGAGCAGGGCATGTCGACAGGACCTTTTGGTCCTTTGTTGGCTCTTCTGGTTGTATCATTTGTATCACATGGACTTAATATTTAGAAATATAGCTCCATGCTGTTACGAGCGTTTGCCAAAAAGAACATTGTGCTGGGGCACTGGATGAGGTAACGTGTATATGTTTTCACTTGATAATATGAAAAAACGATTATTTACTTAAAAGGCACTTTTGGCGCAATGTCATAATGCACCAAATGAGGAGCTAGAGTCTTCTCTTCCATCCTTTTAGAAAATTGTGACTCACAACTTGAAGGATCCTTTGTTAGAATATTTCTTTATATTGCGAAATGCATATACACGCAGTTGTAGTAGAACCACAATGGGGTGACCCTGTGTCCCTCAGAACCTGGGTATGTATTAGAAAAAGCTACAGTGGTTCCGTCGGGGTAAGGAAAAAGATATTTACAATGCAGAATAATCAAGGTTAGCTGCTTAGTACAAAACATTTAGATTAACTAGAGCATACAGATTCAAGAATGTAGGAACACCAAGATAATAATACACAGCACTCATTAGTAGATGCATGTAGCAGTATTGTATTCAAAAGAATTGAAGCCCCCATGGATATTTACAAACATTTACAGGGCTGTCAAAGCCAGAAAAAAGAGATTAAAGTGACAAGGGATATGGTGACATTAGGTGCTCAGTGATCGTGGTGCAGTGAATATATACAAAGTGAAACAGTATATAAAACTGGTCAGAGGAAACACAATATCTCTGGTAGCTAGCGCATTTGCTTAGTGATTTAGAGCAGGAGATTTGTAGAAGCTGAACCGAGAATAGCCGTCGACGTTTCGACCCAGACAACGCTTAGTTATAATGTCATAAAGGGTCTTCTTCAGGACAAAGGAAGGTGACAGCCTGAAAATGAGAGGGGAATCATTAAATGGTGTTCCAAACTAAAGAAAAACAGGGAGAAGAAATGGTGTGGGTACACCAATTACTCACCCAACATGGGGGTGGGCTCCCTTAGGCGTCCCTCTCTGAGTGAAGGCAGCCAAGGATCTGCAATGAATGTGGATCAGAAGGTAAGTACCTCATGTATCTAAGGGGTACTGGAAAGGAGTATGCAGAATGCAGAAAGCGAGTCTTACCTAAAAAGGTCAGGAATGCTCAGGCTATTCACTGTAAATCGTTGGGCAATTGTCATGAGATCTACAAAAAATAATAATAATTGTCTGGCATGGGGTCATAAAGTATATATAGAAAGCGCTTTAATGATAGGAGGCAGGCAGTAGTCTAAATGCCTATCTTCCCAACTTCAAGGCTTACCTTTCAAGTTGAGAAAAGCCCGAATGCGGCAGATCAGTAAGGGCGATGAAGGGGGATGCTTAACTGTGGCTGAGTCACGAGACGATTCCTGTGAAGGAAACGTGACAAACCTTAGTCTAATGCCGACAAAGTATAAATGAATTGATCCCTATCTCATCCCGTAACGGGTCGCTCACCTGCTCCCATCTGCACTCTTCTCTGCAGTCTTGGAGCCGACTGGGTGAGATGCGCTGAAATACAAAACCGGGAATTCCTGACGTCAGCGCACTCCCGCTCGAGGCGTGCGCGATCGGTGGCAGCAGCTGAATGCTGCTAGTCGCATCACCAGGTATTGCAACATAACCCGATGTGAAAGGCGCATGACAGAGTGGATGAAACTGTCAGGCCAAAAAATATATTGCATTTAAATCATGGGTGGGAAATGCCACCATATGAAAAAGACACGGAAACGTGCAAGTAATCAGATGGGTTATAACAACCAAATGACATGAGCCTCAGTATACAGTGTGTCACGTTACGTTGATATGAGCCCTCAATGCTTGCCGTAATCAAAGGGGCGAAGGCAAGATCCATAATGGTGTCTACGGAGTAGGCATTGGGCTGTCAAGTTATGTAATATGGGCATACAGGCTGATCCATATGGAATGGGGACCAAAGCCTGCAGCGGATCTAAATCAGATGATGCGCGTCCCGGGATGTAGTGTGTCATGCTGAGTGGAGAAGGGCCATAATTGGTAGCCATAATCCCGGGGGCGAAATGAGTTGTTGGGCAAGGAGGACAACGTGTTGTCAGATTTTGTGATGACTGGTCTACTCTGATATCGGGTGAGCTCACATAGGTAGCACAAGGGGTAGACTAGACCGCAGTCAAAAGGGGAGACCAAAGTACAAGCAACACGTGGGGACCCGTTAGTCCTGTGACAATTGGCGCAACATGTAGATTGTAAACACATTGGTCCTACGACAGTTGGCGCAACATATTCATTGGATGACGAAACATGTAGATCTTGATCAATGAAAGAAATATCGATGACATATATCACAGTGTTATTACAACAATGAATGAAAATGAAAACAGTGTTGGTCAAGACCAACCGTAAACATATACACTGAATGATGAGACATAAAAATAGTAATCAATAAATGGAAACATTGAAAAATATTACAATGTTATTGCGGCACATATAAATGAACAAAAACGGGAGGGGGAAGAGGTTGGATAAAAGAAGAATTGACATGTATTGCAAAGTTAACAAACCCCGCATACCTCAGTGATAACATTAAGTCAAGAAACCTATCAAACCATCAAAAACCTGTTTTGCCGGCGTTGTTGGGACAGACAGTACATTGTCCAAGTATCAATATTAAGCGTTGCTAACATTGCTGGGACAAACAGGGCAATCACATCAAGGATTGATGGTTAGGCAAAGGAAGACTGTAATCAGGTCAGTGAAAAGGAGGATGACGGTTGGAAGGGCAAAGACAGTCACAGTTGGCCCATTTGTCTTGACGTCTCCTCCAATGCATTGAGTCCATTGTCAACAGTGTCAAGAGAATGAATCCATTTGCATTCCCTAAAATTAAGGGATGCAGTCATTGAGCTACCTCTTGGGTGTGTGCGTACTTTCTCCACCACCCACCATTTTAAACTCCCTGGTGTGTGGTTTACGGAGTTAAAATGCTCAACTAGTGGGGCCCCCTGCACTTTGCATTTAATCCTGCTTATGGGTTGGAGGACTCTTGCCTTTATTTTCTGTGTGGTCTGTCCTATGTATAACATATCGCAAGGACACTTGATAGCGTATACAACATTTGTGGTGTTACAGTTGGTGTACGAGGCAAGATTGTATGTTCTATTCTTATGTGTGAACGATGGACCTTCCACAGTTTGTGCACAGGCCTTGCAATGACCACATTTGTGGTGTCCAGTCAGGGGTGGCAGACCTAGTTGGCTTCTGATGTCCGGTGGTTTAGGTGGTTCCAGATATGCTTTGACTACGACGTCCTTGATGTTTCTCCCTCTCTTAAACACAAAGATGGGGTCTTTGGTAGTGTCAAGCTCACTGGCGACCAAATTCCAGTACTTCTTTACGATTTTTTTGATTTCATTGCTCCTTGGATTGAAGGTTGTGACACAGACCATATTTTCTTCTCCTGTGGTTTTTGGTTTGACTTCTAAGAGCAGATCACAAGGACAGTACCAAGTGCGTTTCTTTGCTCGCTTGAGCAGTCCCATGGGGTAGCCTCTCTCTCTGAGACGGTTAGTGAGGGTCTCAGTTTCCTTGAAGAAGTCCACCCTCCTGGTGCAATTGCGCCTCAACCTAAGGAATTGTCCATAGGGTAGATTATCTCTTAGGCTTCTGGGGTGATGTGAGTCGTATTTTAATAAGGTATTTTGTTCCGATGGTTTCCTGTAGAGGTCAGTGAAAAGTGCCCCATCCTCTACCTTGAAGGTGGATCCAAAAAGTTGATGGTCCCATTACTGTGGGACATGGTGAACTGGATGTCATTCGATCTACTGTTGAGCCAGTCCCTGAAGGCAAACAGATCAGTTTCAGTGCCAGTCCAAATCATGATGACGTCGTCTATATAACGCTTCCATACTTCAATATGGTTTATGAAAGGGTTGTTGTGGTTATATAGGTGTTCATTTTCATAGGAATCCATGAAAAGATTGGCTAAGCTGGGGGCGAACCCAGCTCCCATCGCGACTCCTTTTCACTGGTAGTAGTATTGGTTCCTGAAGACAAAGTAATTTCTTTTCATTGCAATGTCCAGCAGTGAAATCAGGAATGCCGTCGGTATCCAATGCGGCTTGGGGCGTTTTTCTAAAATTTCCATGATCACCTCAAGTGCCTTTCCCTGTGGAATGCTCGTATAAAGGGAAGACACATCCAGGGTCACCAACAGCTGTGTGTTCACGTTAAACTGTTGACCTTCAAGTAGTTGGATGATGTGCATGGTGTCCCTCATGAACGATTTTGTCTCCAGTACCCATGGCTGTAGAAAATTATCAATGTACTGGTTGAGGGGTTCCAGAAGTGAACCACAGCCTGAGACGATCGGTCTCCCTGGTGGTTTGTCCAGGCTTTTGTGGACTTTTGGTAAGGTGGAGATTGTGGGAATTCTTGGCTCTTTTTTATTGAGAAAATCACATTCATGTTGGCTCCAGAAGCCTTGAGCTAAGCCATCCTGGGTAAGGTCTTCAATCAATCTCTTAATCTCTGGTGTGGGATCCTTTGGTATTGGCCGGTAACTTTCCGTAATGTACAGTTGTTGTACAATCTCCTCCACGTAATCAGGTGTGTTTTGAACCACGACAGCTCCACCCTTATCAGCAGCTTTAATGACAATTGACTCATTGGTGCCTAGAGATTTAAGGGCAAGCCGTTCCTCCCTACTGATGTTATACTTGATGTATTTTCTGTTCTTTAGTAAGTCCATACTCTCCTTGAGGACAATCTGCTCATAGGCCAGGATTTTATGGCTTATCAAGTATGCAGCTGGCGTGAATGTAGAGGGTGGTCTGAATGTAGTAGCTGCAGAGGTGGGATTGTAGTCCCTGTTTTTGAAATAATATTTAAGTCTGATTTTTCTAAACAATCGTTGCAGTTCCAACCTAGTATTGAAGCTGTCAGGTGAAGCAGTTGGGATGAAGGTCAAACCTTTGGATAGAATCCGCTTCTCAGCGTCTGACAATGAATAGTCGGAAAGGTTTATGATGGGATCAAGCAGGGTCCTGGCCTCGGTGCTGGAAGGCCCATTGGTGACTAGGGGATTCTGTTCAAGTTCAGTGGTAGTAGGTTCACTGTGGGTTTGAAGGGGTGTGGGTGCGATGACCAGAGACAAGGAAGTGGTGGCAGGTATATGTGTAACTGGCATAGCGACTGAGGTTGTATCCATCACCATCTGTATGTTTGTCTGCGTGTCTGGATCTCTCCGTGGGATTCTGGTTGGTAGAATCTTACTCGGGAGTTGCCTCTCTGGTTGTTCCTGCACTTGTTCCACCCCCGTTGCCTCTCCCAGTTTTGTTCTGTCCCACCACCCCTGTTGGAAGTGCGGTTGCCTTCCCCTAAAAAAGGCTGAGCGTCTTGGTATCTCGGACCCTGGTACCCTTGGCGGCTTGTAGAGGGCCTGTCTGAATCAGTGTCAGAGCCACTGCCTATGGAGGAATCCGAGAAAGTGGCGAACCTCCTCGGACCCTGTCTACTCCTGTTTGTGAAGAATCCCCGACTATCCTGCTGATAATATTCGTCTGCCAGGTACGGATAAGTCAACTTTTTGTCGTAGTTTTTTATGTCTTTTGCCAGTTTATCTAGTTTTCTATTCAATGTCACTGTGTTGAACTCCGCTAAAGTTTTTTCTGCACGTTCAAGTGCCTCTTTTGCATTTGTCAAAATGCTGTCTTCAAGAATCTCCTTCTTGGGGTCAGCTATCTCTTGTGTCAATTTTTTGACGTATTCAATTGCTGTCTCGACTCCAAGCACCATCCAGTGCCTGGAGCAGTTGTTTGAGATAAAGCTAAAACCCTCTCTAAACTTAAGGACGTCTATGAAGATTGCGGGCTCATTCCTCACTTGTAAGCCTTTAGGGATTATGTTCGCCTGCAGGTATTTAGTCAGTACGTGGCCATGCAAGCGTGATCGAATCAATTTCTTTTAAAGGCCTTTCTAATTTAGTCAGTTTATCTATCGGAGTAGCCAGTCATCACAAAATCTGACAACACGTTGTCCTCCTTGCTCAACAACTCATTTCGCCCCCGGGATTATGGCTACCAATTATGGCCTTTCTCCACTCAACATGACACACTACATCCTGGGACGCGCATCATCTGATTTAGATCCGCTGCAGGCTTTGGTCCCCATTCCATATGGATTAGCCTGTATGCCCATATTACACAACTTGACAGCCCAATGTCTACTCCGTAGACACCATTATGCATCTTGCCTTCGCCCCTTTGATTACGGCAAGCATTGAGGGCTCATATCAACGCAACGTGACACACTGTATACTGAGGCTCATGTCATTTGGTTGTTATAACCCATCTGATTACTTGCACGTTTCCGTGCCTTTTTCATATGGTGCCATTTCCCACCCATGATTTAAATGCAATATATTTTTTGGCCTGACAGTTTCATCCACTCTGTCATGCGCCTTTCACATCGGGTTATGTTGCAATACCCGGTGACGCGACTAGCGGCATTCAGCTGCTGCCACCGATCGCGCACGCCTCGAGCGGGCGTGCGCTGACGTCAGGAATTCCCGGTTTTGTATTTCAGCGCATCTCACCCAGTTGGCTCCAAGACTGCAGAGAAGAGTGCAGATGGGAGCAGGTGAGCGACCCGTTGAGATGGGGATCAATTCATTTATACTTTGTTGGCATTAGACTAAGGTTTGTCACGCTTCCTTCACAGGAATCGTCTCGTGACTCAGCCACAGTTAAGCATCCCCCTTCATCGCCCGTACTGTTCTACTGCATTCGGGCTTTTCTCAACTTGAAAGGTAAGCCTTGAAGTTGGGAAGATAGGCATTTAGACTACTGCCTGCCTCCTATCATTAAAGCGCTTTCTATATATACTTTATGACCCCATGGCAGACAATTGTTATTATTTTTTGTAGATCTCATGACAATTGCCCAACGATTTACAGTGAATAGCCTGAGCATTCCTGACCTTTTTCGGTAAGACTCGCTTTCTGCATGCTGCATACTCCTTTCCAGTACCCCTTAGACACATGAGGTACTTACCTTCTGATCCACATTCATTGCAGATCCTTGGCTGCCTTCACTCAGAGAGGGAGGCCTAAGGGAGGCCACCCCCATGTTGGGTGAGTAATTGGTGTACCCACACCATTTCTTCTCCCTGTTTTTCTTTAGTTTGGAACACCTTTCAATGATTCCCCTCTCATTTTCAGGCTGTCACCTTCCTTTGTCCTGAAGAAGACCCTTTATAACTAAGAGTTGTCTGGGTCGAAACGTCGACGGCTATTCTCGGTTCAGCTTCTACAAATGTCCTGGTCTAAATCACAAAGCAAATGCGCTAGCTACCAGAGATATTGTGTTTCCTCTGACCAGTTTTATATACTGTTTCACTTTGTATATATTCACTGCACCACGATCACTGAGCACCTAATGTCACCATACCCCTTGTCACTTTAATCTCTTTTTTCTGGCTTTGACAGCCCTGGAAATGTTTGTAAATATCCACGGGAGCTTCAATTCTTTTGAATACAATACCGCTACATGCATCTACTAATGAGTGCTGTGTATTATTATTATCTTGGTGTTCTTACATTCTTGAATCTGTATGCTCTAGTTAATCTAAATGTTTTGTACTAAGCAGCTAACCTTGATTATTCTGCATTGTAAATATCTTTTTCCTTACCCCGACGGAACCACTGTAGCTTTTCCTATACACGCAGTTGTAGCACGCAAGCACTGATGTTACCTAGGAGCACAAAGGGTACCTTTCCGTTGACTGATCATGAAAAAATATATACTCCAATGCCCTTTGGCCTCTTCTGCAAATAAGATCATAGAACATTTTCTCTTTGCTTCCAATACTACTGCTGTCCTGTGTTAGCATTTTCTGTACTTCTGGGTTGATCTGGAAGTGAGTGAATATTAATAGTGATAGGCGTAGCCTCTACACTTTTGTTAAATCTTATACATGTTAAGTGCAATGCAGACAACATGTAATTTTCTGTTTCGAGATAGTGACATTTTTTTATGAAGAAATTAAAAAAGTAATTTAGAAGTGTCAACATTATCTGATAGATCTGGTGAACTTTTCTGCATCACTCCCATCAGCAATAGCTTGGAGAGTAGGACTTGGGCCTCTTCCAAGACCATAAGAGCACTTGCACAACTGAATCCCAGTTCGTATGGGAATATCGTCCCACAAGGCCCGTCGTATTCACCGACCGCAGTTCAAGGGTGGCGGAAGAGACCATTCTGTTTCCAAAGGTATCCAGCCTTATGGATTTCCTATCCGGTGGAGTGGTAGGGAACGTGCCGAGGTTGATCCTAGACGTGGAGGCTTAAACCACCAGGCTCTCTGGGACGGGTGTGCTGGGAAAGGAAACTGGGGTCCCCAGGAGCGGGCCGATGGTGGCGGGAAATTGTCCTATGCACTGGAGCCCCTGTGCAAGGCTTGGACCAGGCCCCGAGTAGGACATCACCGAGGGCTTCATTAAATGGGAGTAAAGGTTCAGAGGGGGCGACTTCCGGCTCAAGCACCTCTGTCAAGACGTTTGTCTTGACTGCCACTGAGGGCAGCTGAAGGTCCAAGACCTCAGCCACCCTGCGCACTACCATAGCAAAAGAGGCCCCCTCCTCCGTAGCCATGGTAGGAGGAGAGACCAAGCCAGTGTCAAGAGAAGTCTCTAGCCCACTGGTCTCTGTCAGTTCCTCAAACCAGTTATTCTCCTCATTTAAGGGATGCTGATAACCATAAGGGTCCTCAGACCCCTCTCATTCCTCTCCCTATCCAAGCCTATCAAGAGCAAAAGGTGCTGGCTCTGCTCCGGAGAGCATTGTCCCCATGGACGCCAGAACTGGCGTCGGACAACGCCCATTCGGCTCTGTGTCGGAGGCGGGAATGAGGATGGAGATGGCAGCACTGGAGCAGGCACCAAGGAAGGTCTCAGTCTCGCAGGTGGCTCCCCTCTGGATCCAGCAAGAGATCCTTAGGGCCCGACTGATGCTGAGGGCGAACCCACCCCCGGGGATCCATTGGGGGCGTCTCCCGAACCAGTGTGGCCCAAAGGCAATCCAGAGGGGCCAGGTCGCCCAAATATGAGGTGTATGGCCTAATAAAATTCTTGGAGCTGGGCGAGGGTCGCTCCGGCTCCCGGAAAATCAGGGAAGCCCGGAGCAGATCCTGACTCAGGCTCCCCTGAAGCATGAAGCCTGGGGTGTCGACCCTCCAGTGCCTTGTCGGATGACTTTAGTGGGTGCGGTGAAGTCGAAGACCCCTTCGACTTCTTGGATTTTTTGTGCTTGTGAGACTTACCCAATTTCCCCTACAACTTGGAGTGCAACGACGAGTGCAGGTCCGCGACCGATCCCAGGACCTTCTGCGCGACCAAAATCTTGAACGTTGCAAAGTTGTCTGGCATTGGGCAGCAAGGTGCCTGAGGAATCACTCTCTCAGCACCTTCAGGTGCATGGCGCTGCAGTCCTCACAGGTCTTGGAGTCATTGTCACACGCCAAGCACCACAAACGCATCAAGTGGAGGTCTGTCACAGAGCTCTTTCTGTGACAGGCACCACATGGTTTGAAACTAGCTGGTTTCTTGGGTGAAATCCTCACAGCAGGAGAGCTAAATTTCAAAGAGTCGACAAAAAGTCACAAAAAAGCCAGTCAAAAAAATACCGAGGGTAGCTCAGACCAGATCAGTGCTATCTGGTGCGGAAAGGAAAGAACTGATGTCAGTGAGCCGGGGTGATGCCTATATAAGTATTGCGCATGTCACTTCTGACGCCGAGCCGAACAATGCTACCTACTGGCGTGCAGGGGTACTGCACAAAAATCTTCCAGATCCACTCACGCCTGGGGATATTCTAAGGTAAGGAATCTACAGCTAGATAGAGTCTCTACCAGATAAGGCGTTACCGAAGGTAAGTAACTTGTTCTTTACCAAACAAAAAACAGCTAATGTCTCTTTAAACACAGAGGGTCCGATTCACAAAGATTTTGCTCTGATTTATGTTTGCAATGCTCCTGCTTGAAAATCAGAAACTTAAGTCATTTCTACTCATACCAAAATCATAATATAAGTTTGTTGGCGTGCCTCATTCAAACTTATGAGAGGCATCCTTCATGTCCTATTGCAATACATTGGGACAATTGAATTTTGAATAGAAAAACCAAGGGAAATAGTGTGGGTGGAAGGCTGGGGTTGTGGACTCTGGCTTGCCTACCAGGTTGATTTTAAGTCCAGAGAGTTCCAAGTTTCAAGTAGCTGCCAATGAAAGTTGACATCTTGGCTGCTGCTTATCTGAAACTCTGCTCAAAGATTAGCCTGGATGGTTTGTATATTTTATATCTGTAATGAGACCCCCGATTAACTCCTATATAACCTCCAAAGTGAAGTAATCCAATCCTGATGTGAGATTTTTGGGTGTTAGTAGATTGAAGTGTGAATAGTTCTTATTATAGATAATCTCAGATAGCTCTCATCATAGATAATCTCAGGATGGCTGGCAAGAGCATTCATTGCACACAGCCCATTTTCCAAAGAGAAGAGTGCTTCTGTGGAGATGTGAAAAATGGTCTAACCCTCAGACACTTCTCCCATGCCGCCTAGATCTTACAAGCAATACTGTCTTAGTTACCATATTTATGTAACAGACTAGAGTAATACGATTGTTTGAATATAGAAGTGAGTGTGGGAGCAAAACGAATGAACTCACACCCAAGATGTAACAAAGCTCTTTGACATCTTGTCTTCTACCATGTGAAGGTTTTATTTACAAAAGAACATGGGCTAAACGTGTTAGTTAATTCTTGTCCACATTATGCAGTCAAAAGTGATTAATAGAAATGTGCACCAGCAGAGTGCTTGCCACCCAACTCCCAAATGTTTATCATATAAGGAGTGTACTAAGCTTGCTCCCTTGAGCCACCCGGCCATATTTGTGAAATACCCTCTTGTGTTTTTCATTGGCAGTAACATCCTGTGCCTAGCCCCTGTTATACTCATTCTCTTTGGGCTATGACTTCCCTAGGTTGTTAAGACTTCTTATGTAACCCGCTACAGAGAATCCTTTGGTCCCTGCAATACTACTGGTTTCGACTGAGCCCACAAAATCCATT
Organism: Calotriton arnoldi; assembly: GCA_963921515.1. Classification (NCBI taxonomy): domain Eukaryota; kingdom Metazoa; phylum Chordata; class Amphibia; order Caudata; family Salamandridae; genus Calotriton; species Calotriton arnoldi. The sequence goes on from CAWUFW010013172.1 coordinate 84,534, forward strand.
CTCTATTGAAACGTGATAAAGAGATAGCCTGGGACAGAGAGAGTTGGTTTTTGGGGCCTAACAGATGGCCTATCTACAATTATTTACCTAAACTAAAGTCTCCTTAGTAAGTCTGTCAGAAAGATCATTTAACCCATTTGAGGCGACAAGGCAATGATCAGAGCAGTGTGACATGAGAGCAAATTATGATCTCTCCAGTGCAATGAGCAAATGCACACGAATTTGACCTCTAGTGCATAAAATGTTGCCTACACAGGTTTTGTGAAGACCTATTATAGCATTGGTGTGCAGGCTATGGCACAATATGGTATACAAAAAGAGAGATAGCCCCACAACACTGGGGACAGGGCTCAATATCGAAGCTAAACTTCAATCTCCCCCAATTTAGATGAAACAGTCACAGATCTAGTTCATAAACACCACTCACTCAACTTGGGAAGCCCAACTCAATACCACAACCCTAGGGCGAGATTCCAAGGAATTTAGTATTATTTTTCATATATGTATATTACAATATGTATATCCCAAGATTCAAGTCAATCATTACAACAATCTCCAAAATATTAAAATACAGATAAAAAGTGAAAATTCTTTCACAGTAGTTTTAAAGAAAACTCATTTTGGTATTAACAATACAGCGCAATACAGTTCAATAAAAAGTTCTATCCGCCAAACAAATAACAATGAAGGGGAAAAACTAAACATGCATAAATATAAATTTGCAGAACTGATCTGTTCTGGTTCTAGCTGAAAGACTCATTTCCGAATCTTGGCCATTACAAAGGGTATCTGATATTGGTGCCCCTTATTGACATCGTTATTCAACTTGGTAATAGAGGAATTGCAAACCACATCTGAAAAATCGGACACTGACAAGGCATTGTAATAGACAAAGTGCTTTATGCCATTTCCTTGTTTGCAGACAGTATCCTAATATTTGCAAAGCATATTATTTCAGACTTGGACCCAATTAATTGGACGTTTTCAGTTCTTTATCTAGCCTGGTAGTGGGTAGGAGTAAGTCATGCTTGTTTCCTCTGAATCCAAGTAACCCACGTAGGTTAGCAGTTCCAACCAATTTAGACCTAGGATGGAATCTTACAATTTTCAAGACTTAGGCATGCAAATGTATTATCAGATGGAAGATGTCATAGTTGGCAACATTACTTGGGCCCTTGAGCTACTGGATCTGTTTTGGCATGGGTAGGCACAGCGTTGCCCTATCCTAACTGCAGTTACCAATCACTGAGGGCGACCTGGGCGTGCTTGACTTCTCATCCTAATACCTGATGCCACAACTTCAGTGGTTGGGTACTATCTGAGGACTATGCAAAAGCATGGTACCTTTGTAAAGTGCTGGACTTGAATCGCTGGCAGGTGTTCTGTAGGGACGTTCTGCCTCCTCCCTCCCTGTCCTACTACGAATAGCCAAACACTGTTGAAATAAACTGGTCATTGGAGGACTTCAACACCTGAATTACTCTTTCGGTGTCTCTCAGGATTTCGAGAATTGGTGAGAAGGGTTATTCTTTTCCTGTTGGCTGGCACAAATAACGTTGGTGGGCTATCTCTACGACTCAGGGAGACTACAGAACTTTGATAGCCTTAGACGGGAACATGATATTCCATTGGGGAAGTTTCTTAAGCATGCATTAGAATGAACCTGTTACAGATGCGCTGCTGCACTCACTGTTCATTCTGGAAGGAGGTGGAAAACTGATCATATCCTTGTACCACACTAGAAGGTGAGCTGTTATGGTGACCTAAAGGAACAAATAGCGAGGTAGGAACTAGATCTTGTAACATAATTCGGACAGTAATAATGGCTAACAGATGAATGACATGGCCAGAGTGCTAAGAAATGCAAAATTAAAGGTACTTCAGTTTACCTTTTTGCATCAGATCACACCCCCCAATACTTCAGATATAACACTGGTTAGGCCGCATTTTTATCTTTTTAACTGTATGATCATGGGCACATAATGAAACCTCTTGGTTCACCGTCACTAGACTGTTCTCTTCCACGCTGACTGGAAAGTGCATCTTATGCACTCCCAAGACATGCTTCCTAGGCCTGATGCCTCGCCGTAAAGCTGAGAAGTCTAATTGTGAAATTGCGATGAGTGGGTGATCTTCTCGCATGGGGTTGGATCTCGTAAGATGGACCACAGCTGTAAATTAAGCTCAGGCTCTCCTCAGGAGAGGCTGGTGGAGGTCATGAGATCACAAATTAGGACACATTATTAGACTTGGCCTGTGAGAGCACAATATACGCCACCATGAACTGTTCTTATAATGTGTTTTGTAATAATATCAAGTATTATATTGGTGAACGTGAATGTTTGCTTTCCCCCTTGGGGCTGCTTACACCACTGACTTTGAGCAACAGGGACATTGCTGTTGGTGATCTAGAATTCTGCATCAATTACCCATTCCTCATGAACCTCCTGAAATTGTGTGAATTTGTTCCCCTGACAGATTGTGTTTACCTAGATGTTTCTACATTTGAAAATGAGTGCAATGCACTTAGTACCTGTCTTTTCAGTTTTTGAAATCTAAAAATACAATAAAGGCTTGCTTAAAAAATGTTCAATCAGCCTTTTTCCCCTTTTTTTAATAGGTATGATCCATGCAAAGGAATGGAAAGTCTGGAGGACACTTGGGTATCTCGAGCAAATGCACAGCAGAGGAAAGGACGAGCAGGGCGAGTGGCCTCAGGGGTGTGTATTCATCTGTTCACTAGCCACCACTACAACAACCAGCTGCTCGCACAGCAGCTCCCTGAAATCCAGAGAGTGCCGCTGGAGCAACTCTGTCTCAGGTACTGTATGAAAAGACTTCACAAAGTGGTTCCAAACAAATGTGCTCTGTAGTTTGAAAGTAAGAACACCTCTCTCCCTATTGGTGAGGGCTGTTGTTGCAACATTAGAGATGACCTGAATTTAGGAGGTTAATAAATCCCCAACAAACTACCTTTATGAGCATAGAAGAGAATTAATTTTTTTTTAGTGTTGGGCACACAACTGTTAACTATTTATTTAAATACTTTGGAAGCATACCCTGTAAATATTTTCAGAGCAGTGTGTTTGACGTTCGCATAGATTAGACAAAGAAGTGCCCTTTGCAAATGTTGTTAGTTTGAATAGTTAAAAAGAGTAAACATATTTTTCATTGTTTCAAAAGAGAAAGCAATTATCTTGTTTTTTTCCAGAATTAAAATTTTGGAAATGTTCTCGGAGTACCGCCTGGAATCCGTTATATCAGAACTGATTGAGCCACCAAGTTTACAAGCCCTCCAGGCTTCAAAAACACGACTACAAGATCTGGGTGCCTTGACCCCTGATGAAAAACTGACCCCTCTGGGCTACCATCTGGCTTCGCTGCCTGTCGATGTTAGGATTGGGAAACTCATGCTATTTGGTACCATTTTCCGCTGCCTGGATCCTTCCCTGACTATTGCAGCAAGTCTGGCTTTTAAGTCCCCATTTGTAAGTATTCTGCATTAAACTGTGATTAAGAAGCTAGTGAATGCCTTGTTTCTAAAGTGTGCCTGTATAAAATCGCCCATTTTTTTGGTCAACGAAAAACAAGTAGCCATGTGCGCCACAGGACCTAAGCATGTGGCAATGGCTAAAAATATACCTCGCTACTACAAAGAAGTTGTACCAAAATATACTTTGTGATACAAATGAGAAAGCAATGATAGAGCTTTAAATATCTACTACAAATGTAATCTACGTTTATTATCTGGCAAAAGAAGCAGGAACTGAGAAATGATTCCCACCAACAGAAAGCTTCAGGTGATGGGGAGGGAAGCGATCTATCAGAGATATTCTTTTAACACAATTTTGCCCAAGTAAGAAGACTGAAGACTGGGCTGCAGTAAACACACTATTCACTGGTATTCGCTTTATAGCACAAAAAACTACATCGACTGCGCTTGATAAATGATTTACCTGAAGCGCCCCAAGTCTCTAGAATGTAAATGATTGAACTCTGATTGAGGAAAGTGACCATATAGAAGCAAATGGACAATGGTATACGATTTAAACATGTCATCTTCCATTTTGACATAACTAATAATTAGAATTTATTTGAACCAGCGTGTATGTTATTTAATTGACAAAAGTGCCATACTCTTTGCATTCCAGTTTTCTTGACATAGTTGTGGTTTCACACCCTAGTGAATTCACGGTGCCAAAGAGTACACCACCGTAGGCCTTTGAACTTTGTTGCTATCAATTTTCGGTCAGAAAAGAATAATTCTAATGTATGTTCCCACAACGTTCATCGTGCTTAAAGCACAGGCTGGGCTTCTTTTTTCTTGTCTGGAATATGATCTACATATTGGTTGAGTGTGTTTTTTTTAATTTAGGTGTGTCCCTGGGATAAAAAAGAAGAAGCTAACAGCAAAAAGCTAGAATTTGCAGTAGCAAACAGTGATCATCTGGCTCTTTTACAGGCATATAAGGTGAGAGGATCTCTTTGTGTCATGCATTAAGATGCATTTGTCATCGTTTAAACATGTCAACACTTAAGCAATTTGCACATTGCATGAGATTGTTATCCATGCTTTCTCAATTGTGTGCACACAGGGTTGGATTTCAGCGAGCAAAGAAAGTCAACGTGCTGGTTTTTCCTATTGCAGACAAAACTTTTTGTCTGGAAGAGTCCTACAGGTAAGGTTTTAGCAAATGAGTTGGAATGGAAGGTGTTTAATTAGAAGGGAGAAATGGAGTTGCTTTGTCCAAATGATACTCAGTAACATGACAGTTCAACATCAGAGGGATTACTGCATTATCCGTAGCAGGCTCAAGTTTAAATAAAGCATATTTGTCTTTGCTTTTCACATGCTTGACGCCTGACTGGCAATGGAGTCAAAAGTCCCTGCTACATTGGCCAGGAGGCATCCTGGCCCTTTTTTCATTTTGCCTGACTTGGTATGTTTTCCTGTATAGGGGACTCGTGTCATGAATACACTGAAAGGTGCTCTACTTGATTTTGAATGTTGTTCACCAACAGAGAGCTAGACTCTCTGACTAATAAGCATACACCAAAGATAGTACTCCTCCTTTCTTGGGTGACTACTGGCCCCAATACCATGGCATACCACAGCTAGCGGATGGAGCAGCAGATTAATAGTTGTGGTGTACAGGGCTTTTTACCTGCCCTGCAATAGGGACAGCTCTTGATGCATAAATCTTGTAATTGGTCATGACCACGAATCCTGATTCGCTCTGATTATATCTGGGCTATGAGAGTAGTGCTTGGGTGCATGAGAGATGGGGTAACCATATTTGTGTTCCTCTGCCATCTATCCCCTGGCATGTATCTTAGGATGTGGGATTCTCAATAGCGTTTATTGGTAGTGAGAGCTGCTGACTGCCCTTTTGACGTTCTTCCCCCTCCACTCCTATTTCTTGTCTTCATTGCCTGGTGAAACTATTGTAAAGCCAAGGGTATGTTTCTGGTTTGAAATGACATCAACGTGATCACTCAATCAATCAATCAGTGATTGACTCAGTCATATTGAAGGCTACATCTCCTACAACACTCTCCATCAACCCAATTGAGTATCATGCCAAATGTTTATTTATGTGAGCTTAGGCACTACTTGAAGTACCTTACAAGCCTTCTCCTACCCTCTAAGGATTTATCACACATAACCGGATGAAATTTACTTTGCACCTTCTTTCCTGTCCTCCCTCAGAGTGTCAAAGATCCACATATTTCAAATCTAAGTAATGCAAGTATGATTACCTACCTGCTCATTTTCATTGGCATTCTTTATACAACTCGTCGCTGGGCAGTTTATTGTTCTTTGTTATATTATCTTCTGTCGGATTGTATTTACATATGTACTTATGTAGCTAGGTCTGCTATAGAGGAATATCTGTGGCAGGGTTCTTGTTTTGTTCCCTTTCTGTTCCCTTTCTAAGCACAGAAGGAGAGGCTCTTTCTAAACCCCAGGTTAAAGGATAAACAAAAAATTGTATTCCTTTGTTTCCATATTTCATTTCTGCAGGAAATTTCCAGTCTTAAAAGACAATTCACTGAGTTGCTGTCTGATATCGGGTTCGTAAAGGAGGGATTAAGAGCCAGGGACATTGAGAAGAGATGGGGACAGAGGGGAGATGGCGTGATGGATGCCACTGGAGAGGAGGTACAGGATTTTGGTCAAAAGTCGTCATTTATCGCCTTGCTGTCTTTTCTGCTGTGATATTCACTTTCTAATTGAATGGTATTTTTGATAAACAAAGGCATCATTTCATTCACTCCTTTGGATGCTTTTAAACTCCTGTCCTGTCTGCTGAAAGGTGAGTTTGCAATGGCAGTCACTTCTAACTAGAAGTTATTTTATAACATCTCTTAAAATGTACTCACATTTAATTAACATTTTTAAAAGAGACAAGAACAATTATTTCACAACACTGGACACGAAAAAGGTAAACTACTTACATAAACTAATTAAAAACTCCCCAGGGTACAGGATAGCAACAACGAAATAACATTAATGGTGATTCTTGGCTTTTGAACTTTCATTTCCTTTCTTCGCAGCTGGTTGGAAATGTCTGGTGCAATGTTTTGAATGAGAATGCTACGTGGTCAAAGAGAAAGCTTGTGCACCAAATGAGCCTACCCTGTTCAGTGGCACAGTGGGTGGGGGGCTGATGGGGAGTCCAGTGGGGCAATTGGATTCTATTTTCAAACAGATAAGCTACAGTGTGGTGTAGCAGTCTGTTATTCTGAATATAGAGAACACTGTTCATCAAAACTGGGTCTAAAATCCCAAAGATAAAAACAGCTATTAGCTCAGTTTTGTGTTCCCTGTTTACACTGCTCTGTCTGAAAACAAATCAAGAGACTAATGCTGTCCTGAAATGAATTGTCACTGTGCTCTAAGCCTTCCAAATCCAGGCAAGCAGAACTTGTCCATGTAAGCATGAAAATGAGTACAGTGCTCTCAGGCTGACTCCTGGTTGCTGTGTGGTGCCATTTTGATAGTGGTGGCTAGGAGGAAGCCGTCGGATGCCACTGCTGGTAAAATTATTCGTCTCTCCCGGTCTCTCTTTACTCGCTTTCACTCTCCCATGCCCTGTCTCTCTCATTCCCTGACTTTTTTCTTGTGTTTCTCTCTCCTTCACTTTCCCCCTCCTCCTTGAAAAGCCCACATTCCTCAGTTCAAAGCAAAGAAAATGTGTCTAAACGTATGGAGGTCCTAACCATTTTCACTGGGGTTATGGAAAACGTTTTTCATAACTGTTTTTTTGGAGATGCCATAGGTCTCATTCCTTATCCTTTTTCCCTCTTCAGAACACACAAAATAAACCCTAAAGGCTTGGATAGGTCTGATAATATCCTCAGTGAATCATTTAGTTCGTCACAATTTTCAAAGTGCTCAAGTATCTTTAGCTTTCTTTAGACTCAAAGCCTTTAAATTCACTTTGCAAACAGGTTGCACCAAGTTATAGTAATTTTGGAAATTGGCTCATTCTGACAGCAAAATAATGCACATCATAAATCTGGTGCCAGGAGAAACAATTGACACAAAGATGGGGCATGATTGTAACGTAAATAACATCGTAACACCTATTTGTATTAAATACTGCTATGAGAAGTACTTTGTGCCTAGTAGAAATAATGCTCCATGTTGCTCTTCTGCAGTGGAATAATATACCTCACCACTGTACCATGGAGCTGCATTTTTGGGAAAATTTGAATGTAAACAAGTATGCAAAATATTTTTACAGAGGCATGTTCTAACCAACCAGAGATTCATTCCTTTTCTGTGTCATTTTCGCAAACAAGGGTTGCAAGATTCCTCTGTGTTGGCAGAACACCATGTTTCCCGCTCATTTACATTTACAAATCACTGTTGTCAGGTGGGTTATAATGATTGGCTCCTTCAAAAACAAATGAGTTGTAGATCTTATGTAATTCATTGATTTGTTAAATGAAATTTCCCCTCTGGAAACATAGTGTATGTCACAAAGGAGTTATCTGTTGAGTAGCCTTTTCCTGAACACTGTGAAGCGCTGGCAAGTTGTCCACAGGGTAGAGTCCTTGCCATTAGGTGCCCGTGCTGAGCAGGCCCCACTGCCTCCTAACCAGTGTTCATACTAGAAAATGTCAGGGTGACTACATAGTCTGGCACAGACGTCCTTAGTGGAATGGTGAGTTAATCCCAGTCCATCCCTCAGTTTACTGCATCATCCCTCAAGTGAGTTTTATTGAATGTATAGTTGTTGTTTAATGTTACATTTCATATTAACTAATTATAAAATTGGAACTTTTTCCTCCCTAATATTGGTTGCATAATTGTGCTGCTTATTAAGGAGCGTTATTTTTAAAGGTATTTCTTTAATTTACCAAAAACAAATATAAAGGCAGTTATTTGTTTTTTTAGCACATAACAGTGTGTAATGTTTGGTAAGCACTTTATTTCTGTGAGAAGGAGAAAACCTTTAATCAGCAAATCAGCGCAGATCTCCAGCTAAGCAGTGACAGGGAAGAATAAACCGATCATTTTTCTAAAGTAGTATCTCCGGAAACTTGAGAAGTTCCAAGAAGATGTTGTTTAAGGACAAAATCAGGTATAGAGATTGTATCACAAGGAGATGTCTCTTAGTAGTTCCTGATTTCCTGAAGACATACTTAAAGATCATCTGACTTATCTACTACACTTCAAGAGGATGATACAACCTGGATATCAGGTCTCCAGAATGAAGGCCATAGGAAAGATGATGTTGTCAAGTACCTCGTTCAACAGCTTTATAGCTAACTGGCACAGAAATGTAGAGTATGCCCCAGTGCCTGTTCCTGGAGATAGATGTTCTTCTCTGTCAGGATACAGACATTTTTCCCTGAAAAAGGGGAAAAAATTGCTTAAGGTGCATTGCTAAAGGACCAGTATATTGGTCAAAAGTATTGGCAGAGTAGGTGGACGATGGAGTGTTGATGGAAATTCTGATGTGTCTTCTGGAGAAAAGGAAGGGGTGGAGTCTCCATATGCCCTTGAACAGTGGAAGTTAGCATCTCATGGTGAACATAAACATGTCAAGATGGCTCCCAACCCAGCTAAAAGGGAAATGTCGACGTTTTAATAATGGCAGTTTCCTGTATAAAAGGAAATTCAACCTCCAATATGGAATGAGCTGAAGAGCCAAGTTGTAAAAAAAAAACCCACAAGTGCAGAACTGCCTCACTTTCTGATTGTATCCTTCTCTCTAATGTATTGGCCTTTTCCCATTTGTGATGCATAGCAGTAGGGATATGTACAAAATTCAGAGAAAGACCATGGAGGGGGTTAAACTCAACCTTAGATGGATTTGGCATGCTGTGAGGTTTGACTCTTAGAGCATGATCATCTCCAGAATACCCATGCCTGTTTGATGGCATGCTAAGGCAAGAACAATAAGTGCTGGTGAAACTTGTACTCAGCCTGGTCTTGAATTCCTCTTACTTAAAGGTAAGGCCTGCCATGAAGTGGATGGGTCCCTGTGGTGCAAGTTTGAAAATCAGTAGAGGCAGAAGTCTGTGGGCGGATCAGTCAGTCACAAAGTGTACCAATATGCATTGCTCAAAAGAGGGAGCCAACCTGTTTTTGGTTTTATTTAACCAAATGAAAGGCCAAACTGAAAATGTAATTTACATGAAGATTGGCACATTTGGAGAAGCCCTTCTTTGCCTACTACAGATGTGTGGGAAAATGGGAATTAGCCTTGGACGGTTAGAGGTGCATGGGAAAGGTGCAGGGCCCCTCTGCAAGGAGGGGACACTAGCAATCTGGTCCCATCAGAACATCTTAAAGTGACAGCATCTCATGAAGAAATATATTTTTTGACCTGCCTGTGTTATAGGCGTTCCCAACCTGTTGGGAAGTTCGGAAAGCAACAATGACATAGTAAGGGAGTATAGACATGTGTAACCAGAGCTGGACTGGGACCTAAAAGGAACCTTCAACAGTATTTTAATACCATACCCATATTACACCGAGCTAGCAAGTAAGTCTGACCATTTGAGGGAAGGGGCTAAATGATTTGTATTACTCTTCACTTGACCTACTCTTTCCCAATTACATTGGCTAAAAGTATTCCAGTATTTCAGGGTCCAGGTTTGTTCCCTTAACATTGTTTTCATGCAGCACCAAATCATATAAATACTTTATTTTTAACAACTTTATTTTAGGTTTTAATATAGGTAAACGGCACACACAGCAATATCATGCTTCATTACATTACACAATGTAAAATTGTGAATGTACAAATTATTGGGAGATAGTCCATGGTAGACACTCAGAATACTGTTCAGTGCAAGTTGGGGCCTTTCGGGTCTGTCTCAACCCAGTCATAATGTTGTCTGTCCTCTTGTCTTGAGCCTAGTCCACCTGTGCTACATGGGATAATTGGCTTTAAGCTTCAAGGAAGACATCTCAAATTGGCCAGAAGCACTCAGTGTTTTAGACATAGTCATGTAGAGTCTGCCTGCTCTTTGTTCTCTTTTTATATAGGGGACAAATGGCCTCCATTTATTCTCAAATTTAAGGGCCCTATCGTGAACTAGTACAGTTAGTCTCTCCATGGCATATATAGACCATACTTTCCCCCACCATATGGTTAGCGTAGGCACCTGCTGTGGTTTCCACATGTGGGCTATGCTCAGGCGTACAGACAAGAGAAGGTGAGAGAACAATTTCTCAAGTGGGGTCGTTGTAGGGTAGTGACTTTGTTCCCCAGGGTCCCCCAGAAGGGTGAGGAGTAGATCATGAGGCAAAGTGATGTTTGTTATTGTCCGTATAGATGTGAGGACCTCGTCCGAAAAGGTCTGTACTCGCAGCACTTCCACCACATATGTAGGAAGGTGCCTGTAGCTCCTCTACCTTTCCAGCACAGTTCTGGGCTGCGAGACATCCTGTGTAAACGTATGGGTGTGAGGTACTATCCTGTCAATATTTTATAGGCATTTTCTTTCTAGCGTATGCAGATTGAGTACTTGTAATTCCTCTGCCAAATAGTCTTCCATGTCTCCACTGGGATTTCTACGCACAGTTCTCTCTCCCATTGTGTCACATAAGCACATTTTCTCAGGGCTCAGGAGGTGTGGGGGGGGGGTGGGGTGGGGGGTGAGGGATTAGATGGAGCTGTAGAGACAGGATATGCCTTTGCGCCGGATGTTGTTGGCATACAATGATCCAATCTGTTTAAACCCCATGGCAATGTTCTCCGGATAGGGCCACCTCCCACCCATTGTAGGGCTTGTGTGAGTCTATATGCATCTCACCCGGTCAAGGGAAACTTCTCGATGAGATCCTTCTTCCCCCGGAGTTTATCAACTTTATAAAAATCTTTCAGGTGTGGGGGTTTTCCCTCATTTTGAAGTGAAGAATCTGACATACCTGGAGGGAAGTCCAGATTGTTAGCCAAGGGGGTCAAGAGAAAAGGGAAGGCTGGGAATGCATGTTTACGCAGAAGTCTGCCAGTGGGTCAGTAGCCTGACCGTGATAGGCAAGATGGGGGGGGGGGGAGGGGGGCAGGAAGAGGTTGTATCCAAATCTTGCTTGGTAGCCACAATAAATCTTTTAGTGGTATTGTTGAAAATGTTTGTTCTATTTGTATCCATGGTATACCAATATGGTTGTAGTTCCAGTCTAATAGGGGCGTATTTGGACCTTAAGGATATATGTTGTTACGTCTGGTAAAGCTTAGTCCCCCTTCAGCTGTTGGTCCCAGGAGGGTCGATTTTGCCACTCGCCGGGAATTTGCCTTTCCATACGTGGTGGAGCATTCTGTTACGTATTAGTGTAAGCATTGTTTTCGGAATTGTGATTGCGAGAGTTTGTAATATGTTGAGGAGGTGCGGCATAGATTTCATTTTGAGGCTATGTAGCCGGCCTAGCCAAAAGATTTCAAGTTTGCTCCAGCAATATAAATCCTTGAATAAGGCTGTAATTAGTGGGGGAATAGTGCTATTGTATAGTTCCAGCGTGTGTGCTGGTAAGAAGATCCCCAGATATCTTATATCGGACACTTCCCGTGAAACCCTGTCCTGCTGGATAGGTCCCCTTAGTTGATTATCGGGATCTGCTACTCCTATTTGTTGGGATTTGGAATAATGAATATTAAATCCCAACACTTGTGTGAAAGCGGTCTAATTTCTCCTGCAGCGCCGCCGAATTCTCTGGGTTAGTCACAAAACATAGATGTCATCCGAGAATAAGGCTACATTATGCTCCTTCCCCCCTACTCTCACCCATGGATATTGGGATTATTTTGGATCTTGGAAATCAGTGGTTCCACGGCTACGGCGAATTTTAAAGGAGAAAAGGGGCATCCCTATCTTGTGCCTCTTATTAGGAAGGATGTCTGATGTAAATTATCCACTGATTTTAAGTTTGTTTATTGGTTTCTTGTAATTCGCTTAAATATAGGTTTTCATCTTGGGGCCCATGTGGATTCTGTCCAGTAGCCTTGTCAGGTGCTGCCAATCTACTTTGTCAAAGACCTTCTTTGCATATAAGGAGAAAAGGGCCATCGGTTCCGATGTTCAGTCACTTCATTAGTGCCACCGCCAATCTTGTGTTATTGTTCACTTGCATATTTCTGATCAAGCTAGATTGTTGGGTAGAGACTAGGTGGGGCCAGACATATGAAAGCCTAGCTACTAGTATCAATGTGAATATTTTGACATCTCAATTTAGAAGTGCAGTCAGTCTATATGACGAGTAACCGTGGGCAGAGAACTCCGCTCCGCTGGCGGATTTTTGCATACTCCGCGTTCCGCTGAGAACACGAAGTTTATGCAAAACTCCGACTCCGGAGCGGAGTTCAGCCCCGGACCCTCCCCGCCTCCACCCCCCCTCAATAAATATTTTTAAAAGAAAAATTAAGGTAAATTAAACACACTTACCTTTATCGCGGCGTCTCCGGGCTGCCCTCCTCCTCCTCCTCGCCGTGGTCCTGCAGAATCCCCTACGTCAGACGTACATCGTGGGTAGGACTGCGTGCTTGGATAGGAAGAAATAAAGCAACTCTAGGGAACAAACAGCTAACTGCAACAGGGTGAATAGAATGTGCATTGAGGCCCCGTAGAAGGTCCATAAGTCCGCCATGTCCTTTGAGAATACTGTGATATATTGAACAGTGGGTATAACCATAAAAAGTAGGGGCAGGCTCCTGAAAGTAGTGTGGGAGCTCCCACCCCCAAAATGCTTAATCTCTGCAAAAAGTTAGACTTTACCAACGGGGACGGCAAGTGAGTTATTAGATTCTTGCAAGCCTTTCCATAAGGGAGTGTCCGGAGCCTGAACACCGTATCACAGCAATGTGTCTTCTTATGATGAAGATGGTCTACATTCCTTGTTTGCGGGTCTTCTTGCAAACAGCGCATGTAGGTTGGAATCTTCTGCTGCCACCACATCCCCCCCACCTCCTTAGGCTGTGAGGTTGGTATGTGTGTAGTCTTGGGGCAGTGCCACATCCAGGGAGGGTGACTGGACCAAGGCCTCCCAGGATTCTGCCAGCGTTTGTACTTCATATTGTTTATCTTTCTGAATAGCATGCGGAAGGGGAATTCCCACCGAGGGTGGGTGGGTCTTTTCCTTTTTCAGATCTTGAGTGGTTTCGCGAAATTCTCTGCTTCGCATAAGTGTTTGGGCCTGGACATCCTGGAACAATGAAACAGTGTCCCCCTGGAACACCACAGGTTCTTGCTGGCGAGCTGCTAGCAGGATTGTTTCTTTTACATGGAAGTAGTGGATCCTAGTGAGTACATCCGGAGGGAGATTCTTCTGTTGCTGGTATGCGTTATAGATTATATGGGTGCGATCCAGAAGGGCAGGGAGCCCTCTGTTGAAGAATTTGGGCAAAGAGGGCCTTGATATGAGCTTCGAGGTCTGCTGGAGAGACTGTTGGAGAGATGCTCCTGGTCCTTACATTATCCCTTGTTGAGCAATTTTCAAGGTGGTTGATTTTGTCTGGCATGATCACGTTCTACCTTTTCCAGAAGTGCGGTTCAGTCCATGCTGTTTTGAACTCAGTCCCCCACCGTTGGTTGGATGTGCTGCAGGCGGGAGTTAGTTTGGTGCAACGAGTGGTCAAGGTCATTCAGGGCCCAATTGAAGTCGGGCCTGAGAGATGTTGTATTTGCGGAAATTACACAAGAGCATCTGGATGTCCTCCATAGTCACTGGGGCCTGGAGGTTGTCTCCCCCACCTGTTTGGAAATGGTAGGTTGGGAACCTTCTCCTTGAGACTGCAGTGTGTCAGCCTTCTGAAGTAGATATTTAATGGAAGAGGAGTGGGGAGTTTTCGCTCTATCTGCCATTGTCACTGGTGGTGCCTTTTCGTTTTCAGTGTGGTCTGCAGTATTCGCCATCCCGGGCCTCGAATGAAGGACTCAATTGACTTTTTCAATGTTAAATGCCTCCGCTAGCCCCTCGAGTCCGTGATGCGGGAGGGACCTAGCACCTCCACCACCTGGCTCCAGCTGTTGTGCGGTATAGTGGTGCCATGGGAAAGACCCCTGTGGGCGGCTGAGCCCTCTATATGACTTCTAAGTGGCCTCTGGGTGAGCCCGGCAGCCTGCTCTACCAGATGGCCCTCAGTGCAAAAAGCCTCAGTCCTGCTGATCTCCTTGTGTCCCGGCTTCTCTCCAGCCTCTGACTCCTGATTTGCTCCAGTCTGGCTCTGGGATATAGGTGTCGTTGTTGCACTACGAACATGTTCTCCACATGTACGGCCCCCTAGAGTCATTAGGAATCCCTTTTGTCAGTCCTTGGGGCGCAGTTACCTTCAGCCCTCCGAGGGTAAATCAGGGTGGAAGCCTACACCTCCTCTCCTCCCCTCCTGGCGATCAATCTCCCGGGTGTATGTGATCTGAGGTATGCTGCTTCGTGGGCCTCCTCCGCTTACCGTAGGCTCCCTGCTCCGGGCTGAAGTCGTACTGAGGCTCTCGTACCCCCGACTTTGTTCATCTACCCATGGCCGCTGCCAAACCCTCTGTCCCGCTACGGCAAGGCGCGGTGCAGGCCACGGCAGGTCCCCCTGCAGCTCAGCAGCCAATGCTGCCGCTCTCTGCGCGCCACCATCCTTTCTTAGTGGCCACCTAAGTTCATTGCTACAGCTGGTAGGAGTGTGGTGAGTCTTTTTGTTGTGGTATGTCTCGTAGGAGGCCCGAAGGCCTAACGCCACTCTGCCTAAGTTTGTCTTTCAGTGCATTGAAATAACACTCACAAGGAAATATATTCAGTTTGAGGACCAGCTATATTTACAGAGTGCATTACACCTACAGGAGGAGGAGCTGAGTAAAAGAAAATCACATTGAGACAGTAAAGAACATCCTGACAGGATTCAAGGGAAGAATCTAGAGTATAAAACCTTTTTAGTTAACCATAAAATCAGAAGCCTCCCAAAAAATCTGAAAAGGTTTACAGATAGCTGATATTTCCTTACAGTCAAGACTCCCACGAACACATACACCACATTAACTAAGCGCAGCATAGAGGAGGCAGAGGAAGACAGAATACACCACAGAACTGGACTTTCAACCCTAGTAGTAGTTAGGAAGACAACACTGAGACAGTCCTTACCACATCAATTGGGTAGAGGATGTAGCCCTACGACTAGAGCAGTCGACTTTGGAGCTGGGCAACCGGGTTCGAGTCTCGGCAATGACGCTCAACATCCTGTGATTCTGGGCAAAATCACTTAATCACCCCGTGCCTAACAAAAATGAATGTGTCCATCTGTAACGAAACTGGTGCTTATTTAAAGCGCTCTGATACCCGATTTCTCGGGTCTAGTTCGCGCTATATAAACTCTTAAAATAAAAAATAAAAATGGCTGGGGTGCAATTTGCCCCAGCTCAGTCATATTCAGACCAAAACGTGGGATCGCTGTGGTGTTCTTTTTTACAGCAGCTGCCAGTATGGGGACAGGAACTCACCAGAAACAAAGTTTGGGGATGAAGCCAGGTAGCATTTCAATGGCAGTACTAGTCTCACAGTGCATTGCCACAAGCAAGGGAAGATCTGTCCCCAAACCTAAATTTGTAGTGAAACTTTAATCATATTCTTTTATAGAACAGAAAGAGTCCTTAACAAGTGACTTCTGTTTTTTTCCCAACGACATGACCTATTTCTCTTAAGGCTGGAATTTCATATGAGGAAAGATACGCTGCATTAATATTGTCAAGCATAACCTCAATAACTTCCTTCGATTTCCTCAGCTAGCTTAAACCATCAACATTCACACCTCAACTTTGTCAATGGTACCAGAAATCGCCACGTTTGCAGATTTTGTACTTAAAAAAAAAAAATGTTGCACTTGAAATCACAGAATTCTTGGGTCCATTTGAACATTATCAAACAAGAAAAGCAAGCCACTAGAAATTACAAAAGCAGCATTCAGATTGTGATTAAACCAGCAGAAAAGGTAGGGGTGATTGTCATTATCAACACTGAGGATTACCGCATGGAAGCGTGGCAACAGATAGTAGAATGAGTCAGTCACAAAAGACCCAACCAGAAAACGACAATGTGTTATCACAAACCTAATTGGTAATGCAGTCTCATCCAGGTGGATCAAGCTGACTTTTTGGTAGCTGAGAATCCTAAGATTCCAGCATTCTACGTTGTACCTGAAATACATAAGAACACCTATCCACCACCAGGGGCCCTATTATAGATAGGACGCACTTTTCTGTTTGCGCCCGGCGCGCCTGTTTTGAGGTGCGCCGGGCGCAAACTGAGAAAGTGCACCTTATTCTATTGAATGTGCTGCCCCCAGGGCCAGCTGCAAACTTGAGCTACCTGGAGGCAGCGCATTCAAGTGAAAAATGGAGCGGCTTTGAAGCAACCGCTCCATGTTTCACCATGCAGGCGGCAACCCGCCTGCACTTTTCAGGGGGATTAGAGATCCCCTTGCAGGCGGGTGCAGTGAATGACTGCACCTGCCTGGAAGGGGATGTGTGGGGGGTCAATAGGACCCTCTTTCCCCACTCCAGAGGGCCTCCATCAGGGGGGCACACTGAGAGTGCACCACCTTTCAGGTGACGCACTGTCAGTGCATCTGCATTTATAATACGGCACCGGTGCAGAGGCAAAGGGATTCCCTCATTTGCTTATGGCCACACCCCATGCAAATGAGGAAACTCCCTCTGGTGATAGCGCAGGCACTATATGTGCACCAGTGCTTTCTGTATTACAGAAAGAGCCTCAAAAGCGTCTGCTGCCCTTTCTGTAATACCAAAGTGCCCCGGGGGTGCGCAAATCGGGCGCAAATGCCCATTGCGCCCCCGGGGCACTCTTCATCATATGGCCCCAGGTCACTCCATTGTTTCAGGCATTAGTTCAGATCTAGAAAACTTCTATCTAAATTTGCATACTTTTTCTTGCAGAAACATGTTACACAACAGCCCTCATACATCCAGGATACTGCAGGCATCTTGAGCATGTTGGGGGAATTCCAGTTTGATCTGAACACTCAAATATTGGTTATTCCAGACACTGATGCACTTTATGTGAACATCTCCAAGGGAGCTACAATCAAAGCAGTAGAGAGAGTGCCCTGCAGTACTTCGAATGGATCTATAATGCTCTACCTAAGTTTGTCTTTCAGTGCATTGAAATAACAGCTATTTTTACAGAGTGTATTACATCTATGGGAGCAATCCTTTATCCCCTAGCCTAGCCTCTATTTATTTAGGTCTCATTGATGAAAAAGTTTACTACCAAGCCAACGATCAATGCAGACTTTGCCTGCAGGTCTCGAAAAGATATATTAATGATGCATTTTGTATTTGGGATGGTTCTAGATCTGAACTGATGGCATTCACTTTATGGCTGGATAATCAGGACCACAACTTGGAGTTCACCTGGACGTATAGCAAAACAGCAATTACATTCTTGACTTTAATATGCAAGCAGGAAATAAGCTTAGCACCACCGTACATAAAAAAACAAGAGTTTATTGCTCCATTAATAGGTCTTTTCATCCTAGAGTACTATATGATGACCTCTAGGTGGGCCAGTTCTTTAGAGATGGGCACAATTGTAATAATGCAACATTCATAGACTAAGCCTCAGATCTCCAGCAACTCCTTATCAGTAGACAATATCCATACACAGTGGGACGCCAAGTATATAAAAGAGCATTCATCGCTATCCACAAAGGCTAAGGATGAACAAATCATGTTAGTCACCTCGTATGATCCTCTGTCTACGCAGATATGGAATATCATAGGGAAAAACTGGTGCATTTTGGTGTCGGGGACAGGCGCAATCCCAAAATCACGTCATATCTACTAATCTAAGGGTTTGCTTTGTGCATTAATGTACACCTGGTAAATAAAGTACGCAACTAATGTTATGGAATTTTCTAACCCCCTAAGGACACTATCCATTGGTATTTTGTGCCATTTTTCCTGTCAGAGTAAAAAGATCAAGGGACAGGTAGTAATAGTAACAACACAGTCTCACTAACTGTAATACTACACGAGTGAAAGGGGATACATAATAGGTAACTGTGTAATATGGTCCATTATTGCCATCGAGTGGTTCCACCGTAAGCCATGGAGGCTACTTGGCCACATTTGAGAGCACAAGGTTGTGTCATAAGGCATGTGGACACAGTTCAGATGCTTTTAATGGAATGATTTGAGACCAGAAGTACGCACAGTTCTGGATATCTTGGGAATTTTGTGTATTTGAATGAGTAGAAATATCACTAAAGTGTGATGTTTACAGAATGCAAAGAATACAACATTAAAAAAAGAAAAGCAAGCTCTCATTCACTTTTATCATTTTGTTGCATGCAGGCTACTGGATGTTTATAAGATGTCTAGCTTTGGGAAGTACATTTCATAAATTTTATATTCTGTCTTGTAAAAACGCTATATGTCAGTCAATTAGAGATTAGCTATAATGTGAATTGTTTGGTATTTATGCATGCCCTTGGAGCACTGCAAAGGAGGTTCATTTATCTGCTTGATTGTCTCTGTAACCCATTCAGACACGGTTTGCAAACAGTAACTGAGCATACTTTATCCATATTCATAAATCTGTCTGCTGGATTTGTGGCACCGTTTAAATATGGTTTTAATCTACTGCATTCCTCTTACAGGCAAACTTAAATTCAGAGAACATCAAGCTAATATCAGCAATGTTGTGTGCGGCCCTTTATCCCAATGTTGTACAGGTAAGTCTTTTTTCCAGCGTCACCGTTGTTTTGCATCAGAGAGAGTGAAGGCCTCATGACCAATATCATTTGTACCCTGTTATATGGCCCCTCCCTTTAATATATGCACACAAAAAAGGGAGATATTGTCCTTTGTATCATTGACTCACAGAATGGTAATCAGTTGTTTTATGGTTTTTTTGGGGGAATTCCTAGAAGAAACCAATACACTCTTATATCCAAACGTTTTTGTTTACTTTTTTAATAAAAAAATAAATTGACTTAAAAAGGGAGATGTAGAAGTAAGATATCATTGTGTTTCAGATCCAGCCTTCTAGCTTGTAATCTCTAGTACCAATCTCTTGGTGTAGTGTGTATATATAACTTTATAGCATGCAAGTAATTTTTCCTAAACTGGCATGAGGAATACCTTTGTCAATATAAACTGAATTGTCACATTCTAAACACAGTGGATAATAGTCAAAAGAACTTTCCTAAGATTAGAGGTGACTTATTCCAGGCTTAGTATGGTTACATCTGTACATCCAAGTCTTATTAAAACAGCATTTTCTGTGAGTAGATGCGTCTTACTCCAGGCTCAGGTGTTACTTATTCATGAATTTCCAGGAGTAAGACTGCATACTAAAGGTTTCCATGAGTAGTCCTGTCTTAGTCCTGGAAATTACTTGCATAACAAACATTCTTTGTGAATTGTCCAAATTTAAGTCACATCTTAGACTGGAGCAAAACACCCATATAAAAAGCTTTGTCAATCTGGTGCAGTCTACTTAAAGAGTAGAGACTTGAGTTTATTATTCAGAAGCAGGGGAGGGATGATGCCTGGTAAACTTAGACTGTGATGGAGTTCCACACCATTGTCATGTGGCAGGAAAGGTGTGGCATTCATGCTTTTGCTTCCCTTAGCTCTACTTTGCAGTCTAGTCAAGCTGTTTGTCTTCTGAAGCTCTCTGTTCGTCTTGGTTGTAGTCCCAGCAGCATGTGTTCTCTAAGGCTAGCAGGTATAACCAGTTGGTAACATGGTTTTATTAATTTTTCTTGGTAAACAATAGGTTTTTATTATCTTTTACTCAGCCAATCTTATCTACAAATTAGGACTAGTCTTAGAAATTCCTCCTAATGCTTTCACCTGTAGGGCCAT
Organism: Calotriton arnoldi; assembly: GCA_963921515.1. Classification (NCBI taxonomy): domain Eukaryota; kingdom Metazoa; phylum Chordata; class Amphibia; order Caudata; family Salamandridae; genus Calotriton; species Calotriton arnoldi. The sequence continues at coordinate 104,865 of CAWUFW010013172.1, forward strand.
GCTGATCTCTGTACCCAACTCTGTTGCCTAATTTTTCTGGTGTTTTTTTCTCTGGTGGAAAAATATCTGCTGTCTGAAATGCCATTTATATCATTGCAGCCTTCACTTGATATTTTTCTGTCCTCTTCACCAAACTTTTTGAGTGTTCACTTTCCCTGCAGAGTTGCATTTAATTCCAGGCAGTTTTTAAATTTAGGTTATTTCATCACTTTTACTGACAGCGAGTAGCGTCGTGAGAGTTATGCTGTATGTTCTTAATGTTCAAATTTTTCCTCCTCCCCCGGGCTCATAGTTGTATGTGCCACCTGTGGATTTAGTTCTCTTTGTACATTTCTTCAGTGGTGTGACAGAAAAGTTTACCTAATTACCAGAGCGAAACAAACAATTTGAAAGAATGAAACAGGATCAAATAATGCATCACGTAGACTGTATCCCATCTGTATGAATGGGTGAGGGGAGGGTGGAAGTCACACTCAAGCAACAACCACAATCCTTGTCAGGGTGAACCACAAATAGTCACTAAATTAACATGTGCTTAACCCTCTGTTAGTTTGGCACAAAAGCAGTCAGGCATAACGTAGAGGGAAAGTGTAAAGTATTTATGCGGCACACAAAGAGTAATAAAGTAAAAACTCAACACAAGAAAAATCCCAAACCAATTTAGAAAAATACAGTACATTTTAATAAATAAAATTATACCAGAATGACAAAAAGCCAATCAGTAGAACCTAGAGATATTTCATTTCAAAGTTTTAGGAGGATAAAGCGCCTAAAAGCACAAACCGCCTCTCGCTGGCATCTGGTTGTGCTATAGCAGGAGAAAGCCACAAGTTCAGACCGACCACGCTGGAGCGCGGGTGGGATACAGGGACCATGTATTTTCCACGCATGGTTGAAATTGCACTACAGGCTGCAGTGGCAGGCTTGAAACCTGTTTTAAAAGGTTACTTTAGTGGGTGGCACAATGAGTGCTGCAGATCCACTAGTAGCATTTAGCTTACAGGCCTTGGGTGCAGGAAGTACCATTTACTAGGGATTTACAAGTAAATTAAATGTGCCAATTATGTGTAGTCCAATTTTACCATGTTTTTTGGAGAGAGCACAAGCCCTTTAGCACTGGTAAGCAGCAGTGAAGTGCACAGAGTCCTAAAAGCCAACAAAACGGGTTCAGCAAAGGAAGGAGTGAAGGCAAAAATGTTGGGGTGACCCTGCAGAGAGGGCCAGGTCCAACACCATCTATACTTTGTTTTTAGTCAGTATTTACCAGACCATATATTCGGTGAGATAATCTCATTGCCAACACCAGTGTCCATACATAGCACTAATAAAGGAACAGTAAATAATCTTCCTAAGTTACTGGTAAATTACACCAATCCAGGGTATTTCAGCTCAGAATTGCAAGTCAAACCTGTTCATTTTTATACAAGGGTCAGTTATTGTACATTGATTGTATTGTGACAATCTTAGGTAAAAGTTCCAGAAGGAAAATATCAACAAACAAGCACAGGAGCAGTGAAAATGCAGCCAAAAGCGGAAGAGCTGAAATTTGTTACAAAGAATGACGGTTACATCCATATTCATCCTTCTTCTGTAAATTATCAGGTGAGAAGCATTCGGTTTTATTCAAGGATGGGAATCAAAAGTGATACTTAGCCACCTGTTCTGTTGAAGGTTCTGCTATTTCTCCTTATTGGAAATGTCACAGGATTATTGAACTACTTTCCCGTTTTGAAAATAAATTGAGATATTTAATAACATATATGTGGTAAGTTAACAATTAGTGAGGGGGGGTGGTGCATAAGATATCAGTGAGGGGTGGTTGGTGCATAAGACATCAATTAAATTAAATAAGCAAACTGTAAATAGAAAATAAACTCTCCCTTCTTGAGGCCTCAAATGCCATGTTGTTTTCTATCTCTTCCTGTGTTTTCTATACACTTCTTATATCTTTGTACATCAAACCAACTATGTCTTCCAAATGAATTACTTGATATATAGTGCAATGCATTTAAACACCCTGCAATATCAAGCCAAAATAACGCACAAAAACAGAGAAATCGGCCTGAACCCCTAGTGGCATTTGCAGTTTTGTGCATTTTTGCATGTTTTCTTTACTTCTTAATTTGACTACTCTTGTTATCATGGTTTCTCTGACTGTTGATATGGGATGATATAACCAATACCAAGTCAAGGACATATTTGCTAAATTTCTTGTTAAGAACCTGTTAATTATGGCATCGAACCTGCCATGAGGTGGTTCCTGAACAACCACGGATTTTGGCTGATGGTGGAGTTGATCGCATGTTCTTGCACATGTCCAGCAAACAAAAAAGCCAGGGGCAAAATCGTTGCTTTAAAGGTTGGTTCACTTAAACAAAAAGATGGAAACTCACTGTGCAAACTCACAGTACAAAGAATACCTTTGTAGGTGCACGACCAAGACAGAACAGCAGTGTACGGCAGCTTAGAAGTGTCAACGGTTCCTCTGTTTCACCTCAAAAAGAACAAGCATTGGCATAGCCAATAGGTCTCGCCTTTGGGACCTTATAAGTGGACTGTTAACATTTGCAAAAAAAGACACTAAAGCAGTAGAGACCTACCTTTCTATATAAGGAAAAGACAATCCAAGCATACGTAAATACAGACTGAAATGACACGACCGAATCCCTGATGGAAGCGTAGTCCCTGTGGGGCAGTCCATCGCTAGGCTGCTAACAAGGACCTGCTGGAAATGGGGACCGCTGCACCATGCAACTCCTCTGTAAAATAACATGAAATATAAAGTTATCCCAATGAGATAAGGATCAGTGGAATTTGGCAATGTTCCTGATAGTCATACAGATAGTCAGATAAGCCTGCACGTACATAATAACCTGCAAGGTTACTCCCACATCAGCCAGGTTGGCTTCTTTTCAAGGAAGAGGCAACGCTGATACTGACATGTAATACCAGCAAATTATGCTCCTATCACACTTTTCATCAAACACAACCTTTCGAGTGAATTGTACTCGGCCACTTATCACTTTGAAAAGATAAAATAAAAATCAGACGTTGCCACAAACAGGCTGTAATTATAATATATGTTCAGGCTGGCCCCCTCCTGCTACCGTTCGTGTCATTATCTCTCAAGATCTCATTCGCTTATCCAGCACATTAGCAGACAGGAGAGGTGAAATCGTGACCTACTTAATTCCGATGACACTCAGCTCAGCACTATATGATTTTTCCTCGGGCGATGTTGGGGTTCACTATCTCCCATCCTGGACTAGAGCAGGAAGGTCACTTAGTTTTAGGATCGGTGTATCCTCCTCTTCTGTGTAAAATGCATTACTTTATGGCCCGGCAAACCTAAAGTTACGACGTAGTATGGCAAACGCTTGTCTTAGCTCAGTAGGTAATGCGCCTGCAGTGCACGATGTGTAAGGCGCCTTTTCACGCGCAGAAGGCTGTGGGTTAAACCGGCTGTTGAGACCCGCCCTCAAAGCTTCTTTTCATCCTTTCGAGGATAGTGAGTTGGAACCACTGGGTTGGCCGAAGACTTTTCACTTAAAGCGCTGAGAAGCTGAGGTGCTACACATGCGCCTCACTTTTGAAACCCTAACTTGCCCAAATCCAGTAAACTAGCACCCCCCCCCCCATCTCTGGGCTGTTTAGATTTTATATAGCGCTTCTGTACGAGCAAGGGTGATAGCAGGGCTGTTATGTATTACATTGACGGGACCAAACCCCTTCGTAAAAACACAACTGTTTGTAGCTTTCTCCCAACCCTATAAAAGACATGCCATTTCAAAGGCAGGGATCTCCAGGTCAATTGTTAAACGTATCCAAACCTGCTATTTTTTTTTTTTTTTTTTTAACAGTTTTATATAGCGCGTACTTGACCCGAAGGTATCGGGTAACAGAGCGCTTTACATAGCACCAGTTGCGTTACATGAGGACACATTCATTTTTGTTAGGCACGGGGAGATTAAGTGATTTGCCCAGAATCACAGGATGTTCTGCGTCATTGCCGGGACTCGAACCAAGTTCCCCAGATTCGAGGTCCACCGCCCTAGCCGTTAGGCCAACTCCTCTCCCCTATCCTAAAGCTAAAAAGAACCCTACCTTCTTGCCCCAGATCACACTCCACCCACAGACAGGGCGGTACTATAGCTTGTCTGGGGAACATACCTATAGCAGACATCTGTAAAGCTGCCACTTGGTCTACTCCACACAATTTTACAAAACATTGTTTGGACATCCTATCAAGAGAGCCAGCCAAAGTGGGTCAAGCTGTCCCCAAGACTTTGTTTCAGACCTGTGCGCAATCCACTGGCTAGCCACAACTTGGGGTAGTACTGCTTTTCACTCTATGCACAACATGTGTACCTACAGCCACACTTGATACGAAGCGAATATCTTACTTACTCTGTCAGCATCTGTTCGCTGCATGTACTGCTGTACATTTACATGCACCCACTCTTCTCCCCGTGAGTCAGTCTTCAATACAGAAATCTTCCTCTTACCACACTCTACTTTCTACTTGCATGGTCACTTTTCTTTTCTGTGCACACTATTCCATACTTAGCCTCACCCGTTAGACAAATCTATGGTACATGAAGGGATAAACGTACAAGAACGCCTGGTCTCCAAAGAACAAAGATTAATATACAGGGGACGTGGCCACGATGGCGCCCTTGTGGCAGCACTACAATGGAGCTCTGCTGCATGCATACGGGACAGCAGCATCGGAAGCATTGCCGAGGCAGCAACATCCATACACCTCCAGTGCACTTGGGAGGGGGTGGGGGAGCAGACATTAAAGCACAGAATTACCGCGGCTGCGGAATTGGTGCGATCTGCAGCTCTGCACGCCTTGATGCCGAACTTTTAAAATGACGACCGCCCTGTAACCCAGTTTGGAGCATCCCAGATGGCGCCCGAGGCCCGTGCAGGCCACCGGAGCATGGCGAGTAGCTGTCCGTGAGGAGTGGGGCTCCGTGTGAAAGCACATTACAGATGTGGGAACTCTAGTGGCGCTATGCATGGGCCCCACTGCCGTGAGGCACCGCAAGATCAGCACCATAAAAGACCCAGCAGGGATCCTGCCGTCTACCTCCCACTGTGTGACTCCGGGGGCAGAGACAACCAGTGGGCCTGAAGTTGCTTTGGGCGCTACCCGCACACCTGGATGACTGCTACTGGCTGAGATGGCGTCGCGCCGGACCACGCAGGTGTGCTGGCTGTATTTGGTGGCTCCAAGCTGTGCCAATCGTTCTTGAGTACCTAAGGGCCCTACAACACAGCCTAGAAACACCTACCTAAAATAGTGATGTGGCGCGCCGTCACACCGCCCCTTAGAGACTTGGCTGGAGGGGTTAAGAGCCCCACTTAACGCCCTGAAGAGAATGATACCCGTGACGCTTGTGCCCAGGATTCTCTGCACCGGTTGCTGCCTGAGCGTATTCCATGGTGGTGCCTCCTGAGCTGATGCGGGGCCCTTCGTGCAGGCAAAGCAACTATTTGGCAAAACACCAGTCGGGGGATCTGCATTCCAGAGTCAGGAGTGTAAATCTGTGACAACACACGGCACAGGAGCGGCCCGATACCCTTGAGAAGGCCCGTCTCACTCTGCATCATGACTATGCACCGCTCTATAAAAGACAACGTTGAAAACCATGCTGGGCAAACCCCCGCTAAACAAGCGCGCGCGCGCCTCACACGGCAGCAGGGGAGGGGCCTGCGCGATTCGCTTGCGGGAGCGAGCGGCGCCAGGAACGATAATTACTACCATATGGCGCCGCCGCTCCCCGCAAGTGAATAGCCAAACGTGCACGCGTTGCCATTGAAGGCAATGGAACGCGTGCACGTTTTAGGCTGAAAAGCCGAATCGATGGCAAAAGGTCTTTTTGCCAAGCAGCGCATGCGCGCTGCGTAGGCGAGACCTAAAAAGGGAATGGAAGTGAGAAACACAGCCTCTTTGAATCAAAGATGTCACTCATGCATGTCAGTCATTGTCCTAGGGTAGGACATGTTGACTGACCTATCAGGAAGTGGAGAGCATGAATATTACAGCAAAACCTTGTTCTCTCTTACACTATTTCCCGTTGTGTTCCATAAAACCTAATTCCACCCTCTTCAACCATGCTCCGGGTTGATGAGCCCCTGTGTGTGTGTGTGTGTGTGTGTGTGTGTATATATATATATATATATATATCTCTCTCTCTCTCTCTCTCCTCCCCCTCTCCTCTCTCTCTCTCTCTCTCCTCCCTCTCTCTCCCCTCTCCCCTCCCTCCCCCACCAACTATACCTTGGTTAATGTCTGTGGGGAAATTAGTTCAGTTTCCCAGTCACATTTGTTGGTGTATGCCTCAGTATCATGCATTAATTGCCAGTTTGTATACCCTAATAATGACCTTGAGTTCTGGTCAGGGGGTTTGTACACAGGACTTAGCATCTAACTCATTTGTGCTGATTCTGTTTTCGTGCAATTCTGGGTACACACATTGTGCGAATTTTGCTTTCCTGTAGTTCTAGTTCCCAAAACCTTTAGAAGTGCATGCAAGTCTGGATCACAACTGCTTTTATGTGGTTCATTGTCAGAGCTAGTCTGTTTTGTATGCTAGCAGCCTTTAATCAGTCACACTCTTGCATAGTTCTTTACACCACAACTGCAATAATGTATGTAGTCTAACAGTTCTTGGGGTTCAAGAGCTATAGTTTTCCAAGAGGTGAGCTGTTGACCAATGTTCTAAAGTCTCAGTGTAAGTAGGATTGTGTTTTGTAGTCTCAGTGGTGGTGGGATGTCCAGCAATGTCCTGGAGCTTGAGGAGGACTGTTGTACTACTGCCTGTGGTTCTGATTCTTGTCCTAGGAGCGTTTGGGGGGTTTAGGTAGGATTTTTATACCTCTTCTCTCCCAAATGGCTAACACTAAGATGTCACAAGAGCCACAGCTGTGTAGCCTGTAACCCTCACCCTTTTTCAACACCCAAGATTAGGTTGTGTTCTTCATTTGAGACAAAATCTGCAATAATCGCTGCCGGTCCAGGTACCATTCTAAATTAAACTGCTGCAAAGTTTATTGTAATGTACCACATGCATGTGAAGTTAATTTTCTTTCTGACACGTCTAGGTAATAAATGCTACCATTAATCTCTGTTGTGTTTATTTGGTGTACACTGTGCACCATCCAGCTGTTGAATTCTATAATGCTGTATGGAAACTGATTTTTGAGTTAGATGGGGTTTACAAATAACTGATAATTCCCCTGCATTGGATCTTTCATAGATTCACACGCTTGAATAATTTTCTTTCACCCTGCAGAAAACAAGCAAAATGAAATCAGAGGCATGTCACTTAAGTCTGGTAGCTCGAGTACGGTCAAGACAGTTCTCGTTCATAACATACTCTCCATATTCCCCTCTTTACTTAGCAGCGTTTACTGTACAGATGCAGCAACTGGATTCACCACCACAATCTGGCATCATTGCATCTTAGAATCTAACTCCTGAAAAACTTTAACTATGCACACCTAGATATCCCACTCACTTCAGTGCTAGAACCTCGCTGAAGCTAGAGCATCATCATCAACAACAAAAATGTGCAGGGCCAGGTGGAAGAGATTCTGTGTTTGGTGTTATTCTCAGGCGCTTCATTCATTGACCGCTCTACCCCTGTTCTTCTATTTACTACTCCTTACCAAGCAAGGTCTCAATAACAACTTGGTGAGAGTTCTTCTGGCAGCAGTATCCTGTGTCAGGGGCTCACCGAGAGTGCCATTCCTCTTCTTTCAGAGATTACTATAGAGGTCTTTCCCACTGGTGTATTATTCCTAGTCAAGTGAAAATTAAACTTAACTCTATCACAACTCATGAAAAGCCAGTTCAAGCCCATACAGCAGACAGCTATCAAATACTTCTGTTGGGAACTCGCAATATTACTAGGGCTCATGTGTCCTTAAGGATCAGTTAACACTGACAATAAAGAGGCCTCCTTTCACAAGGTTCTGCGGCCCAATCCAAAACTAATTTATAAAGTTCCTTGTGACTTACACATAAAGGAACAGGAACAGTTGTTTTAAGGTACGTCCTTCAGAACCCTACTGGTGCAGGGTAAAGATCTCTCTGCACTCCTTGATTGTTTGCAGATGCCAGAGGTTTTCCAACAGTCCAACTAAATCTTCCAAGCGCACAAATAAAATCTGTCTTTTTTGGGGAACCTTGTAAAGGCCAACCTCTTTCCAAACAAGGCCTTTCAAGGTGGTAAGTGGCAGCTAACACTCTGTCACGGATATTAAGGAAACTTGCATACTAAGTCTTTTAATCAAATAAAAGAAAGTGTTAATGGTGCGTCACAGAGGATGAGTAATAGTTTAAATGCATACAACTCGATTTAGGAGAAAAATTCAGCAAACCTTTTATGGAGAAACTTGATCGATGAACTGGTTTCTTTACTTTTTTTTAAAAATAATGCCATTGCCAGACTGTTGAAATCAGTCATGCTGAATGCACTTCACGTTATAAAGAGTCCAAATAGTACTTTTTTTCTATGTTCACATAGTTCCCTTGTTTCCCCTTTATGGGAGTAGATCAGCTTTATCCCTTTCTTCCTCTTCACTGTACCTTATTTGTGTTCTTGGGGATGAAACACCCCCTGCTATTTTCTCTCCTCCACTCTTCAACCCTCTTCCTACAGCCAAGTCAGTCCCTCCCAGCAGTTTTTTAGGTCTCGCCCTGAAAGCCAGCGCTTCAGCGCTGGCTCTGGGCGAGACATTTTGTAGTGGGCTTGCAGAAATGCGACCACAACTTTTGGCTGGCCTAGAGCATGCGAGTACGCGCACAGTAACGCGCATTCCTCACATGCTCCAGGCGTCATATGTCTTTCCTCTCACTTGCTCCTCCCCCTCCCCCACCACAGAGTACTACTCGGGGCCGCGCGGCCGTGTCACTTTCACGGCCGCGCGTCACTTGCTCTCCCGCTCCTCCCCCCTCCCCCACCACAGAGCGCGTCTCGCACGGCCGCGCGGCCAATGCTTGTTATTGTTCGTGTACACGCGACACCTAGCACTTCCATCATGGCACGCCGTGCTTTCGAGGTTCTTGCTGCGCCCATTTCACAAGCACCGTGCTTTTATACTTGTTTTTCATTGAAATATCGCACACAAGCCTTGTTAACAAGACTAGCACAGTTACTTCCTTTTTTTTTTTTTTTTTTTTTTAAAGTTGTGTAATTTGGAACGCACAATTTTTCTTAACAGCGCATTCAAATGGAACAGTCAAGCACCTTATTCAGACATGTTGCCTCCATGGTTTTCTTGCTTTCCATCACGGCGGGGGAGGCATTCTTTCAGCAAAGCACATGGCCATGCAGCAGCTAGCCCCGCTCCCAGGCATCGACCCGGAAGATGGATGCCCGCCATGGTCCCGGTGTCTCTGGTGCAGGCACGCTCTCAACAAGGCGCTGCTTCTTTCCCGTTCCCTTAATCTTGCCGTGCTTTCCCCTAACAACACCTCCCTCAGCTTGGGTTTTTTTGGTTATTAACAAAATGCACTGAATTATTTCTTATTGTATTACATTATATTAACTATGTATTATTATTTGTGTGTTTACTGTGATCACGTTTGTTTTTTTAATCGTTAGTTAATTGTTAAACTAAGATTTGTTCTATGTATATTATTTTTCGTACTCCGCTTAGATCGTGTGCACTTTTGCTTAATGGGCAAAAAACGCTTATACAACTGCATCTTGGTTAAATGTGCGCCCTCCCTCCAGTTTGCTGTGTGTTTTCGACTCGCCTTTCTTGCAACCAAAGGATGAAACAATAGTATTTCTATTCTGTCTCTTATTTAAGATGTGTCTCTTTCACGTCTGGGTGTTTGTCTCTTTTCAGTATTTATGCTACGCCTATGCTCCCATCCACCATCGAGGTCAAGGGCAAAACAAACCCAAAAATGTTTGCGATTAATCACTTATTGCGACCATTTTCACTGTAGGTCGCTCCATTAAATGGCGCAACAAGAACCTGATCCAGGAAAAGGAAATGAGTAGGGTGATGCTCCCTGTGGCACATGATTGTTTTATTTTAGGTTTCTTTGGGCACACTCTTATTTATTGTTTGCCTGAGCTCGTGTATCAGCCCGGCGCTCTCATGTTTCCAACAGTATTTGCATTTTGTTAAAGTTGGTTTTTTTTTTGTTCGTGTACACGCGACACCTAGCACTCCCAAGCCTTCTCCTTCTCCCAAACCATCTCCTCCTGTCTCACTAACCCAAGTCACCTCCTCCTATCGCACCCACCCACAAACTATCGCCTCCTGTCGCACCCCCAAAGACATCTCCTCCTGTCTCACTCCCCCAGCCATCTCCTTCCGTCTCATCTCCCAGTCATCTCCTACTGTCTCACCACCTCCCCTAGCCATCTCCTCCTGTCTCACTCTTCGGTGCCGTTTGCCAGTGGCATGTAAAGTAACAGTTGATGTTGTTGCACCAAGGATATTGTGCTGCATAACTAAATACTTATAAGGTCCCAAAAGCGAGACCTATTGGCTATGCCAATGCTTGTTCTTTACTCCTGTTGTTTACCTGTACCTATACCTTAATCCCGCTGCCTATACCCTTTTACCTTTACACTTTAGTACCTAGCTGTGGATATTACCTAGAAACCCTACCTGTATTCTAGTACGCCACATATAGCCTAGTGCTTTATTCATGCCTAAATCTCAGTACATCTGCCTGTTATGAAATCCTAGTACCAATACTCCTTCCTATACTACAGTGCCTCTACATATATCCTAGTGCATTTACTGCTGGCTAAATCCTAGTACCTCTACCCCGATCAGTATAGTTGTACCTCTTCCCATGGTTTGGCATGCCACTCAGAGCGATTGCTAGGGTTTGGACTATTTCAAGCATTCCTCCCATCACCTTCTGTGTGTTTCATCTAATGCCCTAAATGGCCAGGGGTCTGTTCGCTGTGCCACAGAATCCAAGCTATACCTCTCTGATGAGGCCTAATGGTCTGTGCTTGCATGTTATCCCTTCTAATGGGGACCTCGCCTGGCGGTTCAGGATGGACTGTTCCCATGAAGTGGAGGGTCAGTACTGATTTGTATAAGGCAGGCCTCTGTCTAGAGTGGCACAGTGGTTGAAAAACAATGAGCTGGAATGCTATCCAGAGTTATTGCTTGTGGTTATACTATTTGTGAGCATTCCTCCCAGCACGTTTTGTATATTTGCTGTACCCATACCATGTGTGTTTACCCCTATCTATATCCTGGTAGTTCTTCTGTTTCCTCTCTTCATTACTGCTGCCCTTTTTTCACCATACCTGTTTGCTATTTTCATGTCCAGTGTGTCTCTTTTTTTCTTGTAATTTTTTGGTCAGATGTCCTCAAACCTTTTAAGGAAAAGGGTTTCCTTATTTTGTAAATTCACCAAAGTACAGTTTCATCAGCTTGGAGTCTGTAGGCTGGTGATCTCTATTTTCTGTCCATAATGTGGTAGAGCCTCGAAGGCTCCTTATAGGGAAAATGTTGCAGACTTGCAGTGCCCATTTTTAGCAGGCTCTTGTTGAGCATATTCTTCTTCTCTGATAGAAAAGTCACAAAGTATTTAAAACCAGACACTGCAAAGTCCTACAACACAGGCAAAAAACTTGCAGGCGAATCAATCAATCAATCAATCAATCATGTCACTTATAAAGCGCACTACATACCCGCGAGGGTCTCAAGGCGCTGGGGGAAGAGGGGGGTGGTGCTGCTACTGATCGAAGAGCCAGGTCTTGAGGAGTCTTCTGAAGGCCAGTAGGTCTTGGGTCTGTCGGAGGTTGGTGGGGAGGGTGTTCCAGGTCTTGGCGGCGAGGTGGGAGAAGGATCTGCCGCCGGCGGTCGTTTCCGGATGCGGGGGACTGTGGCGAGGGCGAGGCTGGTCGAGCGGAGCTGGCGGGTGGGGGTGTAGAAGCTGAGTCGTCTGTTGAGGTAGGCTGGTCCGGAGTTGTGGAGTGCTTTGTGTGCGTGGGTGAGGAGCTTGAAGGTTATCCTCTTGTTGACAGGGAGCCAGTGCAGGTCTCTCAGGTGGGGTGTGATGTGGCTGCGTCGGGGGATGTCGAGGATAAGACGTGCAGAGGCGTTCTGGATGCGTTGCAGCCGTCTCCAGGAGCTTAGCCGTCGTTCCTGCGTAGAGGGCGTTTCCGTAGTCCAGCCTGCTGGTGACGAGGGCCTGGGTGACTGTTTTTCTTGTTTCGGTGGGGATCCACTTGAAGATCCTGCGGAGCATTCGGAGGATGTTGAAGCAGGATGAGGAAACGGCGTTGACCTGCTTAGTCATGGAGAGGGTGGGGTCGAGGATGACCCCTAGGTTGCGTACGTGGTCGGTGGGTGGCGGGGCTGTTCCCAGTGATGTTGGCCACCAGGAGTCGTCCCAGGCTGAAGGGTTGGAACCAAGGATGAGGACCTCCGTCTTGTCCGAGTTCAGCTTCAGGCGGCTGGTCCTCATCCATTTGGCGACGGCCTTCATTCCTTCGTGGAGGTGGGCTTTGGCGGTGTGAGGGTCTTTGGTGAGGGAGAGGATCAGCTGGGTGTCGTCGGCGTAGGAGATGATGTTGAGGTTGTGCTGTCGGGCGACGTGGGCGAGGGTGCCATGTAGATGTTGAACAGCGTTGGGCTGAGGAGGAGCCTTGGGGTACGCCGCAGATGATCTTGGTGGCCTTGGATCGGAAGGGGGCGAGGCGGACGCTTTGTGTTCTGCCGGAAAGGAAGGATGTGGTCCAGTCCAGGGCCTTCTCTTGGATCCCGGCGTCGTGAAGGCGTGTTCGTAGTGTGTGGTGGCAGACCGTGTCGAAGGCGGCAGATAGGTCCAGGAGGATGAGGGCTGCTGTTTCTCCGTTGTCTAGCAGGGTCCTGATGTCATCGGTGGCGGCGATGAGGGCGGTTTCGGTGCTGTGGTTGCTGCGGAAGCCGGACTGGGAAGGGTCCAGGATGTTGTTCTCCTCGAGGTAGCGGGTCAGTTGTTTGTTGACGATTTTCTCGTGACCTTCGATGGGAATGGGAGCAGAGAGATGGGTCGGAAGTTCTTGAGGTCCTTGGGGTCTGCCTTGGGTTTCTTGAGTAAGGCGGTGATCTCGGCGTGCTTCCAGCTTTCCGGGAAGGTTGCTGTCTCGAAGGAGATGTTGATTATTTTCCGGAGATGGGGCGCGATGGCTGTACTGGCTTTGTTGAAGTTGTGGTGAGGGCACGGGTCTAGCGGTGAACCGGAGTGGATGGTGTTCATGATCTCGCTGGTGTCCTCGTCGTTGATGTTGGTCCAGGAGAGCAGGCGGTTGGTGGTTGTGGGGGCAGTGGTCTCGGTGGTTGCCGGGGCGGTCGTGGTGTTGAAGCTGTCGTGGATGTCGGCGATTTTGCGGTGGAAGAAGGTGGCCAGTGAGTCGCACAGGTCTCGCGACGGCTGGATGTCGTTGGTGTTGGAGCTGGGGTTGGAGAGTTCCTTCACGATGTTGAAGAGCTCTTTGCTGTTGTGTGCGTTGTTGTCTAGGCGGTCTTTGAGTGAGGCCCTTTTGGCGGATCTGATGAGGTGATGGTGACTGCGGGTGGCGCTCTTGTGGGCGGCGTAGCTGTCCGCTGTCCGTTCGTGGAGCCAGATCTTCTCCAGTTTTCGGCATGTTCGTTTGGAGGCCTGGAGGTCTTCGGTGAACCAGGTGGCTTTCTTGCTGGTGTGGCTGTTGGGCGGATTCTTGAGCGGGGCGAGGGTGTTGGCGCAGTCGTCGATCCACTGTCTGAGGTTGCGGGGTCGGAGGGTTCGGCGGGTGGGCTCAGGGCGAGGTTGTGGTTAGCTGGTCTTCCGTGACTCTGCTCCAGCAGCGGCGAGGCATTTGTTCGGTGCGGTGGTGCGTGGTGGGCTTCCTGTAGGTGAAGTGGATGCAGTGGTGGTCAGTCCAGTGGGGTTCGGAGGTGTGGTTGAAGGAGACGTGTGGCTTGCGGAAAAGATGGAGTCGAGCGTGTGGCCGGCGGCGTGGGTGGGTGTAGTCACGAGCTGTCTGAGTCCGAGGGTGGCGAGGTTGTCGATCAGGGTGGTGGAGTTGGTGTCCTTGTTGTTCTCGAGGTGGAAGTTCAGGTCCCCGAGGAGGATGTAGTCCGTGGAGGCGATGGCGTGTGTGCTGACGAAGTCAGCGATGGAATCGCTGAACTGTGGTCGGGGTCCGAGGGTCTGTAGATGAGGGTTCCTCTGAGGGTGGTGTTGGGATCGGTGTGGATCTGGAAGTGCATGTGTTCGGCGGTGCTGAGTGTGTCGTCGGTGTTGGTTGAGACTCTGAGGGTGTTCCTGTGGACGATGGCGATGCCTCCTCCGACTCCGTTGGTGCGGTCCCTGCGGGTGATCTTGTATCCGTCCGGGATGGCAATGGCGATGTCGGGGGCTGAAGCGGGATTCAGCCAGGTCTCCGTCAGGAATGCGACGTCTGGGGAGGTTGAGTCGAGAAGGTCCCAGAGTTCGATGGCGTGTTTGCGGGCGGAGCGGGTGTTGAGGAGGATGCATCTGAGGTAGTTGGGTTCTTTCCTGGGCGGTGGTTTGGCGGGGCGGGTGCTGGCGAAGCTGCAGTTCCGGCAGGTGAAGGGCCCTTGGGTGCGCTTCGGGGTGGCCTGGTAGCAGGCGTGATCTTTTCCGGGGTTGAGTGCGTGGAGGGTGCTGGCGTCGTATCGGCGTCTGTTGATGTGGCGGGCGCGGGGGATGCCCGAACCAGGGGGTCTTGCGCTGGGCGCGGTCACGGCGCGGACGGGCTTGCCTTCGGCGCGCCAGCGGCGCGCCTGCTGCGCACGTCCGCTGCGCGGCCGCACAGCGGCCGCCATAATTGGGGAGGTGGGAGGGAGGAGCAGGGAATGGGGCAGCGAATGGGCAGTGAGGGGGCGGGGCCGCAGGGGTGCAGCGGCGGGAAACAGGCACAGAAGGGAAAACGAGCACAATCAGGGCATCAAGGGGGCACAGAAAGGAAAAAAAAACGAGCACAATCAGGGGCAGCAGGGGGCACAGAAAGTAAAAACTAGCACAATGAGGGGCAGCAAGGGGGCACAGAAAGGAAAAACTAGCACAATGAGGGGCAGCATGGGGGCACAGAAAGGAAAAACGAGCACAATCAGGGGCAGCAAGGGGGGCACAGAAAGGAAAAAACGAGCACAATCAGGGGCAGCAAGGGGGCACAGAAAGGAAAAACAGAGCACAATCAGGGGTAGCAAGGGGGGCACAGAAAGGAAAAAACGAGCACAATCAGGGGCAGCAAGGGGCACAGAAAGGGAAAAAAACGAGCACAATCAGGGGCAGCAAGGGGGCACAGAAAGGAAAAAACTAGCACAATGAGGGGCAGCAAGGGGGCACAGAAAGGAAAAACGAGCACAATCAGGGGCAGCAAGGGGGCACAGAAAGGAAAAAACTAGCACAATGAGGGGCAGCAAGGGGGCACAGAAAGGAAAAACGGAGCACAATCAGGGGCAGCAAGGGGGCACAGAAAGGAAAAAACGAGGCACAATCAGGGGCAGCAAGGGGGCACAGAAAGGAAAAACAGAGCACAATCAGGGGCAGCAAGGGGGGCACAGAAAGGAAAAAACGAGCACAATCAGGGGCAGCAAGGGGGCACAGAAAGGAAAAAACGAGCACAATCAGGGGCAGCAAGGGGGCACAGAAAGGAAAAACGAGCACAATCAGGGGCAGCAAGGGGGGCACAGAAAGGAAAAAACGAGCACAATCAGGGGCAGCAAGGGGGCACAGAAAGGAAAAACGAGCACAATCAGGGGCAGCAGCAGGGCACACAGACGGAGCTGTGTGGTGGGGGAGCGACCTACCAGTCAAGGTCAGGGGTCAGGGTCGAAGCTGTGGGGCTACCAATATGGAACAAATGATCTTGAATGTACCTGATCTTACATAGCTCCCCATCCTCACTTTATATGCTTGAACTTTCTCTCCAGGTCAGACATTTTTCCAGTCGCTATTTGGTGTATCATGAGAAGATTAAAACCAGCCGAGTGTTCATAAGAGACTGCAGCATGGTATCTGTATACCCACTGGTTCTTTTTGGTGGAGGACAGGTCAAGATTGAGCTGCGACGGGGAGAATTTGTAATCTCCCTTGATGACGGATGGATTTGTTTTGCAGCAGCATCACACCAGGTATCTACCATCAAATTGTCGTCATGCCAATTCTACCTTTGAAATGTATAATTATGTTTGAAATGTGTGGTCTAATAGGCCAGGCTCTCTGTGCAGAGTTAGGGATTCACCAATTATGTGCTAAGTTGTCTTAGTTTCTCTCCTTTTGCCTTCATTTCCCCAACATACATTGAGTGCTTAGAAACATTTACAGTTTTAATTGAGTGCCATAAAACAAGAATTTCAGATTTTATCAGGAGCAAAGGAAAGCAGTAAAATGCTGGGGCCCCTTTAGACACATGAATGTAACATGAATAACTCCCAGATAGTTGTATACCCAAAAGTGGCAGAAAGTAGCCACGTACCTCATCTTTTACTGCTTGTGCAAGCACTGGCTTCTGGTTGGTCCATCACATGACAGTTTCTGTGATCCCCTATTATGGCAAGGGTAGATGTAAATTAAACAGATGCAGTAAAAAAGACTGATACATGATTTCAAAAATAGTTGACAATGAACATAGGAGACAACATATCCAGACACATAAAGCAAAACACTCAAAGTTACAGAAACTGTGTAATAAAAACTTACATCTATAATTCCAAATTAAATTCACAATAAACTTTTGAGGGTTTGAAAACAATGACAAAGAAATATAGAAACAAAAATATTTCCTAAAGAATGGACTGCAATAACTATAGTAAAGTTGCAAACCTAGATAATAGTAGAAAACCAAGAAATAATAATCTTAGTCAGACATTACCAAAAACTTCGAAGAAAGACAAACACTTAGAATTACAGAAGTAGTATTCAGATGAAACAAAAGAAAATAATGTCAATACTCTCTGAAGTATAAATATAAATAGGGCAATATTGGCAATTAATGCTGAATAAGAATCAAGATTCTCATGAAACTACTGCAGAAATCTAAGAAAACTGTAGGGAGGCTTGCCATCATGCAATAAACTAATTAAAAAATACCTACAAAATATGTGCAAGCTATTAGAGACAGTAATAGTTTCAGAAGAGAACCTCACAAGAAATAGAAACTAAGTACTTGACCTATATTATTTTTAAAACCATACAGATGCATACATTGTATATAGCAAATGGATACTTATGTGACAGAGAATAAAGGCTCTGGAAATGTGAGACCCCCATATATGGCGGCACGATTATAGATGTCAACCAGTGATCAAGGGGAGAAGATTGCAGTTTACGTTATTGGCATTTGTATAGAGCTCATTGCCATTATAATGGTACTGCACTGCATCCTTCTAAGTCCCCTTTCATCATGGATGTCATTTAGGGGTCGCAGCCGCGACCCCTGGCACTGCCTTTGCGTTCCCTGGGGGCTCCGCTTTCTGTATTGTCTGCTTATTTGCCATTATACTAAAAGTGAATAATATTATTTTATTCACTATTAGTCTAATAAAGAAATAGAGCACACTTAGGACAAATGGTGGCAGCTGTCATAAGTAAAAATGGTTTTAAACGTATGTTGTATGCTTGCTTGCAGGTGAAAGCGTGTTTTAGTGAGAGAGAGGATGTGTATGTAGGTGAAAATGTTACTGTATTTGTAAAGGTGTGTGAGAGTGAAAGTGAATGAGAGTCAAGTGATAGGTATTGAGTGAAATTAAGGCCCAGATTTACTATTCTTTGATGCGAGGTAGCACTGCACCAAAGTTGCTGCGCTGCCTTGCGTCAAAGGGTGAAATAGAAAATACACCATATCTAACGAGATCTGGTGCATTTTATCCTCCCAGTGCGCTGGCGCACTTTTGGCATCCGTGCGGCACATACCCTTGTGTCAGATTTCAAGGTGTGCGCGTTCTCTGAAGCATAGGATTTGTACTGGAAGCGGGCCAGTGAGATTCTAAATCTCACTGGTAATAGACAAGGGGCTCAGCAACGCCTCTCACTCCTTGGTGAGTTAGAAGCCTAAAACCAGTCCTCCCCAATTGCCTATTACCTGACAAGTAATAGAAAGAGCTCCATCATCCAAAGAGGTAAGATTCTTCCCATTGATTCTTTACGCTTAGGGGAAAACTATATTCTAAAGATTTGGAATGTATTCTGTAAGTCTGCCTTGGGAGCAAATTGTTTTAGGAAGTGCTTAGCTCTTCCTGCCTACCACCACTCAAAGTATTCTGTGGCTGCAGCAATGTAGTATGAACTGCATTACAAAGCTCTTTAAGAAATACAATTTGAAAGATTATATGCACATCTGTTGGGG
The DNA here is from genome assembly GCA_963921515.1 of Calotriton arnoldi. Classification (NCBI taxonomy): domain Eukaryota; kingdom Metazoa; phylum Chordata; class Amphibia; order Caudata; family Salamandridae; genus Calotriton; species Calotriton arnoldi. Next base: position 123,206 of record CAWUFW010013172.1, read on the forward strand.
CTGTGTTTTTTATTTATTTTTTGTATGAAATTACTAGGTTTTTCAATTTGCCGCATAATGACCTGTTCCCACTTTCCTACCGTAGTGTGCAGCCTTAGGTTGACAATATCAGCAAACCCAGATATAGACTGTTAGCATAGTCCAATTTAGAGGTCACCAATACGTGAACAATAATCTTGTGTCTACAGGAACCAAATGCAACATACTTTTGAGAGATTTGAGAGTAGCAAAACAGCTCACGAAATTGCCTTAATTTGGGGTTCAAAAGAAAGGTTAGAATCAGATTGGACACCCAAATTTCTTATGATTGTAGTGACGAAAGGAGGGATCTAAGTTCAGCCAGCCAACAATTACAAGAGTCAGGAATGTATTTGGCTCCAAAAAAAGAATCTCTGTTTTATCAGAATTGAGCTTGAGACAATTACTATTCATCCACTCTACGACTGACTTAAGACACTGTTTAAAAGTTCTCAGAGCTTCAACATCATTCTTCTGAAAGAATAGGAGCTGCGTGTCGTCAGCAAATGAGACCACACGCAGACCCCATGACTAAACAAGGCTTACTAGAGGCTCCAACTTTACATTGAAGAGGGTCGGGCTATGCGCAGAGCCCTGTGGAACCCCACACTCAAGTGGTTTGGAGATTGAGATGTAAGGGTAAAGAAATACTGCCTGCGTCCTGTCTTCAATAAAGGATTTAAGCCAGGCCAAGACTTGTCCTCGAATTTCACTTCTGCTAAGCTATTTAGCATAATTGGGTGAGAAACCGTGTCAAACGCTAAGGGACAAATCAAGTAAAACCACCATCGCTGAGGAATTCTGGTCAAGATTCTCCTTAATAAACTCTGACCTTAAGCAAGGCCAATTCGGTGCTAAAACCTGAACAGAATCCAGATTGAGAATCATATAAGAAGTGATTGGATTTTAAAAAAATAGTGGAGTTGTCTTTTGACTAGCTTCCCCGACAATTTAGCCACTAAAGACAGGAATGAGATGTGTCTAAAATTACGTAAAATATTAGGATCAGCATTAGGTTTCATTAGTACAGGGAGCAGAAAAGTCTGCTTCCAACTCCTCTGAACAAAAACTAGTTCCAGAGAGGTATTCAACAGTTTATTCAAAATGGGATTCACAAGAGTGGAAGCAAGCTTTAAGATATCAGGAGGGCATTGGTCTAAAGAGGATCCCAATATGCATCTGGCTAATTCGGCAGTGGAATCTTCCAGAGAGATACAAGTAAAAGCAGTAAGTGAAGAGCAAGCAGATGGACTGGAAATCCTCTTCCAGATCAGTCGAAACTTGAATTGGAAACTGATCATAAATTGCTTGAAGTTTCTTACAAAAGAAATCTGACAGATCCTCACATAAATTGATTGAAGGGGTGAGTTTGTTCTTTGAGGCAGTGGGAGAGAGAAAGGAATTTACTATCTTAAAAAGTTTGTGAGGAAGGAGTGGCCAACCAAGATGGCCGTGTGGACGTGATCCACGAGGGCTCTACGGCATTCTCAACCGAAGAGCTGGAAAGTGTTGAAAATGGAAGCGCCAGAGACAGGAATCGCTGAGATTTATCACCCCACCAGTGGGGCAGCAGCACACAAATGAGGGCTGATCCCCCAGTGCCCTGGATGCAGATGGAATATGCGGAGGTCAGTACCTACCCCACTGATATGCTGGCTTGTCGGCGGCCGTTGCTGAGCGGAGCGGACTGAGGGCGGCAACGTCTGTGGTGGGTGGCCTGCATCCTGCTTTGAAGAGGCTTTGGGCTTGACAGGAGTGAGCGGCTGCCCGGTGTTGCACGGAAGACCCCCGGATAGTGTTGGAGACTGCCTGAGAACAGGTGCCCTCCTCCCCCCCCCACATGGAGCTTTTGAGGCCTGCCGGGATATTCGGCGGCTTTGCTGCTCTGGAGCTGTTGCGGGTCCGGGCTGAGCCATCTCAAGCCTGGACTGGGCTGAACACGCTGCCTGCCTTCCTCGGGGTCCCGTGAGTGCCAGATTGGGGGTGGGACCCTGCGGCCGGTGTCCTCCGCAGGGAGAGTGGCCTAGTGGTGGGCCCCTATGTGCCTGACTTCAAGATGGTGGTCAGATAGGTCAGGCAGAGTGCATGGGCATGTGGACACAGCGGCAGTGGCCTGTGCCACTGGAAAACCATGTGGGCAGCCACACCACTTTTCTAATACTAATCTGCACAAAGAGCTGTGCCCGCTACCCTATAGGAACTTAATTAAAGCTGCTATGGTTGGCGTGGTTGCTGCTGTTGGGAGCAATTTCTTCCTGGGGGGGGGGGGGTCGGCACCCTCATCCGCGCTGGGACACTTGGCGGCCACAACTGTAACTGCAGAGAATCTCTGGGGCAATACTAATATTGAGTATCTCATCTAAGCCTTTATGCCTCCTAAGAAGGCTCAAAGCAATAAGGTCTCCAATTATTTCCCTGCAGGGGAACGCCGCGCTTCACCTCCTGACCCACACTTGTCAGACACCATGGCCCTAACCAAGGACGATTTCTTGGCCTCTTTAAGGAATTTTAAAAAAGAGCTGAGAGAGGAGCTGAAGGCAGACATGGCCTCCTCCCTTGAGGCACTTAGGTCTGACATTAACACCCGGTTGACAACTCTCCAACAAGATGTTGAAGCTGTCGGCACCAGGAACCTGGACCTGGAAGTTAAAGGGCAGGACCTGGAAGGCCACACAGAACGTTTGGAGACCTTAATTAACCTTCTCCGCAGCCAACTTAAGACCTCAATTCTGAAAAGTGAGGACCTCGAAAATAGGTCGCGAAGAGACAATGTGCTGATTCGGAAGCTGCTGGAAAGCGCAGAGGGACCAGACCTGGAGGCCTTTACTCAAGGTCTCTTCGTTGAGCTGCTCTGAGACCCAGCTGAAGGTGAAGATTGACAGAGTGCACAGGGTGGGCCCCCCTACGCCAGGTGAAAAACGCCATCCCAGAGATGTACTAATCAAGCTGCATTCCTTCATGGTGAAAGAAGCGATCTTTCAAGCAGCTTGAAATCCAACGAGGTCTCCTTCCAAGGAATGTCCTGCTCCATCTTCCAGGACATTGCCCCAGCTACACTGGCGAGACGTATACAATTCAGGCCAATTACTGACCAGCTCCAGCAGATAACATCAAGTTTATATAGACATATCCCTTTGGCTTGGCGTTTGACTTCCACAACAAGCCCCATCATGTCACTGATTTCCAGGAGGCGTCGTAGCTTCTCGGCCTCTCATCTCATTCGGAGCGGGCAGCGGATAGTGAGTTTGGCAGACCTGCAGGCTCCTCACTGGGACTCAACGAAGACAGACAATGGCAGACCCAAACATGTCAAAAGACGCACAAGAAACGCTGAAGAAACTTGCCTCTGCACCCAACGGTGAAGTCCTGGAACTTTCGAAGGGCTCCCCAGTTGAGAGGGGGGGAGATAAGGCTTCTTGAACTGATGAGTCAGTCTGCCAATGGGATTGACCTGTCACAGATGCCCATCTGTGATGACCGGGTCCAGGCAGGGTACAGCTCCCTCGCTCTCTTTCTTCCTCTTTTTCCTTCCGCATTCTTAGTCTCTTCAACTTGATACATTTCCAGCTCTCCTAACAACTTTACTAAGAATGCCTTAGCGGGTTTGGACCGAGACGCCTGAAAGAAGGTATTGTAAGGTTAATACTGTTGCACCTGGGAGGGACATTTCAGTGTTTTGTTTGTGTTATGGGATACATCTTACCTTTTACTTTGGTACATGGGGGGATTTACACGCAACCGAGATTGGAATGTACAGATAACAGGGGGAAGACTCTTGAGAGATTATTGAAAGAGAGTACAGAGCGGGCGGGACTTGTTGGGGATATTACAAGGTTATATGTTATAGCAGAGATCTCTGCCTTGCCCTAGATTATGGTTCTCACGACCTTGACGTGTTACTTAGGGCGAACAAAGCAAGCACAGGGTCAAGACTGATTTGTATATAGCTGTGTCTGAACTGGGGTGGCGAAGTGAGCTAAAGAACGATGATGGATTCAACCCAGATCTGTGACTGGGTGTGAGTGTCTGAAAAGTTTCAGCACTCCGTCCATCATCTCCTTGTGTTTGCTTTGTTCGCCCTAAGTTGGCAGGGTATGCCCAGACGTGGTTCCCTTGCTCACTTTGCCACTGGATTCAAGCTAGCCTGGCTGATGAGGGTTGTTACCCCGAAACCGGTCCCAGGATGCTTGTTTCCAGTCCAGGGAAGACCTGGCTTGGCAGTTCGGGCTGGACTGTTCCCATGAGGCACAGGGTGAAGGCTGATTTGCCTATAGCTGGGTCTGAACTGAGGTGGCGAAGTGAGCTAAAGAATGATGATGGATTCAACCCAGATCTGTGACTGGGGGTGAGTGTCTGAAAAGTTTCAGCGCTCCATCCATCATCTCCTTGTGTTTGCTTTGTTCGCCCTAAGTTGGCAGGGTATGCCCAGACGTGGGTCCCTTGCTCACTTTGCCACTGGATTCAAGCTAGCCTGGCTGATGAAGGGTGTTACCCAGAAACCGATCCCAGGATGCTTGTTTCCGGTTCAGGGAAGACCTGGCTTGGCAGTTCGGGCTGGACTGTTCCCATGAGGCACAGGGTCAAGGCTGATTTGCATATAGCTGGGTCTGAACTGAGGTGGCGAAGTGAGCTAAAGAATGATGATGGATTCAACCCAGATCTGTGACTGGTGGTGAGTGTCTGAAAAGTTTCAGCGCTCCGTCCATCATCTCCTTGTGTTTGCTTTGTTCGCCCTAAGTTGGCAGGGTATGCCCAGACGTGGGTCCCTTGCTCACTTTGCCACTGGATTCAAGCTAGCCTGGCTGATGAAGGGTGTTACCCAGAAACCGGTCCCAGGATGCTTGTTTCCGGTTCAGGGAAGACCTGGCTTGGCAGTTCGGGCTGAACTGTTCCCATGAGGCACAGGGTCAAGGCTGATTTGCATATAGCTGGGTCTGAACTGAGGTGGCGAAGTGAGCTAAAGAATGATGATGGATTCAACCCAGATCTGTGACTGGGGGTTAGTGTCTGAAAAGTTTCAGCGCTCCGTCCATCATCTCCTTGTGTTTGCTATATTTTGGAATTTCCAGTTTTCTTTTCTTCTATATATGGTATTCTATGCATACTTGAGGAAATGTTGTATACGCTGTATACTTGTGAAAGGTTGTCAGTTCACCCGTTCGCCTCAAAGGCACAGAAAAAAATGGGTGGAACTGACAGCACGCCGACGAGGTCTTCTTATGGCTCCGATGACGTCATGGGGAGTCGCGAGCGGAGGCGTTCGATTGTGACGTCCTCGTCGACGTGGGAGAGCTATGAAAAAAGTTTCCATGGAATGCTGCGCAAGGGGTAATTCAAAAGGTGAAGAATCCACCAGAGAAAGCGTAACCAAAGGTTATTAACTTGTTCTTTACAGTGCATTGCCTCCCATGATCTACAAGGAGGAGTGTAGGAGGCCTGCTGAGGTCATCGAGCTCACCGACATCTACCTGCATGTTCAGAGAGCGCATTTCCTCGCATAGATCTTAAACGGCCAGTGAAGGGAAATGCAAAGGAAATGGGTCCAAATATATGAAGCAGCAGGTCGCAAAAAGTGGTCACAAAGCAGACCAACTTTTTGCGACGTCACCGGTTTTGCAGTGTGACCTATGTACTAACAGGTTGCATTGCAAAATCTGCAATCGCAGGAGGGGGTTGCAGAACAACCTGGCTAATGAGTATTAATTAGGCAGGTTGCTATTTGCAACCCCCTGTGATTGACTACAAACACAAGGAGGGTGGCCTGCAAGAAACAGCAGACGACTGTCCCTGTGTTTGTATTCCCACAGAGGAAGCTATTTTTTTATTTAAAAAAAAAAAAAACAGCCCTTGTTCCTTTAACGGATCAATGCTGCTTCAAAAAAATGTTTTCCGTTTGGGAAAACATCGGAGGAGCAGGTAGTGATCCTCTGGACCACTGCCAGTTACCCTCAGGGTCGCCCTGTACAATTATCAATGGGTAAGAGGACACAAGGAGAGTCATTTCCCATGGAGAATCAGTTAACCCCTCCTTTGAGGTTTTGGTAACTGATCAAGAGTTTGCAATTGTTGTTGCAAACCACTGATACATACCATACCAAATCGCAATTAGGAAGGAACGCCCGTTCCTAATTGTGATTCGCTTGTGTTGCAAAACCATTTTGCAAGTTGGAAAAGTATTTCTGACTCACAAAATAGGTTTAGTACATAGAAATAGCCATTTTTCATATGTAAACCCTGCGATTTTGCGGGATCGCAGGGGTTGTAATTGCAAAATGGCTTAGTACATTTGGCCCTATATTCTGACTACTACTTCGGGAGGGGAGCGGCATGTAATGAGGAACAGCAAGGCTAATACTTTGTTTGATCATTTTCAGTTTGCAGTACAGACACAACCTTCACAGGGAAAGGAGTGGTGCAGCAGCCAATGATCTGTGTGCATACCTCGGTCAGTGACAGATCTGCGTCAGCCTTTTTTGCGGCTGTGCCCACGTTTGCAGATTTTGCAAGTGAGCGAGATGCATGTACGCAGATCAATTTGCCCACAAGCTTAGTATTTTACACAAGCACCAATATGTTTTGTGAATTAGCACAGACATAAAATATGTGTTTAATTTCGATTTTTGACTGGCACGGGTTGGATCAAGTACAAAACAAAAAGGCTTTGCTAATCGTGCCCTTTGTATTTATTGTTTTCTCTGATAGTGTGATTGTGCTTCAATATCTGGACTATGACTGCATTGCATTAAAGTAACTTGACTTTTGGAACTTTACATGGTTTGCTTATTAGATTGTGTTATTCTGTATCCTTGTTCCTACTCAGGTGGCAGAGCTCGTGAAGGAGCTTCGGAGTGAACTTGATCAGCTGCTGCAGGATAAAATCAAGAATCCTTCCATGGACTTGTGCACTTGCCCGCGAGGGTCCCGCATTATTAGTATGATTGTAAAATTGGTGACTACTCAATAGTGTATGATACAGCCATAAAGAGCCACAACTGAGTATGGCACTGTGATGAACTTACTGTAATGTGTAGCTTTTCAGGCCTCGGGACAGTTAAGGGTACCATGTACTCCCTTTACCTGACGACCTACTTCTCCACACAAATGTCCAGTTAAAGATTACATCATGTGGATGTGAATGGTAATATGCTGATTATTTTTTATTGTCTTTTTTTAAAATATATATCGTCCGATGAAGTACATCTGTTGTCATGATTGCGCCTTCCTGCAGCACTTCATCCTCGATTTCCCTATTAAACATTAACCTCTCCCATCTCATAGTCACCATACAACATTGTGTTTAAGTCTCTCCTGCCAGTCACTGCCTGTTGTTGGTCCAACCCTCATGACAAGTAGCCACCATGTAGTGTCATGTTAACAAGTAACTGCCTGTCATTGTCTTTATTAAGTCTTCTGTTTTTCCTTTACAGCTTTTTTGTATTGTCTTCTGGATTTGTATTTTGATGGTGTCTGTGCCAAATCTACAATGACTGTTATTAAAAAAAGACACTTTTCCCAAATGTGTATGAAATTTGAACATAGGCATAAATGAGCAAGCATTTGCATATTTTGGTATTTTGTAAATAATTCAAAATGTATTGACAACCCATTCGTAGCAGAACGATAGCTAAAGACCACAGATGCTGGAACACAATATTATGTTTTATGATTTACTGAGTTTACAATCTGAGAGTTTATTGCAGTGTATTCATGAGACTAGGATTTCCATATAAAACATGGACATATATTCCTTAAGATGAATACATTAAATCTATAGGAGATTGACAAAAAAGTACAACGTGTGAAAAAGTATGGGTTCTTCATGTGGTATCATTATAATTGTATGTCTTTTATAACACATTAAGAGATTTTTTAGTACGTAATTGTATGTCTAGAATACTACGCGAAGACATTTTTAGTACTTCGTAGACAGTGGTATTTCAGTTCTCAGAAAAATGTCCAAAAACAATATTTTTGGATTTCTGGTTGGTGACTTTGTGGCACCTATGTTTTCTCAAGGGTGTATACATCGTTGCCATCCCCAAAGCAATTTGTTTTACTTTCAATTTATGTCTGGAAACAGATCGCATACTCCACGTGTTTCATGTATCACTTACTGTCATTTTTCAGTGATTGCCAGTAATTAATTTTAATTCACCTGTACTTGTTCAACAGCGAGATAGAGAGTTCTCTATTACAGTTTGCTGGCCTTTCTGCATGCACATGTTTATTTTTTACTAGAAAATCCCAATTTTTATCTTTAGTTTCTTACCACTCATTGTGTCTTTAGGGCTGTGCCCTCTGGAAGCAATTTGTGATCAACTTCGATCCTTTGAAGCAGTTCATAAAATACCTAAAGCTGGAATTTCTCACTTTTTTCAAATATTTATTTTTCTAGAGACAGTCCATTTGTCTTCTCACAAAGAGTGTTGTTGAGAAACAGGAATGGAACCCAATGGAATATAGGAAGGTTACTCAACTGGAGATGGTTCAGAGCAAGACATATTTCCTTTTCCTATGTGTTAAAATGTCCAGTGGCCAAGTGAAGCACCTACGGCGTCTGGTACCATCGAGAATTTTATCGGGTTATGCACCGTCTATTTAAAACTACAGAAAGATGTACCTTGAGCTGCAGTTTCACCTTCTTTATTAACAAAAGGCCTCAGTCCCCTGGAGCATTGGCACTATTATATTCAGCTTGTTATTTGTTGGGACCCCTGGCCTACTACTAAGTTTGCTTTTTCAGTGGAGAGGTCGAAATAATTTTGGTTTGTAACCACCTGTTCCCCTGTTCTTTTCTCCTAGAATTGGTATTCTGCTACAAAACACTTTCATGCTAAGCACATCATACTTGCTAAATATATCAGAATCACAGAAAGCCTCAGAGATTTGACACATTGTGCTCAAATACTGAATGTTTCAAGCATTTTATTACTAAATCTGTTTACTTTAAGCACCCTGTAGGTATGATACGTGGTGTTTTAAAAATATTAGTACGAACTCCGGCAGTCAAATTCTCTGACAACACCACTTTTCTAGGAAGTGACATCAGATTTGTCAGTGTTGTGGTCTAAGCAAGTGATTTATAATTAAGCACACAATGACGTGTAGGTTATGTTCTGTTACCATATGAAGAAGTAGAAATGCCTCAGCAAGAAGCCTTCCTCCAGTGCCATGCAGGATTATTTTTTAGAACAAATGAGGGATGTATGGCAAGCGGAACAAAGTTTGAAAAAGAATAAGGAAGAAAAGGAAAAGTTGTATATAAGGATACACAATAACAGGAATAAGAAATCTGTCCATGTAGGTAAATTTGAACAGTACAATTATGAGCTAAATGAATTTGGGGGGTGGGGGCACAGCTTGAGCAACAAAGACTAGAAGACGGTTCCCTCCCTACATGACCTAGGAGTAACGAGTTGCAATGTTCATGGCTTAAAAAGGTTAAGGAACACAGGAAATATAGATCCGATTGTAGAAGGAAATGAATTGATCTGTATGCAAGAAACTTGGCTGTGTGGGGAGGAGTTAAATTTTGACAACTTCTTACAAAGCACCTCAGAGGCTAAAGAAAATGTACAGGGGCGTCCCTCAAGTGTGCAGCTAACTCTCGCTTCTGTAAAGATATCGAAAAACTTTAAACCACTGCCAGCGAAATGTGAGTGGGTGCAAATATGTAAAGTAGATTTATATCAAAACTCTGCAGACATTGATAATTTAATTGTGGTGAATGTCTACGTGCAAAGAGCAGGTTTGACGGATAATCAAAACCAGCAGATTTACTTTATAGAGTATTTTGAGGAATGTATGTATGCCCACTCAAAAGGATTGTTATTAATAATGGGTGATTTTAATGCAAGAATTAAGACGAAAAGTCAGAAGCGGAGTGAGAATGAGCTGCTCAATGCATTCAATATAGCGGAGACAATTTTCTCAGATGAAGTGGTCTGGTGTGATGCATTATTTAAGTTTAATTTAAGTGCCTGTTTTCTGAGCGATATACCAGCCTATCAAACCTTTCGTATTGGGTCACAGAAATGCCCAATCGATTACATATTTGTCCCAGTTTGGTATTTGTATGTAATCACACAGTTTAGGGCGCTGTGACCATCTTCCTCTGAAAGCCCACGGTTAATTGATGCATGTAAGTAGTAAGGCAAGGGTTGTGATCACAAACATTAAGTTCCGAAATGGTTAAAAGCTATGGTAGAGAAAAGGGAGATGGCTAGGGTTATGACAATTCAACTAGATCCCATAGAAATTCCACAGAAGCCAAAACTTGCAGAGATTTTTAACTGGTACTCTGAGATAATGAGAAAAGTCATTAATTGCATGAAAGTGGAACAATGCAAAAGTAGGAAGAAGGGAGCCATCAGTGGGAAGCAGTTTACTAGTCCAAACTGGTTGTTTGACGCAGAATGCCAGAGAATAAAGATTCCGCTAAGAAAGTTGCAACTGTCCATGCAGAAAGGGCAGGATGGTGAGATGGTAGCGAGGTGGGAGGGAACCAAGCTGTGTAAAGTCTGCAGTGCCCCTACAGGAGGAGGGGCCATCACACGCTGTACAGTCTGATGGCCAAACAGAATGTTCTCTGAGTGAAATCGTGGAAAGAGAGCTAAGCATACAAAGGAGAGGCAATTACAGAAATGCACCAGTAACAAGCCAGCGTTTCTAAATGCCACATGAAACAACCAATGGCAATTGGTGGGTGTCCCAGAGGCCATAGAAGATACAACAGATCTTGCAGACAGCGCAAGCGCTGTCGAGGCTCGACCTAAAAATGGCTTCCGTTATATTTCATAATGTTGTCTTTCTCCTAACTAAAATGGCAGAAATTACTTTGTGGTTCCTTTCTACTTCTTGTATCTTTAAAAGACAACTTGCTCTTCCAGTGGATGTGTCGACAGTGCTTCCAGGTTATATTGCGAGCATATTCTTTGCCTACTTATTCTAAATGTTTGCACCTTTTCGTCTTTACCAAGCTGTCCTTGGATTATTTTGGTCCGACCTCAATTTGGTTCTACCTTTAATCTGGTAGTACCAATCTGCACTTGACTGCGATACAACCACCATTCTTATGCTATCTCTAAGCAGTTATCACACCAGGAGTTTTTTTGTGCCTTTTGCTTTTTCTGCCTATTCACCGCAGCAGCGCGGCTCTGGAACACCCTCCCATCTGAGATCAGACAGTTGGAAGATCTTCTTCAGTTCAGAAAAAGGCTAAAGACATGGCTCTATCCGAGAGCATGACCCTTACCATTCTCTTAGTCCTCTCCTGTCAACTTCGCTCCACGTCCTCTGCGATTAGTTGAGCACACGTATTATAGTGCCAGTGTACCCGTGGGGTGATAGTGCGCTTTATAAGTGTCGATAACAATAACAATATTCCGATGATTCCATTTAGAGGACACTCAAGATTTGTGTTTTACTGTCCATGACTGGCAACGTGGTTACTGACGCTAGTCTCCCTTTCCTCAGAATCAAGAAGAAACTGCATATGAAGAGACTGTTGCATCCTGCTCTTGAGACACACAACATTAAGCACTCGAAAGCGCTTCATAAGGCACTGACACATACAATTAAACACCTATGCTCAACATAAGATAGCAATACACCCACCATCAGGAGATCCCCACACACACCACACCATCAGATGCCCCCACACATCAGACACCCACAGTCGCATCAGACAACCACACTCCCACACTGCTAGATGCACATCATATGCAAATTAATGCCGTTGAACACCCAAGCACACCACAAGACACCCACCATTAGATGCCCACAGACCCACTATCAGATGTCCCTCACACACAACCTCAGACACCCAAACATGTCACCAAACACCAAGATACACAATAAGACACCCATGACCATAAACAGATGCCCACACATCATCTTACACTGAACCATGAACATTCACAGACCCACACCCGATTCAGACACACCCACCATTCGATGCACACACATACTGATAGAAACGGACACGGTATGGGAGTCACAGGTGCCAGTTTATCTTTCATAAAGGGCCTACATTGCCGGGAGTCAGTTTCTTGCCACGTTTTATTGTTTCCCCACTTGCAAGCAATCTGATGGCTGTTTTCTTGTGCCTCCTCTTCCTTTCCTCCAACCCCTCATCACGAGACCTTGCCTGCATATTTCTGTTGGTGTGTGTGTGTGTGTGTCAAACCGCCCAACATTACAGCACCCTCCAACAGACACCCTTACAATCATTATCAACACAACCACCATCAGACAACCCACGCGTTACACTGTACAAGCCACTGGATCCCACTTTGCTAAGCACCTAACATTAAGTAGGGTAGACTTGCAGAGCCAGGGTAGGCAGGGAAAGCTGACTGTTCACCTAGGAGTCTGTTCGCTGCACAGTAACAGGTGCCATCTACCCCCTGAAGCCCGAGGCAGGTGACAGGATCCCAAACAGCGTGTTTGGAATGCCACACAGGGCAACATGTCATCTGTTCGTTTCCCCGGGTCCCTTTCAAACTCAAAAACATGAGTATGAAAGAGACCCAGGACAGCACACAAGTGCAAAGTCCAGTCCGAGCTGCATTATATCTTTTATTGATCAATAACTGATCACTGGATAGCTTTAATGATGGTTAGGACCCTTAGTGCCACACTATTTAACAGAGAGCAGAATTTCCGCTTGCGCATATTGACACAAGGCATCTCGTGGCTCTGAAGGCAGTACCCCTGTGGGCATGACATCCCCTCAAACAACAGGTGAAATAGTCGCAATTCTAAGGTGGGTTCCAATAAAGAAGAATATTTTGACCAGAGGACCCACCCACCTTTGGATGAGCACAGGGCACAACTAGCATTCATAAGGGCTGCAGAATGAAAGAACACAAGGCAAAAAAGTGACATCCTCCCTAGCCTCCCTCCAACCAGGACTCACCATATCCCCTGGATGCAGAGTCATTCCCAGCCTGGAGCATTCTCTTGAGCCAATTACCTGAACAAGTGACATCTGTGCTTGGATGCCCCAGAATGAAAAGAGACATACCCCAAAAGAGTCTGGAAACTTGCTTCAATTAATTCCAGGTTTTATGAAGGAGGCAGAGAAAAGTTCTCTTGACTGATCAGAACTCCATAACAGGGTAGGGGGTGATACACTTCTCTTGTGTCTGTTGTCTTCTTTTAGGTGGAAGGAGAGTGGATACGAATGTACTCTGTTCTGGAACTGTGAGAAATCACCACCAGGGGGGCACGAAACTTTGTGAAAACTCTTAGAGAGTATGTGAGCCTTAAAGGTGACTCTTGGAACTGCTAATACTACTCCTGAATGCAGAACTTGAAAAACCTTTGACGTGTCGGACAGACTGCCACTTTGGAAGCAAGGGGTTTGAAGCTCGGTGGCTGTTAAGAACTCTCCTGGAGACCAAAGGAATGATTATTTGAATAGATTCCATCTTGAGGTGTATTGTCTACAGGTAATAATTCAGACCGTTTAGTTGTATGATCAATTGATATTTCCCACATATTTTCAACACAAGGAGCACTCGAGTCAATCCAATGACATATTTTTGATAGTTGTACAGCAATTACCACATTCTTTTTTTCAACAAATCTGCAATCTCCTGAAGAACAGCGACCTGTCTTGATGCATCCCCCAGCTATAGAGTGGAAACTACGCGGAAATCTGGTGACATTACATCCAATTCCAGATGTATCCCTACTGAATGATGTCTAGTGCCCAGGAGTCAGAGTGAAAGCACCAGATATGGCTGAAAAGAGAAAGCCTGCCTGTAAGAAATGAATGCAGACAGTGGTCAGCATTTTGTCTTGCACTATAGATGGGAGGTGCAGAGCAGGCGGTTTCCTGGGGGCAAAATTAAGATTGGAGCTGTCCCTGTCTACGCGCAGACTGATGGGAAGACTCCCCATACTTCTACTGTCCTTTTGAAATTTGTGCATTTTTTAGATATTTTAAACTCACAATGAAGGGGCTTCTCTCAATTATCTCAAACAGCTGAGTCCCCAAATAACAGTATCTTTTGGGCTTTTGAGTACCATTGGCCTACAGATTTTGATGATGAGCCACCCGGCTGCCACAGCAAGAATCAAGCCAGTTCGCTCCACAAGTTGAATTTAAATCATTGAACAAAGATCTTAATTCTTCTTGTCCTTTCACTTACTGGCCTAATATCCAGAAATAAAGATCAGAAAGAAGAAAAATCAAAAAGTAAGGAAACCTTTAACCACAGTAAAGTCACCTCATTTACCTTGCTAAATCTCAATATTACATGGGGCATCACACCCACTAAATAGATGAAGCAAGGAGATCGCAGCAAATCGAGGCCTGTGTCGCCAGCCATGGAGGCAGATGATTGGAAAGAAGGGAACTGCCCTGCAAACCCCCCCCCCTGCCATTTACCAATATATTCAGAAGGGCAGTCACACAGCCTCTTAACACCTTCTACTGGACACGCAGGAGACCTAATTACAGAGGCCTTTTGGGAAACCAGTAAACCATAGTGTTTGTATCTGACCTGGCCTCCACCCGCAAGCACTTCTTCTTTTGGTCTCAGACATAGCTGGAAGTCGATCCTTGTCCTCGTGTGGGTCGCCTAGTAAAACCAGCCTTTGCCATGCTACTCCCAAGATCTTATCGACAACAATGACTCCATGCACAGACAAGAAAGAAAATAGAAGAAAAACGGAACCCACAATGCCCTCACACTATTAAAGCTCCTCTGTGTGACATGTAGGTAACACATCACATCAGCGAAATATTAACACAATCAAATAAGCTGCCAACTGAAGTAGAATGCCCTTCAAGACAATCAAGTACTGCATTAACCTCCTGCCTGACCCTCCTATCCCACGCTCCACAGACCAGTGCAATGTCAACGATCACTTCTTTAGTGGAAAAATTATGAAGACTCCACAACAACACCAAACTTGCTTCTCTTTTTATATCCCCCTTCTTGTGGCATACAGCAATTGTCATTCATCAAAGCCCTATCTTATGCAGATCTTGCCAACATTCTCATTTCCCTCATAACCACCTCCTTTGAAGAAGTCTTATCCACCTCCCATGAAGAAGTCTTACCCTTTGTCAAAGGTCTCTCCGGAGAAGCTCTCTCCCCTACTTACCATTGTCAATGCCTCCCTCACTCAAAGCATCTTCTCAGAAGCTCTTGAAACTGGCCACGACCTCTCTCCCCAGAAGAAACTCTCACTAGGCCCGAATTACCTCACCAACTACAGGGCCATCATTCATCTACAAGATCATAAAAAATGTTCACTGCTGAAATGCACACTCACATGAACCCCAACCATATCCTGCACGACTACCAAGTTGGTTTCTATTCACGCTGGAGCAAACAAGTACCATGCACATCGTAGATGACCACAGATGAACATAACCTTTGGTTACTGATATATTGTTGGGCCTCTCAGCCTCCTTTCACACCATTTACCCTCTATCCTAAAGTTTTGAATTGGATGTACTGGCAATTTCTTTTATTGGTTCTTCTCCTACCTGTCCAACTGACTCCAGTTTGTTCACATTAGCAACTCAAGATCCCAGACGTTCCCTATCACCTGCAGATTCCCTGAAGGTTTCAAATTGCCCCCTGTCATGTTCTACATTGAGTTATTCGAGGTTCTATTCACCAATAACAGGATCCCATTTTCCCATTGTGCCGTGATGATATACAAGTCAAAAATCTCTGCTGCTCCAGGCATCCAATGCCTCAGACACTACCTGCACCTCATCCAGAACTGGATGTCCAACACCCACCTAAAGTTCAACCCCACCAATACAAAATGTGTGTTATTTGTAAGTAACAACAGCAAAATGTAATCCTAACCGGTCTCAATGAAATTAACCTCGACTGCTTTGAACCTCAATTTTCACCCAATGCCAAGTCACTTAAATTACCAATCGACACAAACTACAGTCTTAATTAATACATTGCTAAAAAAAAACAATGATAGCCTGCTACCAGCTCGCTCTGCTGAAGAAAGTGAAACTGTTTCCCCTAGAAAATGACTTTAGAAATGCTATCCAAGCCCTTGCACTCTTGAATCCGGAAAGTGGCAATGCCCTTCTCCATGGCCTCCCAGTCTCCACACCAGTCCCCTTATGTTCATCCTACACACCACAGCAGAACTTATCCATGACCTGAAGAAATATGACTACATTACCCACATCCAGATGGAACTCCACTGGTTCCCCTTGCTGGCCCAGACTATCTTCAAAAACTGACACAACCAGCACCCACACCAATTTTCCTGCCACGCTCAATATCTCCAATGGCTTTCTGCACACCAGCAGTCTGGACTCCATGAAACTGGAGGGAAAGAAGTGTAAAAAATAAACTAAAAAAACAAGACAATAGACCTTCACCATCCATGCAACCAAAATCTGAAACGACATCCCTATATCCACGAGGACCACCACAATCCTCCTTCAATTTAGGAAAGAGCTAAAGACACAACTCTTTGAAGAACACTACATCAAGATGTAGTAACGGCCCATTTCTGCTCCCAGAACCCAGTTGACTTCTTCAATCTTTTGTTGACTGTATCTTTGCCTTTGACTCTGTACTGGACTCTGATGCCGAAGCTAGGTTCACACAAGATAGATTCCATATTCATACATAAATATGGATAGCCCAGTGCTTAATTTGAGCCGGTGGTTCCCGGTGCTTGGCACCGGCAATTAATTGCCGGCACTTATGACAGCTACCACATGGTGGTGCTGTTTGTGTAATTTAAAGATGAGCACAAAAACTGTTGTTTCTTAATTCAGTATACATTTTAAACAACTAATACCTTCCACCCAAGCCATTCTTAAAGGTTTAGCGGCCTCGAACAGTCTGAATTGTCACACTTGTAGCAGTTTGATGGTTAGTAGTTGTGTAAGTGTAGTGGCAATGTGTGGTGCAAACTGCAGTGGCCTCCTGATAAGGGCCCAGGCACCTTTTTTTTTTACAAATTAAGCTATCAAACAACAACACAGTACTGGCAAAATTAAAAAAGCAACAAAGGATTAGGGTATACAACTCTGGTCCTGCCGGAGCTGCAGACAAAATAACTGCATTTATGGTCCTTTTTAGTGGATGGGGCCTAGGGAAAGGGTACAGGACAAATATTTTTAGGTCGAGCCAAGCTAGCACATGCGCTGTCTCCGAGACATGTGGTATTCAGTCTATGGGCTTTGAACATGCCCAGCGCTTACCATTGGTTCATTCGTCTGCCTTTAGAAATTCCTTTGTTTTCATTGGTAGATAGTATTTATTTGTCCCGCCTTTTTGCTGTTTTCCCCACCCTGGAGACTGCCCCTTGCTACATGCATCCTTTCACTATTTGCCATATATTTGGTTTTGGCGCACTACTACTTCTTTCCACTCTCTCCTTGATGCTCGCTTGGGCTTTTGTTCATCTATGCGTTCCACCTATGATCGGCATTTGTAAAGCATTTCAAATTTTTGCATTCGTAATTTTTTTCAGTTTTGCCATTGTTTAATTGTATTGGTTCTGATCCACATGTTTTTTGTAGGCACGGGGAGAGCCAACGCCAAGACTCGAACCCGGTTCCCCAGTCCCAAAGTCGACAGCTCTGTATGTTACACCACATCCTCTCACTTGAAAAGCACTGTGTATGTTATTAGCTGTGCAGCTCCAAAACAAGGGAAATACTACCCTCCCAAATATTAACATAATCATGACAGTACTCTACACTTGTAACATTTCTTTTGTTTTGCGTAGCTTCCACTGTGTTAATGGAAACACAGAAACTGACGGCTGATTCCTGACACAACATAGATAAGAAACGGCCAGTCCATGTGATATACCAGCTATTTAGGATAATATTTCCATCTCACTGTTATTGATGGTCTGTAGTCAACATTTTAGAACCTGCATTCTCAAAAACAATACTGGCGCTGAATGTTATATGTCCAAACCCATCAAAACAGAAACATTATTACCCCAAATAGCATTCACAGACACAATACTGACGCTAACTACCATACGCCCAACCCCCGAACTATGAGTCCAAATGCTAGAACTGTGTCCGAGAATGCTATTTGGGATGGTAATGTGTCTGTTTTGAGTGTTTGGACTCAGAGTTCGTGTGGATAGAGGCCTCATAATTGCTTGCATTAGTGCCTTTAGACTACTTGCTGCGCTTCTGATGGACTGAGGTGGAGCTTGCGTCATGGCTGGCTTTAGCAATGGTGGCGCCCAGCACGACAGTCTTTGTAGCCCCCCCGAACTACTTCATTCTCAATGGATGCCATCACTTCCACACACCATCGGTGTCCCTCATCTCTCCTTTCCTCTCACATGTATTGAATTTGTTTTATAGCACCGCCCACCACAATGTAGGGTGTCCCAGCACTTTACATCATACATGCATATTAGACAAAGACAATGAATGGCACAGCTGTGGGAATTCCCTACCACGATCCTTATTCTCTTTGCATTAACAAATGTATAGAAGGTAGTCTCGGAAAGTACTCTACTCAGAATTTGTGTTCAGCAAACAGGATAAGTACGTGTTTACACACATTAAACTGTAGGGGAAGTCAACGACGCACGGAAGCACGCTCACATGCAGTCTGGCCCAGAGCATGCTCTCGCATACAAGTGTACAGTGATACACACAGGCCTGAACTCATGCACTGGTACAGTCTTTAAACAGCCGGGCATGTGGTACATATATCACAATCGTCCATAAGCATATGTAGTGCAGAAGGCTCAGAACGAGCTTCCAAGAACTGCAGATTAAAGTAGGCTGGTAAATCTAATCAGGAGAGTCTCTTTCAGCGTTTTACTAAACACCATCAACACAAGTTGAGGTTTCTAAGACTCTAAGGAAATGTACAGGTACACACCGATTTACAAGCAGACATACAGTGCACTCATAGTCTCCTCAGACATACAGTGCACTCATAGTCTCCTCAGACATACAGTGCACTCATAGTCTCCTCAAGCAGACATACAGTGCACTCATTCTCCTCAGACATACAGTGCACTCAGTCTCCGCAGGCAGACATACAGTGCACTCATAGTCTCCTCAGACATACAGTGCACTCATAGTCTCCTCAGACATACAGTGCACTCAGTCTCCTCAGACATACAGTGCACTCATAGTCTCAAGCAGACATACAGTGCACTCATAGTCTCCTCAGACATACAGTGCACTCATAGTCTCCTCAGACATACAGTGCACTCATAGTCTCCTCAGACATACAGTGCATTCATAGTCTCCTCAAGCAGACATACAGTGCACTCATAGTCTCCTCAGACATACAGTGCACTCAGTCTCCTCAGACATACAGTGCACTCAGTCTCCTCAGACATACAGTGCACTCAGTCTCCTCAGACATACAGTGCACTCATAGTCTCCTCAGACATACAGTGCACTCATAGTCTCCTCAAGCAGACATACAGTGCACTCATAGTCTCCTCAGACATACAGTGCACTCATAGTCTCCTCAAGCAGACACAGTGCACTCATAGCCTCCTCAGACATACAGTGCACTCATAGTCTCCTCAGACATACAGTGCACTCATAGTCTCAAGCAGACATACAGTGCACTCAGTCTCCTCAGACATACAGTGCACCCATAGTCTCAAGCAGACATACAGTGCACTCATAGTCTCCTCAGACATACAGTGCACTCAGTCTCCTCAGACATACAGTGCACTCATAGTCTCCTCAGACATACAGTGCACTCATAGTCTCCTCAAGCAGACATACAGTGCACTCAGTCTCCTCAGACATACAGTGCACTCAGTCTCCTCAAGCAGACATACAGTGCACTCAGTCTCCTCAGACATACAGTGCACTCAGTCTCCTCAAGCAGACATACAGTGCACTCAGTCTCTTCAGACATACAGTGCACTCATAGTCTCCTCAAGCAGACATACAGTGCACTCATAGTCTCCTCAGACATACAGTGGACTCATAGTCTCCTCAAGCAGACATACAGTGCACTCATAGTCTCCTCAGACATACAGTGCACTCAGTCTCCTCAAGCAGACATACAGTGCACTCATAGTCTCCTCAGACATACAGTGCACTCATAGTCTCTTCAAGCAGACATACAGTGCACTCCTAGTCTCCTCAGACATACAGTGCACTCAGTCTTCTCAAGCAGACATACAGTGCACTCATAGTCTCCTCAAGCAGACATACAGTGCACTCATAGTCTCAAGCAGACATACAGTGCACTCATAGTCTCCTCAGACATACAGTGCACTCAGTCTCCTCAGACATGCAGTGCACTCATAGTCTTCTCAAGCAGACATACAGTGCACTCATAGTCTCCTCAAGCAGACATACAGTGCACTCATAGTCTCAAGCAGACATACAGTGCACTCATAGTCTCCTCAGACATACAGTGCACTCCTAGTCTCCTCATGCAGACATACAGTGCACTCCTAGTCTCCTCAGACATACAGTGCACTCATAGTCTCCTCAGACATACAGTGAACTCATAGTCTCCTCAAGCAGACATACAGTGCACTCCTAGTCTCCTCAGACATACAGTGCACTCAGTCTCCTCAGACATACAGTGCACTCCTAGTCTCCTCAAGCAGACATACAGTGCACTCCTAGTCTCCTCAGACATACAGTGCACTCAGTCTCCTCAGACATACAGTGCACTCATAGTCTCCTCAAGCAGACATACAGTGCACTCATAGTCTCCTCCAGCAGACATACAGTGCACTCAGTCTCCTCAAGCAGACATACAGTGCACTCATAGTCTCCTCAAGCAGACATACAGTGCACTCAGTCTCCTCAGACATACAGTGCACTCATAGTCTCCTCAAGCAGACATACAGACGCATATCTCGCAAACAGATACTGATTTACATAACCACAGAGTCACACAAACGCAAAGAAAGATGTGATACATGAACATGTGGCTACATCGTAACACGCTCAACCACACATCTAGAAACATGCATACTTTCACATCTAGAAACATGCATACTTACACATCTAGAAACATGCATACTTACACATCTAGAAACATGCATACTTACACACTTACAAACATGCACACTTACACATCCACAAACATGCACACTTACACATCTACAAACATGCACACTTACACATCTACAAACATGCACACTCACATCTAGAAACATGCACACTTACAAACATGCACACTTACAAACATGCACACTTACACATCTACAAACCTGCATACTTTCACACCCACAAACATACTAACACAGATAAAGCTGACCGCTTTACATGCAAAGACAAGATTTCCCTTCGTCTAATTAAACACAGGTATGACAGCACAGATAAACACATGTTGAGCTGAAGCTAGGCACTACAACTATGAACCCCCCGTCCCAGGAGGCCGCAGCAGGTCCTTACTTTCAACTCCACTTCCTTCCTCCAACCCAGATTTCCCTGCACACAACGATCGGAAAAATAGCAGCTTTTGCACCCCGAGCCTGCAAACATACGCAGGTGCTGCATGCGCAGATAATGATTGCTGCCCTGTAAGGAGCCAGATGAGCTGGGGCAGAGTCCGTAACAAACAAAGATACTAATGGCAGTTTTTACACGGATTCCCTTAAAGTCCATCATTGCACAACTATAACATTCTGTCAGTTCAATATACAGAGCAAGTCGGGACACTTGTTCTTGCTGCCACAACTGTGTGCGCTGTTGTACATTTTTTTCGTTCCGCCAGAATACCTGCACTTCTCCTTGGCCAGGGTGAGTACCAGTACTCACTGAACTTTAGAACGTGAAGCTGAAAACACAGGTTGTGGTGAGAATGAGGCTGTCAGCTCTCTTAGATCTGAGCACCACTGTATCTCAGTGCTGAGTTTGTATCGGAGCCGAACCAGCTGGGGGCCCTGTATGGTCGCACTGTGATTGACGGCGCAGGGGCAATCACATTTTTGTGCATGGGGTCTCCCCTGCCTTGCGCAGGCTGACAATACAGGCTGAGGCGAGGCAGGCAAAAAAAAAAGCGGGGCGATATTGTACGTTTTAGATTAAACAAAAGTGCTGAATGATGTGTGCGCGGCTCTCTTAGTATGGCTCTGTCAGTGTGTTTATGAATATGTGAGTGCATCAGTGTAAATGCTAGGCTTCGAGTAACGGTTGAGCTGAAAAGGTTTGGAAAGGAAATTTCCAGCATTCTGAAACTAGAGCTGCACATATTACACATCTCATTTCGACTTCATTTTTTTGTCAAAAGATTTAAAATGTTTACAATTAGTTATTTTTTGTACGTGTATTTCTGGGGTAAAGACAAAGGCCACTCAAATTATGCAGCTGAAGAGGATCAAATTATGTGCCAGGTTTGACTGGATTATGTGGCAAGAAGAGGCAAATTATCTGGCATAACGCAGCACCTGTTGTGAGAGCATTAATTAATTATTTCGACAATTTTTTCCACATGTAAATACTGCCCAAGCAAACGTTTCAACTCACTGATGGCAGTTAACACCTCAATAAAGCAATTAGCAAATTAAAGGTGACCGAAACCTTTGCAATGGCCGTTCCACTGCATGGCAACATGTGACAGTGTTTCTAATAAAGTTTGATCTGTTTGAATTAGAAAGTATTTTTGTTTATAAAAATCTAAAAATATGCAGCAAATTAAGGATTATGTGGCAAGTGTGGCAAATCCATAATTATGCTTAAAGAGCTGCAACCGCTGAATCGTATAAATCCGGGTAATGATGAAGCATTCAATTTTTATGTTTTAGCTGCTCATTGATATATTGTCATGTTTTAGAGCTGAAGCTAGACAGGCGCTTACTTTCAACTCAACTTCCTTTCTCTAAAAACCATGATTCCCTGTACATAGTGATCGGAAAAATAGCAACTCTTGCACCCCGAGCACTGCAAACACACACAGGTGCCTCATGCGCAGATACTGATTGCTGTCCTGAAGGGAGCCAGATAGGCTGGGGCAGAACATTTGAAACCGTATTAAAAGTTCATGCTATCAGGCCACAGAAAAAATACCGGCTAAGGAGAAAAGTCAAAGATAAACGTATTTTAAAACTCATATTTCATTTTAGTCTAAAACTCCTAAATTATATAAAAGCAACAGAAAACATTCAAATAAATCATGTTTAAGCATCCTAGAACGGTTTCAAATGATTAATACACATAAATATTGTGGAAACAAGAGAAATAAAGAATTAATATTAAGAACACACACGGCTCATGGTGCTTTTGACTTGTATGTTAGATAAATATTACTAATCGGAATTCTGTCCCTCTGTGGGTACTGAACCCAATGTGATTTTTCCTTTTTGAAATTTGCTCTTGACTAAGTGTTCCTCCTCCTAGTTTCACTGTATTCCTGAATCAGACTGCATGACCCAATGTGTAGTAATTGTATAACTTTACAATCTCTGGCGGCACAGCACCCAGGATAATGTGCTTCATGGCTGAACACTTATAAGGTCCCAAAGGCAAGATCAATTGGCTATGCCAATGCTTGTTCTTAATTCACAGCTTAGGAAGGTCAAGTGATGCCTATGGGAGGTGGACTCCCCTCAAATTATGTAAGGACTAGGGGAAGGAAGGGCAGAGGACGCAATGATGTGGAGAAACACTAGACAGGCAAGAAGAATTGTATTTAAGGTATGATGGCACAGCTTTTGTAGACACATGAGAACAGCACTCTGACCCCCCACATCAGTTTACAATATTATTTATTATGCATTTGTTAACTCCTTTAATTTTACACAGCCACCACATCAAGTCTCAGAACAGGGAATTCCAAACTCAGCAACGTCTCCAGTTTCAGGCTTTAGTGTTCCCAAGCAGTCTGCTGCCGAGACCTACTCAGGGATATAGCAGAAACGCACACTCCAAAGCAACAAGCATTTGCAATGCAATAGGTCGCGCATTCACACGAGTTGGAGCTATTGGCATTGTAAATGACAATGCCTTTTATTTACATTTTGGGTTTTAAAACATAAAAAATAGGCATTGTCATTTACAATACTAATAGCTTAAACTCTCGCAAATGCGAGACCTATTGCATTGTAATAAAGGGCCTTCTCAACCGCTTGTTAGATTGTAAACATCAGAGGAAGCGACCGGCCTGCGACGTCATCAAAGCAGTGATAAATAGTGCAGTGAAGAAGATGTGTAAGTGTTGTAAATTACACAGACACAAAGTGTGAAGTGAGAGTTACATATGATCTGAGCTATAAACACTAACAAAGCGCTCCAACACCTTTCGCTCTGTGATTACACTGTCACGGCTCAGGAGGAAGAGCGGGGGGGGGGGCTATTTCCTGCCCTCTCCGTGATTTGAGTGTGCAGTGTGGCATTGCGTAATGTCATTGCTATCTTTGGCCTAATAAAAACACTCCAGCTGTAGTAGGGCCCTGGCTTCACCTCCTGGTGCAGGGCGGGCTGTGCTTTATGGCAGGCATGGAGGGAGGGAGGGTGGGTCTCGGCTGCAGCTCCGGCCTTGTACAGTGCCCCTGCTATTACTAGTCAGCGAGAGGCGCTGAGGTGGTGGTATTGGTATTGGTGGTATTTGTGTTGGTGGTATTGATGGTGATATTGGTGGTGGTGGTATTGGTATTGGTGGTGGTGGTATTGGTGGTGGTATTAGTGGTGGTGGTATTGGTGGTGGTGGTGGTGGTATTGGTATTGACGGTAGTATTGGTGGTGGTGGTATTGGATTGGTGGTGGTGGTATTGGTGGCAGTGGTATTGGATTGGTGGTGGTGGTATTGGTGGCGGTGGTGGTATTGGTGGTGGTATTGGATTGGTGGTGGTGGTATTGGCGGTGGTGGTATTGATGGTGGTGGTATTGATGGTGATATTGGTGGTGGTGGTATTGGTATTGGTGGTATTGGTATTGGTGGTGGTGGTATTGGTGGTGGTATTAGTGGTATTGGTATTGGTGGTGGTGGTATTGGTGGTGGTGGTATTGGTGGTGGTATTAGTGGTGGTGGTATTGGTGGTGTTGATATTGGTAGTGGTGGTGGTGGTATTGGTGGTGGTGGTATTGGTATTGACGGTAGTATTGGTGGTGGTGGTATTGGATTGGTGGTGGTGGTATTGGTGGCGGTGGTATTGGATTGGTGGTGGTGGTATTGGTGGCGGTGGTTGTGGTATTGGTGGTGGTGGTGGTGGTATTGGTGGTGGTGTTAGTGTAGGTGGTGGTGGTATTGGTGGTGGAGGTATTGGTGGTGGAGGTATTGGTGGTGGTATTGGTGGTGGCGGTATTGGTGGTGGAGGTATTGGTGGTGGTATTGGTGGTGGTAGTGGTGGTGGTGGTGGTGGTATTGGTGGTGGCGGTATTGGTGGTGGAGGTATTGGTGGTGGTAGTGGTGGTGGTGGTATTGGTGGTGGTGGTATTGGTGGTATCGGTGGTGGTATTGGTGGTGGTGGTATTGGTGGTGGAAGTATTTGGTCTTGGTGGTGGTATTGATGGTGGTGGAGGTATTGGTGGTGGAGGTATTGGTGGTGGTGGTATTGGTGGTGGTATTGGTGGTGGTATTGGTGGTGGTATTGGTGGTGGAGGTATTGGTGGTGGTATTGGTGGTGGTGGAGGTGGTGGTATTGAGGGTGGTGGTGGTATTGGTGGCAGTGGTATTGGTGGCAGTGGTATTGGTGGTGGTGTTGTTAATAAAACGGGCTTTTGAAAACAACCCGTCAGGTGGCTTAGTACAGATGACATGTAACACAGATGTGCTGTGGTCAGCTTGGTGGTATTGGTATTGGTGGTGGTATTTGTGGTGGTGGTATTGGTGGTATTGATGGTGGTGGTATTGGTGGTGGTATTGATGGTGATATTGGTGGTGGTATTGGTGGTGGTATTGGTGGTGGTATTAGTGGTATTGGTGGTGGTGGTGGTATTAGTGGTGGTGGTATTGGTGGTGGTATTGGTGGTGTTGATATTGGTAGTGGTATTGGTGGTGGTGGTATTGGTATTGACGGTAGTATTGGTGGTGGTATTGGATTGGTGGTGGTGGTATTGGTGGTGGTGGTATCGGATTGGTGGTGGTGGTGGTGGTGGTGGTATCGGTGGTGGTGGTATTGGTGGTGGTGGTATTGGTGGTGGTGGTGGTGGTGGTGGTAGTGGTGGTGGTGGTATTGGTGGTGGAGGTATTGGTGGTGGAGGTATTGGTGGAGGTATTGGTATTGGTGGTGGTGGTATTGGTGGTGGTATTAGTGGTGGTGGTATTGGTGGTGTTGATATTGGTAGTGGTGGTATTGGTGGTGGTGGTATTGGTATTGACGGTAGTATTGGTGGTGGTGGTATTGGATTGGTGGTGGTGGTATTGGTGGCGGTGGTATTGGATTGGTGGTGGTGGTGGTGGTATTGGTGGCGGTGGTGGTATTGGTGGTGGTATTGGATTGGTGGTGGTGGTATTGGCGGTGGTGGTATTGATGGTGGTGGTATTGATGGTGATATTGGTGGTGGTGGTGGTATTAGTGGTATTGGTATTGGTGGTGGTGGTATTGGTGGTGGTGGTATTGGTGGTGGTATTAGTGGTGGTGGTATTGGTGGTGTTGATATTGGTAGTGGTGGTGGTATTGGTGGTGGTGGTATTGGTATTGACGGTAGTATTGGTGGTGGTGGTATTGGATTGGTGGTGGTGGTATTGGTGGCGGTGGTATTGGATTGGTGGCGGTGGTATTGGATTGGTGGGGGTGGTATTGGTGGTGGTATTGGTGGTGGTGGTATTGGTGGTGGTGGTATTGGTGGTGGTGGTATTGGTGGTGGTGGTATT
The DNA here is from genome assembly GCA_963921515.1 of Calotriton arnoldi. NCBI lineage: Eukaryota > Metazoa > Chordata > Amphibia > Caudata > Salamandridae > Calotriton > Calotriton arnoldi. The sequence continues at coordinate 149,962 of CAWUFW010013172.1, forward strand.
GGTGGTGGTATTGGTGGTGGAGGTATTGGTGGTGGTATTGGTAGTGGTGGTGGTGGTAGTGGTGGTGGTATTGGTGGTATCGGTGGTGGTATTGGTGGTGTTGGTGGTATTGGTGGTGGAGGTATTTGGTCTTGGTGATGGTATTGATGGTGGTGGTGGTGGTGGAGGTATTGGTGGTGGAGGTATTGGTGGTGGAGGTATTGGTGGTGGAGGTATTGGTGGTGGTGGTATTGGTGGTGGTATTGGAGGTGGTGGTATTGAAGGTGGTGGTATTGAGGGTGGTGGTGGTATTGGTGGTGGCGTTGTTGTTAATAAAACGGGCTTTTGAAAACAACCCGTCAGGTGGCTTAGTGCAGATGACATGTAACATAGATGTGCTGTGGTCAGCTTGGTGGTATTGGTATTGGTGGTGGTATTGATGGTGGTGGTATTGGTGGTGGTATTGATGGTGATATTGGTGGTGATGGTGGTGGTATTGGTGGTGGTATTGGTGGTGGTGGTATTGGTGGTGGTGGTATTGGTGGTGGTATTAGTGGTAGTGGTATTGGTGGTGGTGATATTGGTGGTGGTGGTATTGGTGGTGGTGGTATTGGTATTGGTGGTGGTATTCGTGGTGGTGGTATTGGTGGTGGTATTGGTGGTGTTGATATTGGTAGTGGTATTGGTGGTGGTGGTATTGGTATTGACGGTAGTATTGGTGGTGGTATTGGTGGTGGTGGTATTGGTGGTGGTGGTATTGGATTGGTGGTGGTATTGGATTGGTGGTGGTGGTATTGGTGGTGGTGGTATTGGTGGTGGTGGTATTCGTGGCGGTGGTGGTATTGGTGTTGGTGATATCGGTGGTGTTAGTGGTGGTGGTGTTAGTGGTGGTGGTGGTATTATTGGTGGTGGTGGTATTGGTGGTGGTGGAGGTATTGGTGGTGGTGGTGGAGGTATTGGTGGTGGTGGTATTGGTGGTGGTATTGGTGGTGGTGGTATTGGTGGTATCGGTGGCGGTATTGGTGGTGTTGGTGATGGTGGTATTGGTGGTGGAGGTATTTGGTCTTGGTGGTGGTATTGATGGTGGTGGTATTGGTGGTGGAGGTATTGGTGGTGGAGGTATTGGTGGTGGTATTGGTGGTGGTGGTGGTGGAGGTGGTGGTATTGAAGGTGGTGGTATTGAGGGTGGTGGTATTGAGGGTGGTGGTATTGGTGGCAGTGGTATTGGTGGTGGTGTTGTTAATAAAACTGGATTTTGAAAACAACCCGTCAGGTGGCTTAGTGCAGATGACATGTAACACAGATGTGGTGTTGTCAGCTTCAGCCCATTAGCACACGGTTATGTGCTACCTGGAATTCACATGACTTAATTGCAAATCATTTCTAAATCCATTTTACTGGGGGGGGGGGGTGGGGGGGGGGGTTTGAAACAGACACGAGATAATGCCAGGTTAAAGTAATTGAAAGCAGGCGCCCGTGTTAGGGGGTGGCTGTGCTGCTTAAAAAAACACAAGCGGTTTCAGCTGAAGCAGCGCATTTCCGGCCTGCAGTAAGAGAAACTCGATAAAGTAAGTAGTGCTTACAGACTAAATATCAGGTCCCGTGTAACAACCGAAGTAAAGGGGCCAGTAGCTTTAGGAGGTTACTAATGAAGACAAGGCTTTACTAAGGAGGGACTAACAAGCCTTTTAACGAATCCGAAGGCAGCATTTACGAAAGACATTGACACAAGCCAATGAAAAATATGGGCGGAGAGTGGGCGCTGGCTTCTCTCCCATACTCTACTACAGCAGTCTCGCAGATTGAGCAGCGCATGCGCGCTGCCGCTAGGCTCGACCTAAAAATGAAAGAGATATGCTAACAGAACCATTCTGACCTACTTGCTTGAGCCAGACAGGCTGTGCCTAAACCTGAGTGGTTAAGAAGAAGGGGTTGTTTTCCTGTGCACTGAGTCTTTACAATTGGTAAATGCAATCCTTCATTGTTTGGATAAAGTAATAACACTGGTTTGAGATTCAAATGATTGTAAATTATTTATGTATTAAATGAATCTTCATTTATAAGCATACCTCACCATCTAACAGTAAACTGAAACTGCTGAAGCTCACTAGCTTCTGAAAGTCTGGTAAAGTTGTACTTGGTGTTTTATTTAGCTGTGCATTAGTACCCACTCTTTGGAGTCCAGAGATAAAAGGCAATACTTGCCACAAGGTTTGCCAGGTGTCATCAGGTTCCCAACGTCTTGCAGACACTCTACTGATGGGGGTAATGAAACTGCCCCCCCACCCCCAATAGTGATTACCTTCAGGTAGGTCTTGGGGTCCACCAACCTGAGCCCCTGAACCACAGAGGGCAGTAAGAGACTGGCCATCTACATACACAGCATGCAGACAAACGATTAGGGCCTTCGTTATGAGTGACCCAATTTCCCCAGAGCGCAAACCGACAATGCTCCGTCTGGACAGACACAAGCCTTCTCTGAAACCCTGCAATTCCCCTAGCCCTCCTGCTGACAAAATCCGCCTGCTCAAAGCAGGTAGAAAAGTTAGCACTTTTTTCCAAGGATTTGGGGCTAAGCACACAGTACAGGACATTGTATCTCTTGCTGTTATGTTTCATTCAGAGCAGAAAACTTGTAATCGGCGGATTTTGATGTGGAAAAACTAACCTGAATTAGGAATTCCAGCCCTCCAATATCGCCGCACCAAAATCTGGTGAACTCATAAGCACGGCTCAGGTTCAGTTCAGTTCAGAAATCTTTATTCGGATAGTTGTGTATCCATAAAAGCACAGTTCATATAACAGCAAAAGCAAGTATACAAGCCCATTAATCATAATATTAGGAGAGTAAAATCATACAAAAGCAAACAAGTTACAAACAAGATAAAAACAGTTATCGATAAAAAAAAACGTCTTAATTTAAATCATTCTAGATTGTTGTGGGCTAATTAAAAAACTAATCTACAGACAATATCCATTGGGTTTAGATAAAACATGATCATAATATATAAAAATTAATTCAGTAGAAATGGGCGTCATAAAGTGCACATTGTGTTGCGGGCGCGTACTGCAACTTTTAGAAAAGTACTTACACGAACCGTTAATTCATCATTTTCCAGTTTAAGAATTTCCATATAGGCTGCATCAAGACAAATAGGCAGGATTTTTTTTTAACTGTATCAAAACCTGTTTTGTGTATTCCATATAAAACTTACAAAAAAATAGAAAGTGGGATGTTGTTTGCCCGCTCCTGCCATCGCAGGGGCATGGTAATTGATCTAGGTTAGCAATGTACCCCAGAGGAAAACATAATAAGAATTTAACTGTGCCTGCCCTTAAACGGAAGAGAAGTCCTCTCTCCCAACGACCTACTAGTTTTAAAAGATAACTAGATGGTGTATTTGATGTGTCCTCAATAAACATATAGGTTGCTACAGACGTTTTCTGGGCCTCCCTTTCGTATCTTAGTGTTCTATAATGAGCGTAAAGGGCCCCCCGAAGAACTTTTTTGTTCATGTTATCAATTTCGGTAGGGTTTGAGAAGACCAGTGCATAATTAATACTACTCAAGCTCTCCTTCACTGCTGCAAGCCATGGTATTTCCCTTCCCTTGTTGCACTTGAGGCAGTCTCTTATTATCTCTCTAGTGAGGGACGCTGCTGGGTTTTTCCAGATAGCACGGCTCAGGTGTTTAGCAACACCTTTTTTTTTTTTTTTTAAACTCTTTTTCTTGGCATTGCATCAAAATAACTCCAGGCCAGGAGCCTGCAAAAAGCAGGGGAGGGCAAGGCACAGCAGAAAGTTGATGATATAACACAAGCAGGCATTGTATCATCACCCCAGGTGAATTAATTGGAATACATAGTCAAGCAATGTATTAGCACCCGAACAATAAAGCGACCGAATATTCAAATGTCTAACAATTCTAGTCACTCCAAGTCGCATGGTTTCAGATGTGTGAAGGGGCAGGGGCCAGGTCACCATAGGGGCCGGTGCCCCGGTGGCATCGTCAAGTGAATTGGGGATGACATCTCTCAGTATGTCCCTAGCAGTGGCCAGCGGAGGAGGGGTACTCTCTGTCTTAGCTATGCCAATAGTGGTTCCCAGATGTCTTTCAGGCAGGATCTCAGCGGCACGAGTTTCCAGTATGCGGAAAGCTGTTCCTGGCAATAAGCTTCGTCTTGAAGCCAAGTCTCAGCTTTCGGCGCCGGCCGTCTCCCCCAGTGCATCGCAACTCGACGTTTAGCCAAAAGCAGGAGCAGGGCCATGAGGCGCTGAACGTCCTTAACATATCCCAAAAGACCTACTAATGGGGTCTGCATTGTTGGATGGACAGTAATCTGGCGCAGGGTCGTGAACACTTCGGACCAGCAGGTTGCCACCTTCGGGCACTCCCAGGCAAGGTGTAGGAATGAGGCCTGTGGAACAGTCAAACGCAGACAGCGGTCATCATTAACAAGCCCCATGCGGAGTAGCTGCACCAGGGTATGATACAGTCAGTGTAGGAATTTGAAGTGGATAAGCCGGACTCTATAGTTGGGTGAGAGAGCCGCCAGTTGTCCACAGCAGTACGACCACTGTGCATTAGCGATGGGAGGGTCCGTGTCAGGGGCCCAGGCCGCACAAGCCGCGATATGCAATTGAGTGACAAGTTTACGAGGGGAGGGGTTTGTGAGCATGTGTTTGAGTGAGTGCAACACAGGGAGGAGAGGGAAATGTGCCATGCAGTGCAGGGCAGGTGGCCCAGATCTAGTGGTAAAGAAGTACGTCTAGCGCTGTGGGACGAGGGGGTTCGTCGGCCGCAAACGGGGTATGAATTCACCATCAGGGTATAAGTCTGCAAATATGGTGAGACCAAGCCTACGAGCTTGCACTCTAGCACCATCATCCTGCAGTGGCAGGAGTATAGAGTTGTGCGCAAAGGAGATGAAGGGAGCGTTGATGCAAGGAAGCCAGGCGCGACGCCGCCTGCTGTCCCACGCCCATCGGACACACTCCACTATGTCAATTTCTACCCACTGTGGCTTGTAGGGCTGGTAGAGTTCTGTGACCAAGGGGTAGGGGGCTGCCCAATACACCTCCACCACTGTGTGGGGCTGAAAGTGCGAGGGATAGAGCCAAAAGTGAATATATTAAGCTTGCATGCCCAATGTGTACAAGGTCATGTCAGGGGCAACCAAACCTCCCTGCTAAAATGGCAGAGTTAGCGAACTAGGGCTACAACAATGAAGCACAGACGCCGGAGGGAATGTGAGGTCAGTGGTATCGGCAGGTTGAGGAATAGACACGAGAATTTAAGTAATACTACCATTTTCACAATTGCAATCCTCCCTGTGACAGACAGAGGTAGCCGAGTCCAGGTCGGCATCCACTCCTCCAGTCATCTCTTGGCCTGCCCATAATTGACTCTTTAGAGCTCATTCAGGTGTCGGTTGGCCATATTTCCAGGTACCGTACCGGTTCAGAAGCCCATTGAAATGGGTATTCCGATTCGAATGACAGTGTGCTTGCGGCAAGGGGGAATAAAATGGATTTAGCCCAGATGATGTGGATGCCCGAGTAGCCCCCAAATCTGATGACTTCACGAATGACCAGGGCAAGGTTATTTTGGGGCTCGTGGACGTACAACGTGACATAGTCTGCATACATGGACACTGTCAGACGTTGGCTGTGAAATTAAGGCCTCTGTGGGCATTGTGCTGCCAAAGACAGGCGGCCATTGGCTCCATTGCCACGACAAATAGGGCCGAGGATAATGGGCACCCCTGTCTGGTCCCTCGCATGACCGGGAACGGTTCGGACAGCATCCCATTGAGTTGGAGGCGGGCCGTCGGAGAGACATACAGAAGCCGTATCAGGCTAATAAAGTGCCTGCTGAGCCCAAGGCAGGAGAGGATTCAGAATAAATATGGCCACTCTAAAGCTTCGAACGCCTTTGTGGCGTCAAGCAAGGCGGCAACCGTGGCAAGCTGGGGGTCAACAGTGTGCATGAAGGCGAACATTGTATGTAGGTTGTGCACTGTGGATCGGCCTGGCATGAAACCCGACCGATCCAGACAGATAATTTCAGGTAGCAGGAGGAGGAGGCGATGATTCGGTGGAGCTTAGTGAAGATTTTATTATCTATATTTATCATTGAGAGTGGCCTGCATGAGTCACATCGGTGGGCTGGCTTGTTGAGCTGCAGTACGGTAACAAGAACCCCTTCACGCAAAGATGGCGGCAGCGCCCCAGACTCCAAAGAGTCTTCCTACATCGCCAGAAGGTTTGGTGCCAGAAGAGCTGCATACTCTTTGTAGAAGGAAGTGGTGAGGCTGTCAAGACCTGGCGCCTTGTCACTAGGAAGGCCCAGTATGACTTGAAGGATTACCTCCTCCATGAAGGGAGATTCCAGGTAGAGACTGTGGGCTCGATCCAGCCATAATAGCTGGATAGTATCCTCATCCGGGACTGTAGAGCCACTGTAGGGATGAAAATAAAAGGAGGTTATAGTTTGTAATAACCCAGTGGGGGTAGTCTGCCTTTCTTTGTGCACATCAATAAGCGCAACAACATGGGCCAAAGCCCAAGGTCTGCGCATCTTGTTTGCTAGTGTCTTCCCACGTTGGTCACCCTCGCCGTAGCGGCACGCAGTTGCCTCCCTGCTCAAATATCGTGTCTCTCGCTGAGCTTCCTCAACGTACTCCAAACGTTTTGTGAGAATAGCTGCCAGAGTTGAGGCACTTTTTCTGGCATAAAATTCCAATTCAAGGTACCAGAGGTCCTGTTCAAGAATAGCAAGTTACGTCTGAATCGTCTTAAGGATACCTGACTGCTTAGCAATGCAAATGCCAGGGAATACAACCATGAAAGCCTCCCACAATATCGACTGGGAGGATACTGACCCCTCATTTGTAGCAAAATAGTCAATGATCACAGTTCGGACCTCGTCCCAGAAGACCACATTGCGCAGGTTGCCAGGGTCCAAGCGGCAGGTAAAAGCCTGTGGGGTGGCCAGCGACAGGGAGAACACCAGCAGGACAGAGGCATGGTCCGTTAGGGTACAGGGCAAATGTGTAGCAGTGGCAGCCCAGGTGAGGACATCCCAAGAGACTAACTAATAGTCTATGCGCAGACACGTATCATGCACCGCTGTAACACAGGTGCCCCTCAGCACTAGATGCGTGAGTCACGTGCCAGATGTCAGTGAGGCAATTATCGGTCATGAATGTGTGAAGTTGTGCCGCAGAGTGAGGATTGGGACATCCAGAGGCGACAAAACGGTCCGCAGCCTGATCAAGTACCACATTGAAATCGCCTCCCAAGATTACTGTGGCCGGACCCGTGCCAGCAATCAGGCGCCACATTTCGGAGAAGAACTCTGGGCTATCAGGGTTCAGGCCTGTAGGAAGCTGGCTTTGTTATGTAGTGTACCAAAATGAGAAACACTATGTAGAAAGTCCAGCCAACCATTATTGGTTTACCAGGCATAAATTAATAATCCCAAATGTTCTCTTTTGTGGTAGTGTGGGCAAGCAGTTTAGGCTTATCAGTAGGTAGTGCTAGGTATTTGTTAGACACACAGAGTCAATAAATGAGACATATACTCAAGAAAAAACTTGAGACCAATTTAGAAAAATAACATCATTTTTATAGAATTTCAGACACCAAGATCTTAGTAGTCGGATAAATAATTTCGCGTTAGCGATTTTCAGAAACTTAGAAAATTCAGGTGTCATATTTAGGCATGAGCCTCGAACGCAGTAATGTTATCCTATGGGAGAAACAAACTGTATAGGGTCACTTGCAAACGACTTACAGGACTGTTGTTCTGGACTTAAAGTAAGTGGAGGCCAAGGTCCAAGAAACCACCAGCAGTTCAATTTCTCCTGCCATGGGGTGTCTGGGAGCAGAGGTGCTGGTCACGGTGGTAGCCTTGAATGCTACACGAGAAAGTGAATGGGAGAAAGTACCTGTAAGAAAGATCAGTCTGGCCAAACCCAAAGGGGGGGGGGCTCAGCTCTTGAGTGTCTCTAGGGTACAGGGGCACCATCAATTTCCTTGGACTCGGGCTGTGGGGCTCGGGTGCATAACTGTATTGTCCGGCAGGGTCGCGCTGTCAGAGGCTCTCACTCTGTGTGGGAGACCTGGTGAAGGGGGGCAACTAGGGCTGCAGGACCATTTTTGGTGCTGGCCTCATGGATCCTGATGTCTCTTGAAGGTAAATCAGTGTCGGCGTCAGTGGTGTGCGGATTTGACACACAACAAGCCTTGGTTGCGGCAAATGCTCCAGTACCCAGGGTATTGGTGCAGGGCAGGTCCTGGCATCTCCAAACTCTGTCAGGACATGGATCTGACCTCCTGGGGCATGAATGCATTTTGCTTGGGTGCTGCTCCCTTGGTGGGCCTAGGGGTCAACAGAACATTGGACCGGGCAGCTGCAGTCAGGGCCTGCTAGTGCAGGGAAGTGGCTCCTCCACTCTAAGGGAGATCTTTCCTGGTTGTTGAGGTGCTGGATGGTCCTCCAAGGGTTTGGGGAGGGTGTCCAGCTCTTTGTGAAGTCAGCCTTGGCGATTAGTGAAGTACAAGCAGCCTGGTAGGGTTTGGCGCCAATATTTGGTGCAGGTCCTCTGTTCTCGCTCTCTCGGTCCTTCTTCGTCTTCCTCGGGTCCCAGTAGTCGAAGTCTTGACTTGATCTGTTTTCCTGGTGTCAGGGGGCCACCTAAATGCTCAATTTAGGGGCGTTAAGGGGAGTGTAGGGTATAGCTAATGGTCTACTTACCCCTGGGGTCAATACACCCCCTAGATGACCACTTCCTTTGAGGAGTGGGCATCACCCTGTCCCAGAGTTCCTAATTTCACCACAACTAAGATGGTGAAATCCTTTCTTGGCTGTCCACTTCAGGCTTCCCACCCTAGGGGTGTGTCGAGCCTGATAGTGCAACACTCCTCCTATCTAATTTCCCGTCCTGTCCTGGTGCCAAATGGACCTCAGGGTAGCGGTGGCATTCCCTAAGTCTGGGGGAAGCCGATGTTGCATATTAAAGGCAGCAGAGGCTTTGAAGCCTCTGGCCTTGGTATGCAGAATCACTAGCCATCTTGCTGGAGGAGGTGATAACACGTGCCAGAGCAGGCATTGTTCCTGACCTCCTGAGAGCATGGGCTCTCACCTGCAGGGGGTTAGAAATACGTCTGTGGTGGCAGGCTGGAAGTGTCCAGTCAACCAGCACACTAGAAGACTAGTAAGGTTTCAGGGGGCACCTCTAAGGTGCCCTCTGGGTGCATGTCATGATAAATCTACTACTGGCATCAGTACAGATTTATTAAGACAAGGTGTTTGATACTAAACACCAGTATTTCCAGTGAAGCCATAATGTAGCTTGGGAACTCGTAATTGCCAGTGCATATACTTAATTACTGATGCTGTTAGAATAAAAATTATGCTTTTGTACTGTTCTACGTAAGTTAGTATTCGCTGCGCCATTTTGTGTCCCGGCGCCATTTTGAATTATGATCGAAACTAATTCTCTGCCATTTCTCGGAAATGGCCTTCTCTAGGTTATGTTTCTTTGGAACTGAGTTTTGCTACACTAATGAATGCACTGTACTTATTAGCGCATACCTTTCCTTAGCTGTAAGCCTTCTCCCACTTGTCTAGTGGCGGGCACAGGCAGAATGGCCTTGACTTACAGATAATGTGTGCCTGGCTTCAGAAACCGAAACTTACACCTTTGTAATTTACTGTCCAGCTGCGTCTCTCTGGAAAATTCCATGGTGGGCATGTTTTCATTGACTCTGAAATGTACATAATGTATCGTTATACTTGCTGAAGTCAGACTCTCTCTGCAGCACTCTTGGCGACTGGGCAGGTAGGGCTCCGCTCTGAGCAAACTTTGAATAAACTGTTATTGGTTTGTATTCTCTACTGTCTGACCGCTCTTCATTTTGTAGAAGGCAGAGAGGTGGTCGTGAGTGACCCTAGTGACCCGAATCAGGCCACTTCTTTCAATGACCAAGGTACCAGTGGTACCATTTACTAGGGACTTACAGGGGTGCTAAAGTCCATGTCAATTGGGTCGCAATTAGACTTTAACTTGTTTTAGGGGAAAGAGCACTGGCACTGAGGTCTGGGTAGCAGGCCTCAGTGCACTGTCAGAGTTGAAAACCAGCATCTAGTAGTCAAAAATGGGGCTAAAAGTGAGGGGACAACTGCAGTTAAATTCCAGTTTCTTACAGAGCCATAAATCAAGGCCAGGATGACAGGGTGCCTGTGAAGTGTGCCAGAGAATAGGACATACGTCCCAATAGCGTCGCACACGTGGCACCGCAGGTGCCAGGGCAGCCCCTTGCGCAGGAGTATGGCTGTCCCCTGGCGTAGTCTCGAACACCACCCGCGCGCAAATGGGGGGCGGTCGCCAGGGTCAGGTGGAGTTGCTGGAAAAAACAGATGTCTATGCGTTGCCTGTTAAGGTAGGTATGAACTAGCCTGGCCTTCTGCTGGTCATTTAACCCACGGACGTTCCAGGTCAGGCATCTAGTAGCGGCCATGGCATCACTAAGAGGGGGTGGTGTGTGTGCATGAACGTGGGCTGTGGGCGATATGTCAGCTGCGTGTGGCGGTGACGCAATGTGGTGCAGTGCCAAGAGGAAAACGTATTAGAGGAGAACCTGAAACCATAACCACAAAACAATACCACCTCCTTCAACCCCAGATCTAGGTTGAGAGCCCACATCCCAACCCCCACCCAATCCCACATCCCAAAAAACATCAAACACAGTAGGAATCATCCCTTAAGGCGTTGGTGAGCCAGGCAAATGACCCGGTCAGAAGCTAACCGGAGGCTGATCGGTGCGAGGCACCCAAGATGGAGTCAGTATGGGCACCCAAAGTACAAATACAGTACCACCAAAAAGTGGAGGCAGGATGAAGATGTCCGCCCCTCTCACAGGCAAAGGATCAAAAAGCAGGCCAGGTGTAGTCAACAATCAGGGATGAAGAGGAGGGGCTGCCCGAGGGGCTTAACTGTGTAGTCCGCTCCATAGCTATTATTTGGTATCTCTGAGGCAGCTGTCATCTAGATGAGGCGGGAAACGTGAGGAAGTGGTTTCTGGGACAAGATTTGTTGAGAAAATTTTAGTGCAACTTTGACATCAATAAAGTAGTGGAGCTTACCATTGTGGAGTATATGCAGTTTCACAGGGTATAGCAGGGAGTAAGTAATGTCCGCCTTCTGGAGAAGTCTTTTGGCTGAGGCAAGTTTGCGATGGGCCACCTGCACCGCCAGCATGAAGTTGGGGTAGAAGGAGACATTGTTCACTTGGTATTGAATGGAGTGATGCTCACAGGCAAGCTGGAGGACCACATCTCATTCCCTGTAATTTAGAGGTCTAGCGACAATGGGTTGTGCCGAAGTGCCGGTGGGAGGGCGCGGGCCCGGGCCCAGAGATCTATGTGCCTGTTCCACAATAAAGACAGCTGACAGGGAGTCCTCAAAGAGGGATCTCAACATTTTCTCCCCCAAATCCTCCATTTTGTCGATTGCTGTGGATTCCAGAATCCCAATGATACGAGATTGTTGTGCCAGGGGCGCACTTCCAAGTCTTCATTTTTGAGTTTGATGGCCTCGAGGACTTTGTCCATGTGGAGTAGATGTTGACTTGCCGTCGATTGAGCATCCTCCGCATCCGAGCCGTGGGTGTTAAGGTGGTCCAGCCGGTCCTCGTGCTTATCCAACCGTTCCATCATGTGATCAATGCAGTTAGTGAGAAGGTAAATTTTGTTGTCAATGGCGTGTAAGCTGTTTTTGACATCCATGAGGATCTATTTGAGGTCCGAGTCTTGCAAAGAGGCTCCCTGCGATCTCTCCTGGGGGGGCGCAATGGTTTTTTCTGGTCCGTGTGGCCCATCTGTTCCTTCCCCTCAAAGGCCAGTTTAGACTGCTGTGCCTTCACCTTCCCCATGTCTGGCAGGCCGGCAGGGCTGATAGGTCGCCCTTAGCGTCACTACAGGGCAGTCACAATGCCGAGGAGGCGCAGGCGGAATCACGTGCTGATGCCTCCAACAAGGATCGCTCCAGGTCTGGTAGGTCTATACCCTGGGGCACTATTCACAGTTTATCAGGAGAGCAGAAGCAGGATGACGTAAGGACTGCGCAAATATCCAGGCCCACCTCCTGGCCCCACCACACCCCAGAGTGAGCCAGGAACCAGTGGGGGACACGAGCTGGGTGGCATCTCGGGATGAGAGGACCTCGCAGTCTGGACCCTCCGCTGGTGTATGGATTATGTTGATGGGCAGTCCTCACGGGGAGCCAGGTCGTAGAAGGGGGCTCCTAACCCCCAAATTTTGACAGGTAAAAGCAGGCGCAGCCCCACCACTGCAAAGGCCCCCTTTCTCACAAAGAGCGGGGCTGGGGTGCTGCAGAGGGCACTGCTCAGTTTGCCATTTATCGGGGGCCCTCTGGTGATCAGCGGGGATGCTGCTGAACTCCCGCAGGAGGTAACCCATCAGAAGACTAGGGCTGCCAGTAGGGCCTACAGGCATCCTGCTTTATCCTCAGGAAACCTTGCGGCAGGGGCAGCGCTCGCCTCGGTCTGCGCCCAGCCAGAGCGCTGTCCCCCTCTGCTACTGTGGCAATGTTTCTATGATGCTTTCAGGGGGCTGCAGCTCCATCCAGGTAGGAGGCACAGGCCCCTCTCTTCTCTGCAGTTTAACAGCACCTAGAGCGCCTCCGGTCGCTCTCCGGCTGTCCCATCCTCTCCTGCCAGGGAGGGGGCAGGCACTCCTCCACAGCTCTTAGAGATATCTAGATGCACAGACAGACCTTAAATCTGCCTGTCTCACTAGGGTGCTGGGCGCATCAGCGCTTATAACAAGACTCCTCCTGCTGACCATCCCTAGGAACATCCGCAATGTCATCTGCCGCTGACACCACTTCTGACCAGATCATTAGTCCGGCAAGAACAGCGTCACCAGGAGATGGCGTAGAATTCTCACACCAGTAATGTCATGCGTGGTGATGGAGTGAGGTTTGTAAATTACATCCTCACGAAATTAAGTAACCCCATAATAATGTATTGACTGCATGAACTAATCAACTCCAGATACACTCATCTACACAGGGGGCAAACGCATTTTATATAATATACTAAACCATGTTGGCATAAGTACGTATTAATTGTTTGCGCATTGAAAAACAGTACTACTGCATGTTTATTTTCATGAATTAATATTCTTTTGTGTTTGTTTATTTTAGTCCGGGATTGGGCCTGCATGAAAATGGCCTCTCGTTGAAACCAGCATGTGGCTGGCCTAGTCGGTGTGGAGTGCGCATGTGCCAAAATGGGTTGCCTGCTCGCAGACTACAGAGTGTACTCGATGATGCAATCCGTGTGAAGGCCATGTTGACCTGTGTCTTATTGTTTATGTGCCAAGATGTGACAGCGACTGTGGGAACAGCCATCACTACGTGTAATTCGAATGTGAAGACGGATGTTGATATTAACAATGTAGCCAAATGTATAAATATGAATGCTTGTAGTATATGAAATGAATTTGTCTTAATCCTTCCTTTGTTAGAACCGGTATAGGATGGATTTGTGGGGAGAACTGGATAAGGCGACCCTAGTATGATTTACAACAACCAATCACAGTCCGAGTTTTTACTGATACTGCAACATTGTAAGATAGCGTACTGGAGAGAAGAGTATAATTGATATCCCAATAGGGGTGTGGCAAGGCAGTATGGCGAAGCAGTGCGGTCCGGTATAGCAGTGCAGTCTGATGTGACAGATCAGAGAGAAGATCCAAGACAGAGAGCGCAGACCAGCACAGAGACAGAGAATCTTTAGGTACAAGAAAGTCACGGGAGTGCTTGGGAGGAGACTGCAACCGAGGAGGTAGATTAAGTGGGAGATAAATTTAATTGTTAGTATAGTAAACTTTGCTGCATCTGTCCTGTTATCTTTGTCCTCTGAGCCTATCTCTGGGGACCTCTTGCCACAACCTCGGCCAAGGAAGTGGTTTTCCTGATTCTTTGGTGGGTATTACCCTCCTTGATTGCTTTAATTTGCAAGTATATTTCTGCAAGTTTTATGCTGTACCTTCTCTTCCCCATTCCTAATGCACGCTTTGATATCGATGCAAATGATTCATTTTGATTAAATTGCTTGATAATTTGTTCTCTTATATGCAATCTTGTGTATGCACTGATGATTAATTTAAAGAGCATTTTAATAATATAAAAACATTAACTGAAAAAGTGGCTTTGTGGTTATTTAGTTAAGTATTAAACTGTTTAGTTAATCATAGTCACCATCAACTCTTCAACTAATGGTCCATCGACCAAAGGAAGAAGAAAGTTGATATTACAAATAGATAGAAGTATATATAAATGTTATTAATGTGAAGTGTAGTATTGTACTTAATAAAACTTACAAAATAAAACCCCCAAATCCAGCGCCTGTCCTCAGGGATCATTTATGGGTAATGTGTGATGGGCCCCGTTGTTTGGTAAAGCAATTTCTGTGTGATGAGATTTCTCTTGGTCCCTGGTTTCAGAATTTAGGGGTTGCGCTGGATCAGTTTTTCTGGTAGCAGAATGATGGTTATTATTGATTAGTTTGGTGATTTATTGATTGTTGATTATATGTTAACATTCTATGTAAAGTGAGTCAGTGTTACGTTTCTATGTAGTCTTTGGAACACAGGTACGGAAGGGTATCTGGGAAGCCGGCAGAGTAAAAGTTAGCCTGAAATAAGGCAGAGGAAAAGTGTGAGAAGTGAAATCACACGGGAATAGGTACATTGTCTGTTTAGGTCATTTTAGGGACTATTGAGTGTGTATGTGATAGCGAAGGGTCCACCTGTGAAACTTTGGCCTTATCCCCAGAAGAGTAGTGAGACCTCCTTTTTAACAAAAGGGTCCTCTTATGAAATTTTGGCCTTATCCCTAAGGAAGTAACAGGTCCTCTCCTAGCTTGAGTGAAGGGAAGGATAGCGGAATTGTTATACTTGCCCGTATTGAAAGAAATGTTCTTGAGAGTGAAAAACTATCTCTCTATATAGAAAACAGACAGTGTGGTATTGTTTAAATGTTGTGACTAATAAGTTATTTTAAAGAAAATCGGACTTAGAAAAGTGCCGATAATTTTTGTAAAGGGAGTGTCAGCAGCAGGAGGAGAAGCTGACGTCACAGAAAGCCGCTCTGGCATTGGTCAGTCTGTGAAGACAGAGCGAGCACCGATTGGTTAGTTGGTGTGAGCCGCGTTGGTATTGGACAAAATTGCGGAGAAGTAGAAAGCTCCGATTGGAAGAGTTAAGAGTGTGTCGTGCTGACATTGGTCAGGTGTTTAAGGACGTAAAAGAGTTCAACTGGTGAATTATAGTGAATTGTGTTGATAAAGATTTGTATTGAGTGAAGGTGTTGAATAAGTAACGAAAATGTATTTTGAACCACCGCGACAGGAGAAATTGACTTTGTTTGGCAAAATTAAAAGATTCTTTAAAAAGAACAAACCAGTAATAACGAGAGAAGGAGTTCCTATCCCTCCACCAAAGACACCAGCGTCTTATATGATGTTAAAATATGGTTATCACACATGTATTTGGTTAGAGAACTGGGTAGGATATACGAAGAATGATGGTACACTAGCTTTCCCAGAGCATGGTTCTTTTAATTTGGCAGTATTGCGTAATTTAAGAGATAAAATGATGGCATTAGATCCGAGACCTAGACCTACACAGTTTGAAGGACTTGTAGAATGGGAAGATGAAATTTATGAAAGAGAGAGACACAGAAGTGGTAGAGTTCATAGATTTATGTTTGGAAGATTTCATGATGAAAAACACGAAGATAGAATGAAGAGGTGGAGAAATGGAGAGATAACTGAAGGATTGTATCCAGTTTTAATGGTAGGAGAGACTGCAGGAAATAAGTGTAAGGAAAAGAAGAGACATTTAGAGCAATTTGGTTATGGATATAACCCGAATAAAACTGACGATGAGCTGCTGGATGACATACTAGTTAAACGACCACCACCTTATCAAGAGAATTCCGTGATGGTGACACCAAATGCACCGTCAATGGAAGCCCCAATGACACCTCAGACGACACCAGTTCCAACTGTAAGCGATGTAGAACAGGAAGAAGGAGTAGAATTTGCCATACAAACTAAAGAATTAGTTGAAAAATTAAATCAGATGAATATGAAAATAGATGCAATAACTGTGCCGGTAACTATAGGTCCAGCAATACCTGTATTTGAAAATAGACTTGTCCATGAACCTTCCTTAACTGTCCCATTACATTCTGCTATAACATCAGCTAGTAGTAGAATTAATGCTGTAAGTGTCCAAAGTGAACAGCCCACTACAGTTACTAGATCTACACCTCCAACTAATTTAACGATTATTGAAACGCCTAGGGAAATAATGCAGATAGAGCCCAAAAGGATAGAGTTGGATGAGGTTCCCAGAAGTGAGGTTTCAATAGGTCCAACATATGAAGAATTAGATGATTGGGTGAAAGGGTTACAAAGGAGAAAAACACAACCACAGCCTATAGATGTATGTAAGTTAAGAGTTGATCTGGAAGAAATGATAATTGGAACCATAAGTCCAGACAGGCTAAAGACTTATCAAGATGATGAATTGATGTATCTGTGTAAGAGTATTACTTGGAAAGCGAAAAATCTACATGAAAGGTTAGTGGAAGCTGCAGAGGAGTTGGGAATGGATATAGGAAGATCAAAAGTGTTGCAGAAGACATATAGAGTGGATTTTACTGAAAAGGATATAGAAAATATGAATACGTCTGGTAGGCGATTGCAGATAAAAGAGTTAATGGTTGTTTTAAGAAAATGGGGAGACGTTGAAAGATGGAAAGGTAGATGGATGAGGAAGAAAGAAGAATTAGCTGCTAAAGAAATACATTTGCATCCCGTAAGGGAAGTGGAAAATGTAGCTTTGGAATGTCCCATGAGAGAAGTTCCAGGAGGAGGTTATGTGCATGTTCCTTGGACTAGACAGGATATATTTTCTTTTACCAATGAGTTTCCTAGGTTGAGAGAAAAACCTGTGGAATGGTATAAACAAGTTGAGAGGTTTGTGAAAGTATCGAAAGTATTGTTAAAGGATCTAGATGGATTGTTTGAAATTGTTGTCCCTGCAGATTTATGAACTGAATGTAAGATTACAGTAGATTGGCCAAAAGACGAATATCCTAGAGATGCCAAAACAGGAGCACCTTCTGATGAGGTGATGAAAAAATATCATCAAGTGATTACTTTCTTGAAAAGCAAAATTTCCCCTAAGGAAACGGATTGGGTAAAAATTGATAGAACAACCCAAGAGCCGAAAGAATCTGTACATGCCTATTATGAGAGGTTATTACAAGTCTTTAAGCAGTATAGTGGTTTTGAGAATATTGGAGACAAAGATATGGGTCATTTTGTGTATAGGTTTGTGTATGGATTAAGACCTGAGATTAGTCAGATGATACAGCAGCATATGTTGTGCTGGCAAGCCAAAACGATTGACGAGATCTTGAGGTATGCGAAGTATTGCAGCGACGACATTGAGTCTCGCCATCGCAAATTAAAAGAAAAGATGATGTGGGCACAAGTAAAGGTAGCAGAGCAGCAAGAAACTCAGTTGAATTCTAAGGCTATACACCAAATGGGAGGAGTTAGTCAGAATGCTCAGAAATCTACTGGAGGTAGAGGACAAATGAGCAGAGAAGAGGCGAAAAAGAAATTTCCTTGTCATGGGTGCGGAAAGTATGGACACTGGAAGAATGAGTGTAGATCAGTGCAGAGGACTAATGGAGGAAATCAAATTTTAACCCCACAGGTGCAGAGTGAGATAGTTGTGCAGCAGACACCACAACAGCAGGTAGTCACTACCCAATATCAGGTCCCGCAACCACCGTTACCACATAGTGTAAATGCTCAAAGATACAGTGCGGATACAGGGTTTCAAGGAGGAGACCAGGTTGGTAAAAATACTAACACAAATGTGATTCCCCAATTTTGGATGCAATGTGATGGAAGTGATGCTGAATCAAATCAATGACGGTGCCTGAGGGGGGAGGAAGAGTGCGTGCTTGGCGCTACTCTAGAGGTAGATCAGTCAGGTCCATTTGTTGATGGAAAAGTGGAAGGAAATGATATCACCTTTCTTGTGGACACTGGTGCTACCCGTTCTACTGTGAGAGCAGCAGAAATTCCAAACCTACCCCTCTCGGGAGAAACTATCCAAGTAGTAGGAGTCTCAAATAAACATATAAATACTCCAGTTACTAAACCAATTGAAGTACATATTGGTCCCTTTAAAGACATGCATCGGTTTGTAGTGTGTGACTCGAGTCCAGTGAATTTGTTAGGAAGGGATTTGCTGTGCAAAATGAATTGCGCAATTTACTGCACACCGGATGGTATTGCATTTCAGACACCTGATGAGGATGTCACGTTTAAAATGGTGTTAGCAAAGCAAGGAACAGAAGTGAATGAGTTATATTCGCTTCTTACAGACAAAAGTGTGCCTGAAGAATTAATGAAGGTAGTGAATCCGGAAGTATGGGATTTTACAGGACCGGAGATTGGGTTGATGAAGAAAGTGAATCCGATTAGAATTACAGTGAAAGATGGTGTTGACTATCCAAATACACCACAGTATAAAATGAAACCAGAAGTAATAGCAGGAATAACTCCTGTAATTGATCAAATGATTGAACAAGGAATTCTAAAGGAGTTAATGAGTAGTCCTTGTAATTCACCTATTATGGGATTGAAAAAGCCAAATGGAACTTATAGAATAGTACAAGATTTGAGAAAGATAAACAAAATTGTTGTGCCTTGTTGTCCAGTTGTGCCAAACCCAGCAGTGATTCTATACCAAATCCCACATGATGCGGAATGGTATACAGTGATTGATTTGTGTCATGCATTCTTTTCGATTCCCCTGCATCCAGATAGCCAGTATTTGTTCGCGTTTCGGTTTGGGGATCGTGTTTTGGCATGGTGCCGAGTTCCTCAAGGCTATACCGAGAGTCCTTCAATTTTAAATCAGATATTGAAAAAGCGTTTGAAGGATTTGAGAATGTCCGAAGAGTCTGTTTTGGTTCAGTATATTGATGACCTACTGGTGGCATCAAAGACTCGAGAAGCCTGTGTTGCAGACACAGTTGCTTTACTGAACCATTTGGCAGAGGGTGGACATAAGGTATCCCCTGCAAAATTACAATTCTGCCAACAAGAAGTCCAATACTTAGGTCATAAGATTGAGATGGGAGTCAGAAAAGTAACGTCAGAGCGTATTCGAGTGATCAGGGATATGAAGCCTCCAACGACACAGAGGGAAGTGCGAATGTTTTTGGGAGTGGTTGGATACTGCAGACAGTGGATCAGTGGATTTTCCCTGATGGCAAAACCTCTACAGAGGTTAACAAGGAATGATGTGAAAGATCCAGTTAAATTGGATGGAGAAAGTATGGATGCTTTTGTTAAACTGAAAGATAGTTTGTGTAAGGCTCCGGCATTGGGAATGCCTGATTATTCAAAGGATTTTGCATTATATTGCAGTGAGAGAGATGGATGTGCACTTGAAGTGTTAACTCAAAGGCATGGAATGTCAAGACGACCTGTAGCATACTTTTCAGCTACGTTAGATTCAGTGGCTGCCGCATTACCTGGATGTTTGAAAGCAGTAGCTGCTACTTGTGTGAGCCTGGAACAGAGTGAAGGGATCATAATGGGTCATCCTGTGAGAGTGTATGTGCCACATTCAGTTGAGATCCTTTTAACAAGAACACAGACTCAGCATCTCACCTATAGTCGGCTGACTAGGTATGAGAGAGTGATTCTGGGAGCAGAAAATGTGACCATAGTGAGATATACAAATGTGAATCCTTCTACTCTATTGCCAGATGTATGGGATGAAGAAGTAAAGGATGAAGCTGAACATGATTGTTTGGATGTGACTGAATTTTGTACCAAGCCCCGTCCTGATATCAAGGACGTTCCTCTTGAGGAATCAGATCGTGTGATGTTTGTTGATGGTTCATGTCTGCGAACTGAAAGAGGTGTATTGAGTTCTGCTTATGCTGTTTGTACTGTAGCAGAAATCCTGGAAGCATCCTGTCTAAAAGGGGTAAAATCTGCACAAGTGGCTGAATTGATAGCTCTAATTCATGCCTGCAAATTGGGAAAACGTCAGAAAGTGACCATAATTACTGATAGTCAATATGGTTTTGGCATTGTGCATGATTTTGGAGAACTATGGATGCAGAGGGGATTCCTGACCTCTTCGGGGTCCCCCATCAGGAATAGTCAATTTGTACAAGAATTGCTGGAGGCATTAAAATTGCCAAAACGAATTGCAGTGGTCAAATGTGCCGCACATAAGTCAGGAGATGATTATGTGACTCAAGGCAACAGATTTGCTGACGAAGTAGCACAATATTGTGCAAAGAAGGAGACTTCCATAAATTGGGGAAAAGCAAAAGAACATACGGTTTGTCAACTTATGTTTACTAACACTATTGAAACTTGGGATGAAGTGAGACAACTGCAGGAAGAGGCAAGTGATGAGGAAAGACAGGAATGGGAGAAAGCAGGATGTAGAAAACGAGAAGATGATGATGTATGGGTATATATTGATGGAAGACCAGTCATGCCAGATAGTTTACTTTCTCATATGGCAAGGATGTACCATGGAGTGACACATGTTGGACGAGATGCCATGGTCAGATTATTCAAACAAACCTGGTTTAATACTAGGTTCAGAACTATTGCAGAGAGTCTTTGTCAGAGATGCCTAACGTGCCAACAGCAAAATCCAGGAAGAAAGACAATAGTTAGTCTTGGAACAATAGGGAGGGCAGGTGGTCCTTTTACTAGACTACAACTCGATTTTATCGAGTTACCTCCATGTGATAAGTTTAAATATGTGTTAGTGATTGTGTGTTTGTTTTCGCTATGGGTAGAAGCTTATCCCACAAGGAAGAATGATAGCCTGACAGTGGCAAAACTTTTGTTGAGAGAATACATTGCTAGATATGGTTTCCCAGTCACTATGGAAACAGATAGAGGGACACACTTCACTAGTGAATTAATCAAACTGATTTGTGAGGCCTTGAGCATTCAACCAAAACTTCATTGTGCCTATCATCCAGAGGCTTCTGGAATAGTAGAACAGATAAATGGCACAATCAAGAACAGGTTAGGTAAAGTGTGTAGATCCACAGCACTGAAATGGCCTGACTCTTTACCCCTAGTTTTGATGAGTCTCAGAAGCATTCCTGACAAAAAGACAGGATTGAGTCCGTACAAAATATTGTTGGGAAGAGCAATGAGACAAGCATTTGTACCTGCGAACAAATTGATAAATATATCTGATGATCTCATCCTTGACTATTGCAAAGGATTGGCTGATGTGGTACGTTCTGTGTTTCATCAGGTTGGAGCAGACGCGACCACAACACAGCAGACTCAAGCTCATGATCTAAGCCCTGGTGTGTGGGTTCACGTGAAAAGGCATAGAAGAAAAACTTGCCTAGAGCCCCGCTGGGAAGGGCCATATCAGGTTATATTGGTGACGACTACAGCAGTAAAGTGTGCTGGTTTAACAAATTGGATCCATGCCAGTCACACTCAGCGAGTCCCAAGTCCACTTGAACCACGAGTAGAGCGGCATCTGGAGATCTCAAGTACAAGCTCTGAATCAGAGGGTGAAGCACAAGAAATTAGTGATGTTAGAGCAATAGAATCTGAAACTGGCGAACCTGAACCAAAAGACTCTGAAGAGCAGCTTGATGATGAATTGCTTAGCACAAGTCAAGTAAAGTGGGCACCAGCTACTGGGACTGAAGAAACTGCTGTTGAACCAGAAGAAAGACACATTTTAGGTGAAAAGGGAAAGTATAGAGAAGAAGTAGGTGAAAAAAATACAGAAGAAGAAGAAAAAGAAAGCCAACTTAGAGTAGGTACAAAGAAACGGAAGAACAAATTGAATAAAGAAGAAGTAGTTCATTTATTTATTTATTTGGTGTTTTATATAGCGCGAACATGACCCTGAGTAGGGTATCAGAGCGCTTTACATTTGCAATTCCAAAAACAGTTATGTTACCAAGTCATCAGTTGTTGTACAATGATTTAGAGCAAAACATTAAGCTTAATATACATATATACAAGACCACAAAAAGGTTAATGTTCGAGGAGAGGTAGCATGTATATGATCATGAAGGATCCATTGCCGATGGCGAGTCTGTTGAAATTATGGGAGGTATTTACTCATATAATAAGATTTTGCTTCATTTTTGAATGCAGAGATGGATGGGATTCTTCTAATGTTAGGAGGGAGAGCGTTCCAAATTCTAGGAGCTGCACCAGAGAACGCTCGGTCATAAGTTCTTTTCTTACAAAAACGGGCCGGTTTCAGTAGTAGATCTCCGTAGCTCCTGGAGACACGGCATCCTCCTGATAGTGTGATTTTCTGGGCTAGGTACACTGGTGTTTTGCAAGAGAGCAAAGAAAGACGAGCAGTGGCCAAGTGGAGTTAAAAGACTGAAATATAGAGTAGTGAAAGGAAGACCAGAAAATAGGTTAGAACAAATAAGCGAAACTTCAGATCAGTTAGAACAGGGAGAGTCAGATGACGAATCAGTGCTGCGACCAAAGAGAGTGAGAAAATGAAACAAAAAGTTCAGGTCACCTGATTGGATTTATATAGTGTTAGAAGAAATTGAGGAAGAAGATTTAAACCAAAGAAGAAACAGCACTGACAACGAACAAGAAGAGAAAAGTGATCTAAATCCGCCTTAAGAGACTGTAAACAAACTAAGGTGTCGCGTTATGAACTGAAAAGTTTCTCTGAAGATTCAGAAGACGTCCTGGAAATTGGATTAAGTTAAAATAAAAGAAGGGGTAAAGAAGAAAGCTTTTGAAGTGTGGGATCACACTACATTTTATTAATAATATTATGGCAGATACACAAGTAACTAGACCTAAATGTAGCCTTATGTGTAGATGCTATAAGGTTTGCTTATGTTTAGTGTGTATATTGATAGTATTCTGGATAATATTGACAATCGTAATACCTTTACATTTGATAAAAGAAGATACACCACGTCCTAGCAATTTAACAGGTCCAAGGATAGATACTGATATTAGACAAACACAAATTACTCACTTGAATCAAATAGATGCTAGTAGTTTACATCACAACAGATTAGTTACTAATTTTTCCTCAAATGTTTTTACCAAACTACTTTATGAATATGTAGAAACAATGGATGTGAATGACTGTTATGTATGCATACAGTTACCATTGTCTGTTTCTGAAGGTGTGACTTACCATCACCTTCCTTTGACTTATGGGGTGACCTGTAGTGTTTTATCAAGTTTGTTGTATAGAACAGGTAAACTAGATTATTATTATTCCAATGTAGATACAATATTTCCTAAGGTTCCTGTAGTACCTGAATTGAATAAGATAGCACATGCAAATGTCATGGGAGATTTTTTCTTGACAACTAAGCCTTTAGATATAGAATACGCTAATAAAAACAACCTAACATGTAAATTGAAAAAAGAAGAGAAAATCTTTTTGGAGATGGTAGAGGAAAGAAGGGCTAAGTTTCAAAGAAAAGCTGTTGAAGAGAAATTGAAAACACCACCTTGGGTTTTCAGAGAAGGCAACTATGACAAAAGTGAGACTTTTGCTGCAATGGCTTTGGATTGGTCACAGAAGGGAAAATTATGCTTACGTAGGGAGAAGACTAATTACAACCACTATTTCATCGGTTCCAGTGAATGTGAAGATACCTATAAAATTATTGGGGGTTGGGGATTAAAGGGAGGAACCTACCCTGTCTTGCCTGGTATATATTATGTCTGTGGGAGGAAAGCCTATTATCGATTGCCAGATCACTGGTATGGGCATGTTACCTTGGGATTGTCTTTCCAAAAGTCTATCATGTAGACAAAAATACAAATGGAATCGATGAAGTAAGGCAAGGACTAAACCGTGTAAAAAGAGAAAGTTTTTCAGAAATTGTAGGTGATATATTTGGAGCATTGATACCTGTAGTTGGAGTTACACTGAATGCATACAAAATTCGACAATTGTCCACAGTGGTTGATCGTTTATCAACAGATACTGCTGGAGGATTCTTGATGATTGACACTGAAATGATTGCCATGAGATCTATGGTTATGCAAAATCGACTTGCCTTGATATATTGTTGGCAAAAGAGGGTGGAGTCTGTGGAATGTTAAAAGTTCAACATTGTTGCACTTACATTCCAGATAAAAGTAAGAATTTGGAAGGATACATTCAGAATATCACTAAATTGCATAAGGAAGTAACTCAACTAGAGGTTGATGGTGTTTGGGAGAGACTAAGTAAAAGTTTCTCTACTATAAGCAATTGGTTTTCTTCTATAGGTAGTTCCTTAGTTGCAAAAATAATAGTACCAGTAGCTTTTATGGTCATCATGGTACTCATGATACGAATGACCTATGTTTGCGTGAAGAAGAGTCGCAAAGAAAAGAAAGAAAGGAAACTGAGTAAGGAACATAAAGAAAGGGAAAGAGAGATAGAGGAAATTGAGATGGAAGGGTTTAAAGAAAAATTGTATAAAAAAATGTAAAGAGCAAGGGTCAAAAGACAAAATAACAACTATATAACTTGAAAAACCGTATGTTTTGGGATTTTATGATGGTAAAACCATCAAAGGGGGATTGATGGAATGAGGTTTGTAAATTACATCCACACGAAATTAAGTAACCCCATAATAATGTATTGACTGCATGAACTAATCAACTCCAGATACACTCATCTACATAGGGGGCAAACGCATTTTATATAATATACTAAACCAGTGTTTCCCAAACTGTGGTCCGCGGACCCCCAGGGGTCCGTGACACATTTCCAGGGGGTCCGCAGCCAGCAGTTTTAAAAGCACTGCAAAGTTCCTAGTATAATTAGCAGTTTTCGAGCAACAATAAAAGTGTCAAGATAACGCCAGTGATTAATGTACCTGCTAGAGAGAGTTGAGAGTTTTGTCCAGGGGCAGCTTTGACTTATCTAATGTAGCACAGAAGGTTAATATGCCTACTGCAAAGAACATGTGCCATGCATTTTGAAAAACAGTATTTTATGTGCATAGGTCAGTGGGTTACTGCTTTTGTCACAGAGATTCTTTTGTAACTGTACAGTTCATAAGTGACAATCGTAATCTAGCACAGTGACCTATACACTGTCATCAAAGAGCTGCTTGCAAACTGCATGGTACAAGTTAGTAACTTATGTTTTTTCCCAGTCTTTCATTATCTTGATGCTGCTAAAAAGGTTTAGTGGGGGAAATACATTTTTATTGTTAAAGTCAATGCTAGCCACTTTGTTATGTTCTGAATCCTGAGTTTGTGCTTCTCCAGACCAAGCACTCTTTAAAAATGCCTACCAGTATGAATGACGTGAATCCTACACCTTGTAGTCCCCTTTGCCTTATGTAACATTTTCTATACACTGATTTACACGAATGATTCAGTTTCTCTATGTGTGTGATGTAAAGTGCTCCGACATCCTACAATGGTATGAGAGATGCTATAAAAACCAATGAAATACATGTGACAGAGGGGCTATGGAGAGATGAGAGGCACTGTTGGAGGGTGATAATAAGGGAATCATTGAAGAACCCCAACAAAGATTGTCCTATCCTGGTGCATAGTAAGGTCATCATTTACTATTCTTTAAAAGCGAATACAATTCAATATCTAATGATAAATGTGTTGTAGAATGCACCATTGTTTCCTAAATTTTTGGGGGTGGAGAGTCTCGCAAAGCCCCTTTGTAGTGGTCAGGCTCACTCACTGCACTTGGTGTGCACTGTATGGGGACTGGTCTGAAAACATTTGCCAGGGCTGCTTTGGGTTTCCAGGCTGGCCCTGGCAGGAGCCTCGTACTGCAAAGTAAAACCAACCATTTAAAAGTTAGTCACGGAGATGCAGCACTAACCTTCCCATTAAAATGTTTCATTTTTGCAAATTCTTTCAATTTAAAATACTAAGGGGATATTTACAACAGAAGTGGCGGAGCGTGTAGTTAGCCTCCTTGGCTTAACGACACGCTCCGCCACTTCAGAAACGCAGGGCTGCACCATATTTACAAGAATTTGGTGCAGCCCTGGGTTTTCCCCTGCGCCTGCGCTACACTTAGCAGTCTAGCGCCAATGCAGGCACCCTTGCACCATAGTGCAAGGGTGTCTGCATGCAGGAGAAGATTGTTTATGTACAGGAAGGTCCCCCATCCTGCACATAAACAATCTTGAAATGCCGTTTTGTCACTTCTATGTGTGCTGCTTAATGCAGCACACATGGAAGACTACAAAATGTAATTTTTTAAAGATTGTTTATGTGCAGGAGGGGTCACCTTCCTGAACATAAACAATCCAAGCGTTTTGCTTTTTCCATGTGTGCTGCACAAGGCAGCACACATGGAAAAAGCAAAACGAGGAGAAATAAAGCATTTCTCCTCGTTTCGCCAAGATTAAGACCAGGTTTTCCCTAGTCTTAATTTTTGGCGCTGCCTCCTGTTTATGCTGCCCTTGTAAATAGGGGGCAGCGTCAAAATCAATGGGTGTAGCGGTGGAACCCCCACCGCAACACCCACTGCCCACCCTTTCACGCTAAGCCTTGCGTGAAAGGGGCCTTATTTACAAGGCAGCGTTAAGGCGAGCCCTATCGCCACGGGAACTTCGCAAAAAGTGACGTTCCCATGGCGATAGGGGCTTGTAAATATGCCCCTAAATGCCTTAGTAATTCGAGTATTTGTTTTGTGTGCTTACGTGTGTTTATTTTTTTCCAATTACTGTTTTAATGCTTGAAATTTAAATCATACAAATTGCTCGGGGGTCCCCGGCTTCCAGTGGTGACTCAATGGGGGTCCTCAAGAGTCAAAAGTTTGGGAACCACTGTACTAAACCATGTTGGCATAAGTACGTATTAATTGTTTGCGCATTGAAAAACCGTACTACTGCATGTTTATGATGTGTTGTACATTGCACATTTTGCATGTTGTGCACAAATAACGAAAAGGTTGTTTTAAACTAATAGCTTTCGCTAGGATTTATTTAACACATGGCATTAGTATGGTGGGAGGTAAACATAATATGTTTATTTTCATGAATTAATTCTTTTGTGTTTGTTTATTTTAGTACGGGATTGGGCCTACATGAAAATGGCCTCTCGTTGAAACCAGCATGTGGCTGGCCTAGTCGGTGTGGAGTGCGCATGTGCCAAAATGGGTTGCCTGCTCGCAGACTACAGAGTGTACTCGATGATGCAATCCGTGTGAAGGCCATGTTGACCTGTGTCTTATTGTTTATGTGCCAAGATGTGACAGCGACTGTGGGAACAGCCATCACTACGTGCAATTCGAATGTGAAGACGGATGTTGATATTAACAGTGTAGCCAAATGTATAAATATGAATGCTAGTAGTATATGAAATGAATTTGTCTTAATCCTTCCTTTGTTAGAACCGGTATAGGATAGATTTGTGGGGAGAACTGGATGAGGCGACCCTAGTATGATTTACAACAACCAATCACAGTCCGAGTTTTTACTGATACTGCAACATTGTAAGATAGCGTACTGGAGAGAAGAGTATAATTGATATCCCAATAGGGTTGTGGCAAGGCAGTATGGCGAAGCAGTGCGGTCCGGTATAGCAGTGCAGTCTGATGTGACAGATCAGAGAGAAGATCCAAGACAGAGAGCGCAGACCAGCACAGAGACAGAGAATCTTTAGGTACGAGAACGTCACGGACTCGCTTGGGAGGAGACTGCGACCGAGGAGGTAGATTAAGTGGGAGATAAATTTAATTGTTAGTATAGTAAACTTTGCTGCATCTGTCCTGTTATCTTTGTCCTCTGAGCCTATCTCTGGAGATCTCTTGCCACAACCTCGGCCAAGGAAGTGGTTTTCCTGATTCTTTGGTGGGTATTACCCTCCTTGATTGCTTTAATTTGCAAGTATATTTCTGCAAGTTTTATGCTGTACCTTCTCTTCCCCGTTCCTAATGCACGCTTTGATATCGATGCAAATGATTCATTTTGATTACATTGCTTGATAATTTGTTCTCTTATATGCAATCTTGTGTATGCACTGATGATTAATTTAAAGAGCATTTAATAATATAAAAACATTAACTGAAAAAGTGGCTTTGTGGTTATTTAGTTAAGTATTAAACTGTTTAGTTAATCATAGTCACCATCAACTCTTCAACTAATGGTCCATCGACCAAAGGAAGAAGAAAGTTGATATTACAAATAGATAGAAGTATATATAAATGTTATTAATGTGAAGTGTAGTATTGTACTTAATAAAACTGACAAAATAAACCCCCCAAATCCTGCGCCTGTCCTCAGGGATCATTTATGGGTAATGTGTGATGGGCCCCGTTGTTTGGTAAAGCAATTTCTGTGTGATGAGATTTCCCTTGGTCCCTGGTTTCAGAATTTAGGGGTTGCGCTGGATCAGTGGTCATGGAACCAACGAGCAGAGATTAAAGGAATGTGCCGACATAGGGGCAAACGGATACCACGGCTCGTGCCCTCCTGAGCTCACAAATGTCAGTTTGAGCGCCGCTGCTCCCGGACTACCACGACACTCCACAGTTAAGCAGCCACAAAAGTTCTAACGTTGCCCACGATATTTGAATTTCAAAGATCCACAACATGCCCTTCTCGTTAGCGTTTCACCCAGAGCAGCTGGCCCGTCACCTGTCAACTCTCCCTGGGGCTCGAATTATGCCCCCGAAGGCCATTTCTTCAGTCACACGATGCACACAACCCTGTGGGTTGAATTACACGACCATTTGTACCTTCAAACGCTGCTGATCCAGCGTAAGCGCACTTTTGTCCTCAGTTCCACCGCCGCATAGCCTGGTCACAGCCACAAAAGTCAGTTCCAGCTCGAGTCCTTCCCAACTTGCTGTAGTAATTATATAACAGCGCTGCCCGTTCATTGAAAGTGTGCTTCCCAATTCAATGCAGCTGGTTGGCCATAGAGTAAATGCTGCCAGTACAATTCAACTGACTGTTGTGACCGCTGTTGACAACACAATAGGCTTCTAAATGACCTCTTTTTTTTTTTTAACAACCTCAGATAACTGCAGGCTTCTCAGACTTCCAGCCACAAAAGTTAAATGCCCAAAACTTCAGATCTGCAGGCAGTCTGTCTTCAAGCCACACAGGTCAGACATCTATAGGCTGTCCGTCTTCAAGCCACATATGTCAAACGTCCACTTCTGTAGGCTGTCTGCTGTAATAGACACCGGTGGGGCATCCAGGGCATTGCTTAGACTTCTGTTCAGACTCCAACAATCTTCTTTTAGTTTCTAATGCAATTTCTTGGCTCATCACGCGTGGTTCTTTTTCAAAATCGTCGCCACTTTTGTAAACAAAGTCAGGCCATTCTAGGTAATCAATCCAGTACCCAGTAGTGTATATTATATAAGTACATTTATTCAGTAACAAGTAAGATGGATAGAAAGTTGCCTCACCGGGAGCAGCATCCTGCTGCTCAGCCCCACTCATTCCAACTGACCACTCATCCAAACCAAGCACTCATGAACATTCTATGACATCACATTCACACAGGCTGAGCAGCAAGGAACTAGGAGAAAACAGGCTACAACAGTCTCCACTCAAAGGCCGATTGTCACATGCTAGCTTAGAACTAAACATGCTTACTAGCGTATCCACTCCAGTCATGTAGATCTCCACTAGATCCTTTTGGAACGTTAGTTGCAACTGGAGCTACAGTTGATCCAGGGATTGAATTCAGTGCCATAAACTCTAACTTCCACAACTTATTTGCTATCAGCTATCCCACGTTTTCTCCTAGCATTTCTTCTCTTCATTTTTGTGCTGCTGCCCAAGGCAGTCATAACCGCTTTCTCTGGGCCATCTGTATTTCATACTCTAATTTCTTTAACAGCAGAGCTGTGGCATCATTCTACTAGAATAGTGGTGGACACTGGTTTGAGCAATGGGAACAAGGGCTGTAAGAGGAATGCACTGTCAAAAGGTCCTGACTGACACTGGCACCCCTTTAGTATCCCTATCTGGCAGCCAGGCCAGCAGCTTAGGTATGAGCACATCCTTTGATAACTTTCCATAAGGGACATTCTGAGCTTTACAAGGTCACCTAAACTCATATCCTGACATCTGCTATGACTACTCAACATCATTATTGGCAGCCATTTCCTAAATGGCTTCCTGTGGTAAAACGAATGGGATTTTATGGGCAGTATCACTCTTATCTTGCAGTGTGGATCAAGAATCCACACCACTTACCAAAAAAATGAGAGGCCCTTTCTCTGGTTTTCTGGGTAGTATCCATGGTGGGAAACTACCAATTACTATTTTTCCAGGGCGTCAAATAAAAGAGCAAAATTACTAGCTTTGTATACTTGCTTCTCTAGTAGTAGTTAGATTGAACAGTCAAAGCCACCTTGAGGAGGTAGCACTAGATTTTGAACCCACAATACAGCAGTAAGGTGCAATACTTCCAATAACATGCATCTTTATGGCAAATGTTGTCCTAATTGCTGGGTTTAGGAATTCTATGCTAGCTTCGGATACCAGAGGGTCTCCGCCCTTTTACTGTAGCTTTATTTACTGTCCATAGTCTTTGGAAGAAATGTTCTAGACAGAATGCTACAATATAGCTTGGTTTCAGTGATGTCTGTCTCAGTTTCACTCGAGAGTGTTAGGGCAAAAACATCAGTGTGTTTCAGCTGAGGCAAGTGAGAATCTGACAAAGATGTTACAAAGTACCAAAATATTTTGCACACCAAAATATCCACCATCCTTAAGTTAACTTGGTTCTCACACACACAATTATTTTAGGGCACCCAGAATTCTCGTCCAAATCAAGCTCACAGGGCCCGATTCACAAAGAAAAGTTGTACATTGTATATTCACACCCGTACATGTACTCATGCATGTGAATGTACCTGTCCAACTTTTGTAAATTCGCGAACATTCCCAGTAGTATGTCTGGAGAGCTTTGTCAGTTACAGGTTTTCAGGTATATTACTAGAAATGTCATGCGACGTCTGCTATTTCCCAAATTTGGAGTCATATGCACGGTAGAACTCCCCATTAGTGAAAGTACATCTGATGTGTAAATACACATATATATCTTTTCATTATTCTTTTTTTTTCGCCACTGGGAAAACATTTTCCCTAGTTTAAACCCCTTCAACCCCATGACGTTTGGGTGTGTTTCTTTGCCCTTCCCAAACTGGAAGGGGAGCTACTCCACCCATTTCCATGTTGAAAAAAGTACTGTACGCCAAGCCTTTTTTTTCTTCTAGAAATAAGAATAACTTCTCAGCTTGTTCTTAGTAAAAATCAAAAAAGCCATGTTAATTTTCTTCCTGTTTAAAAAATGTGAAAGAAAATGCGCCTTTAGATAGGCATTGTATAGATATATAGATAAAAGAAAGATTTTCCTCTCTTCCCAGTTTTCTGAGATCTTGCACCTTGGCAGAGATATATAGGGCCTTATTACGATGTTGGTCGGAGTTGCCTCCAACCGACACCATCGTGGTCTCGGGACCGACCGACCTCCGGTCAGCGGTCCCGACCGACCTCCGGTCAGCGGTCCCGACACCATAATTATAAAGCAACCGCACATGGTGCGGTTGCATACTCCCATTTCTCAACGGGAGCTTGTGCTATGGCCGTAAACCGGCTGTAGCACAAGCTCCCATAGAGAAATGGGAGATTGTGTTCATCCCAGCACCACGTGGCAGAGATCAAAATGGGGGCACCATAGGTGCCCCCTCGGCCCCCAATCAGAGGCCGCAAGGAGAAGGGGGCCCTGCTAGGGGCCCCTAACCTCGCTTTCCGACATGCTTTCCATGTCGGAAAGCCCGGCATGGAAAGCCTATCGGAAACCGAGCATCATAATCCCAACAGTGGAAACACCATCCATTGGGATTACGGGCCGGTCTTCGAATGGCCAACGGGGTCCTTGAGCCTGTCGGAATCCAGCCGGAATGACCGGCCGGTTTCAATTCCAACTGCCTAGATTGCAATTAGGCGGTCGGAAGTGAAACCGATAAGGAGTGTTGTAAAGCCTCCGACCTGAGGTCGGAGGCTTTCAGACACTCATCATAATCTGCCCCTAAGTGTTTATGAGTATTAAATATGGTTTTATGATGACAAACCAAGACTTACATTTGTATCGCAATTCACCTGGACTTTCCATTATGATGTAAGTTATATGTGCTCTTCCGCCTCAGCTGATGAGATGACTAAGGACCCGAGACCTACAACGAGAGGTCAGTTGCTGATTGCAGTTAGGAACCCTGATCTATAAGTGTTTTTATATACCCGGGTCATATGAGTTAAATGGGGCAGGCAACACAGTGGTTTTCATGGATTTTCCTTGGGTGGCCATTTTTGATAAGTTCCGGAATTGTTTTTCGCAGTGCATGCAAAATGTCTTCTACTAGACAAGCTTTAAACAAGCACAATGTGATCCTCTGTGTTAGAATTGGTCCTCTCTGCAGGGTCCCTCCAATATTTTTGTTTTCACTCCCTTCCTTTGCTGAACACGTTTCTGTTGGCTATTAGGATTCAGTGCACTTTACCACTGCTAACCAGTGCTAAAGTGCTTGTGCTCTCTCCCTAAAATATGGTACAATTGGCTTACACCAGACTGGTACATTTAAATTATTTGTAAGTCCCTAGTATATGGTACCACGGGTACCCAGGGCCTGTAAATCAAACGCTACTAGTGGGCAACAGCACTCATTGTGCCACCCACTATAGTAGACTTTTTATACATGTCTCAGGCCTGCCACCGCAGCCTGTAGGGCAGTTTTAAACTGCCATTTCGACCTGGCAAAATAAACATTTTTCCAGGCCTAATGAACAAGTTACTTACCTTCGGTAACGAAGTATCTGTAAGAGACATAGGTTAGTTATAGATTCCTTACCTTAGAATTACGCCCAGGCGTCAGACTGGATCCGGAGAATTTTTTCTTAGCAGTACCCCTGCGCGTCGGTAGGTGGCGTCGGTTGTCTCCGCGTCCGTCGTCGGCATCGTGGTTGCCGGAATGACGTCGCGGTGCCTACTTAGACGCCAGCCCTGCACGCTGATGTCAGTTCTGACACGACTTTCCACGCCAGAAGCGCAGAGCCATGAAAGACACTGACCACTGGTGCACCACAACTAGGGCCATGTAAGGGAGTCCCTATCCCTAGAAGTCAGTTCGCAGAGCGGGGAGGATAGGTGGGGCAGTAAGGAATCTATAACTAACCTATGTCTCTTACAGATACATTGTTACCGAAGGTAAGTAACTTGTTCATCTGAAAGAGACAGTTAATTATAGATTCCTTACCTTAGAATAGATACCCCAGAAATACCAACCCCGGAGGAGTGTCTGCGAACCAAGTTCACACCAGAAAGTCCTGGAGGACAGAACGGGCAAAATAGCCATCCCTCCGGACTTGGCTGTCCAGGCAGTAATGTCTGGTGAACGTGTGCAGAGATGCCCACGTTGCCCCCTGCAAAGCAAAAGGGGTAACCCAGTATCCCTCAGAACCTGGGCATATATACTACAAACAACAATGGTTCTGTCGTGTATAGCTATTTCTTTGTAAATTCGAAACAATCATATCAACAGTAAATCAAAAATGGTGCTAGAACACAGACAGAATTCGCGAACTCATTTATGGAAACAGAAGAATGATTGGTTTAGATTTGGAATTTCAAAATTAAGAGTTTTATTCAATGAAAATTTTCTAAGAACAGGCTGTCTAATAATACAATTAATGGAACGGCGCAAGTGATTATTATTTACAGTGAAAACGTGAATACGGTGCATAAGTGACAAGATCAATGTGTTTGACCTATAAGTGATAACAAAAGCCAATTGACATAAATTTACAAGTGGAGATTTTTAGAAAAATAGTCCAATATCAGAATATCATACACGTGTCTCAAGCCTAGGAATTGAACCACATTAATTAGGAAGCAAAGAGACCTATTGGGGATTGGACAATTAAAACCGTTGACGTTTCGACCCTGACAGTAGCAATGATGTAAGTTTGTCAATGCGGGTCTTCTTCAGGACAAATGGGTGATGGGACAGCCGATTCCGTAGAGTTGAATCATGCTCTCAGATTAGGATCGCTAGTGCCTCTTATTTACTTGGCAACATGCGAGGTCAATAGTTACTCGTGACAAATCCGACGGTAACTCATCCGTGGATGACAGGCAACTTGAATCCGTGCTATTGACCTCGCATGTTGCCAAGCATGATTCAGCTTGCATACAGCACGAGATAATTTCAACTGTCCGTGCTTTTCTGGAAATGCCTAACTAAAGAAGGCTGTTCCCTAGCACTGGAGTCTGGAAGAAGTAGAGATTTCCACAACTCATCCATTGTTACCGTGGGATCCATCCATTTGAGGAACACATCAGCTTCATCCTTCAATAATTAACCTTTTGGCATCGATCCAACTCTACGGAATCGGCTGTCCCATCACCTAGGCTTGAGACACGTGTATGATATTCTGATATTGGACTATTTTTCTTAAAATCTCCACTTGTAAATATATGTCAATTGGCTTTTGTTATCACTTATAGGTCAAACACATTGATCTTGTCACTTATGCACCTTATTCACGTTTTCACTGTAAATAATAATCACTTGCGCCGTTTCATTAATTGTATTATTAGACAGCCTGTTCTTAGAAAAATTTTCATTGAATAAAACTCTCAATTTTGAAATTCCAAATCTAAACCAATCATTCTTCTGTTTCCATAAATGAGTTCGCGAATTCTATCTGTGTTCTAGCGCCATTTTTGAATTACTGTTGATATGATTGTTTCGAATTTACAAAGAAATAGCTATACCCGACAGAACCATTGTTGTTTGTAGCACGTTGCCGCCTGGCTAATGGCAAGAAGAGGGACTCTATATGACAATGCAGTAGTTGCTGCTGTAGCACTAGTGAAATGAGCACATAGTCCCACTGGAGGTTCCTTTTTTGCTAAAGCGTAACAGATTTTAATACAAAGGACAACCTATCGGGAGATGGTACGCTTTTGGACAGCCTGACCTTTCTTGGCACCCACATAGCCAACGAAGAGTTGATCATCCACCCGGAAATCTTTTGTGCGGTCAAGGTAGAAGGACAGCGCATGTTTTGGGTCCAGACGGTGGAGTCTCTCCTCCTCCTTGGAAGGGTGCGGAGGCGGGAAAAAAGTGGGCAAAGTGATAGTTTGTCCTATGTCACCACTTTAGGAAGGAACGAGGGTCTCGTCCTAAGCACCACTTTGTCCGGATGCAACGAAAAAAAAGGGGGCTTAGAAGAAAGAACTTCAAGCTCACTCACCCTGCGAGCAGAGGTGATGGCAACAAGAGAAGAAGTTTTCAGGGTAAGGAGCCTTAGAAGGACAGTTGTTGTAGGAAGCTGGCTCTGTATATACTATACCAAAATGAGGTATAGCGTGCACAGAGTCCAGTGGGATCCTCAAAGGTAGGCAGAGGTAAAAGTAGATAGCACCTTACTCTCTATTTGTGGTAGTGTGGGAGAGCAGTAAGGCTTTATCAGAGGGTACTGTTAAGCATTTGTTGTACACACTCAATCAGCAAATGATGTCACACACTCAAAGACTGAACTCAGAACAATTTTGTTTGTAGAAAAATATTGTTAAGTTATTTTATTTCTAGAACCAAGCCAAGCCTGGCACAGGTAAGTGAAATAAATGCTTTGCAAAATATTATGCAATGTTTACAAGTGAAAGCAAGTTCAAATGCAGTTGTTTGAAATACAGGTAAGTCAAGGTATTGAAATTACTGTACAGATTACCTTTTAGTTACTTTTTAGATTACTTTTTAAGTTACTTTTTCTACTCAGTGTGATATGCCTAGATATCACAATGGGACATTTCCTAGATAAAAGGTAAGTAAAATCAGTTTTGCACAATTGTAATTTTTCAAGTTTCCATACAAATCAACTCCACACTTTTCAGAGAAATACAGTCAATGGATTCCTATGGAGAGAAATGAAGTTATCGGTTAACAGGTAAGTACTCTGTCTTTGAGGTTGAGTTTCTGGGGTTAGAACAAGGGTTCCCCCAGGGTTGAGGATGCACTCTCAAAACACCCTCAGCGGCACTAGGGTGGCCGGGTGCAGAGTGCTGAGGCCCAATGTTATCCAATGGGGGATAGGGGGCCCCCGGTTTGTGGCTGCTTACGAGCAGGCCACTGGGTTGTGGAAGCAAAGCTCCTGGTGTTAGGCTCAGGGCAAAGGGGGATCTGAGTTAGCACCCAAAGTACACCCACAGCGGCACAGGGGCGACTGAGGCGACTGGGTGCAGGGTGCTGTTTTGACGTCGGGTGCCCTGTTGGCTTCAATGGGGATTCTCCGGTTTCAACTAAAGACTGCAGGCTAGGGGACGAAGATCTTCTGGAGGTGACCACTGGTTGGAGAGGTAAGTTGGGATGCCTGGGGATGCTGGGACACCGTCGATTGGGCCACCCAAGGCCGTGGGGCTTCTGGTGCAGGGGTGTCTTTAGACGTCGGGTTTCTCTTACCAGCTCCGGTCGCGGTCGGGGTCCGGAAAGAGGCTGAAGGCTTCGCTGGGGGATTCGAGGCAGGTCAGAGATCACCAGATCTCGGTTCAGGATCGCCGGGGAGACCTCCTCGTGGTGTTGGGCCACTCGAACTCGGGCCCTGGGCGGCGGATGCAGAGTGGTGCAGACTCGCGGATTTGGCCGGAGCCAGAGTCTGTGGGTGAACAAATCCGGTGTTCACAGGAGACAAAGTCTTTTCTTTGGAAGGCAGGGCAGGTCCTCGGGGTTCTTGAGGTTGCTGGCTGCAGGATACACCAGAGTTTCGCATCTGCAGGTTCGAGGTGGGGACAGGCCAGTAGGGCTGGGGCCAAGTCAGTGGGCGTCCTCCTCTTCTTAGCTTCAGCACGGCTGTTCGGTCCTTCTCCTTTTCTTCTTGGTTGTTTCTTGTCTGAGGAGGCAAGGTTCAGGGGTGCCCCTAAATACTAGATTTAGGGGCGTTACAGGTAAGTAAAGGTTGGGACCAATGGGTCCCTTCCTTGGGGTGGGTACACCCCCTATTATGCCACCCTCCAGTGGGAGGGGGGCATATGCCTCACTCTGGTTGGCTGGGTCCCCCCATCTGCAAGATGGCGGGGGCTGAGAGTTTTGTTTCATCTCGCCTCCCCCACCTGAGGGGTGGGGTTGGCAAAGGTGGGCATACCTCCCTTCCTCGCTTGGTTTTTCCGCCGGTTCTCCCTCCCAAAGTGGGGGTCAGAACCGGTGGGGACCAGTTGCTGGAAGCAGCAAAAGGCCTGAGGAAGCTCACAAAGGCGGCAAGCCTTTAAAGCTTCCCCTTTGTGGACCCTGCCCATCCTGGGGGAGGAGGCTTGGCACCTCATCCGAGGATGTGCATTGTTTCAGACCCCCGAGAGCAGCAGGCTCTCGACCCAGGGGTCCAGAAACATGTCTGGTGGTGGCAGCTGGTGTGCAGCCACTCAGCCTGGACACTGTTAGGTAATTTTTCAGGGGGGCATCTCTAAGATGCCCTCTGTGTGCATTTTGCATTAAATTCCACACTGGCATCAGTGTGGGATTAATGTGCTGAGAAGTTTGATACCAAACTTCCCAGTTTTTAGTAAAGCCAATACGGTACTGTGGAGTTCGTATTGACAAACTCCCAGCACCATATACTCTTAATGGCATTACTGCACTTACAATGTCTAAGAATTGGCTTAGACACTGTAGGGGTACAGGGCTCATGCACCTGTACTCTCACCACTGGTATAGTGCACCCAGCTGGGTGGGTGGGTGATCTATGCCAGGGCAGTGGGTTGTAGGCATGGCACACAGGGATGTTTGCCATGTCGACTCTTCACTTTGTTCTGCACCAAAACACACAGCCTGCAAAGGCAGTGTGTGGGTGTAAAGGTACAGGGCCTCTAAGGGTGGCACAATAAGTGCTGCAGCCCCTAGAGGCCTTCTCTGGTCACAGTGCCCTGGGTGCCTGTGGTACCATTTACCAGGGGCTGACCTGTGGCCAGAGAGTGCCAATTGGGTTTGTTTTCAATGCAGTTTTAGGGAAAGAACATAGGCCCTGGGTACCTGTTTGGCAGGAGCCCAGGGCACACTCAGTCAAAGTACATCAGCAGTTCAGCAAAAAGTGGGGGAACCATGCAAAAAGAGGGCACTTTCTTACAGTTGTGAAGAGGCTCGAAGGGAGCACACATAAGATAAGTTAAAACAAGATTCAAGTCCCACTGAGGCATCATGAAAGGAGATAGAGGAAAGAAATGAATAATGCCCTTAAAGAATCTGTTCACAATAGGGGACTTGAATAAAGAGGGCTGATCTGGTATCAGGAGGAAAGCAGAAATAGCTGCAAGATAGCCTTTTAGAGTGCCCAGAGCAGAGCCCTGCTGGGCCAAAGAAAGGATGAACAAAAGAACCTCAGAAAGAGGGGCAGAGAGGGGATCCACAGCCTTTGCTGTGCACCATGCCACAAACTTATTCCACCAACAGGCGTATACCGTTTTAGTGGAGGGATGCCTGGCTGCCAAGATGAAGTTACAGACTTCGGGCGGAAGGTCAAAAGCTGTCAACTGTCGCCGCTCAATCTCCACGCAAGGAGGTGGAGGCTGGACAGGTTCGGGTGGAGGACCGTCCCCTACTGCTGCGACAGAAGATCCTCCCGAAGGGGCAGTCTGATCGGAGGATCGATGGCCATGCTCAGGAGCTTGGGGTACCAGACTCTTTGTGCCCAGTCAGGAGCCACAAGAATGACTTGGGGCCCAGTCGTGCTTGACCTTCTTCAGTACTCGGGGCAGAAGTGGTACAGGTGAAAGGCGTACAGGAGGCTGCAACTCCACTCGCGCCGAAAGGCGTCACAGAGCGAGTGCCGCCTTAGAAACTCCAACGCGCAAA
This sequence comes from Calotriton arnoldi, assembly GCA_963921515.1. Classification (NCBI taxonomy): domain Eukaryota; kingdom Metazoa; phylum Chordata; class Amphibia; order Caudata; family Salamandridae; genus Calotriton; species Calotriton arnoldi. The sequence goes on from CAWUFW010013172.1 coordinate 188,930, forward strand.
ACTGCTGACATTGTGCGTTCTCTTCGGTGGTGAACAGATCTAACCAAGGCTCTCCCCACCGCTGAAAGAGACCTTGCACCACCTCCGAGTGAAGACGCCATTTGTGATCTACCAGACACCGATGGCTGAGTTCATCTGCACTGGCATTCAGAGAACCTGCCAGGTGTTGAACCACCAGGCTCATGCCCTGATGTTCCACCCATGTCCAAAGGTGAAGAGCCTCTTGATATAGGGTCCACAACCCCACCCGCCTTGTTTGTTGCAGTACCACATGGCGGTGGTGTTGTCTGTGAACACCTGCACTACCCTTCCCCTGAGGGAGGGAAGGAATGCCTTCAGTGCCAGGCAGATCGCCCGAAGCTCCAACAGGTTGATGTGGAGCCCGGACTCTGCCAGAAACCAGACTCCTCTGATCTCCTCCTCTCCCAGATGGCCGCCGGAACCCAGGAGTGATGCATCAGTCACCACCCTGAGTTCTGGTTGGGGAAGGGAGAGGGATCTGCCTCTGACCCAATCCTGGTCCGTTAACCACCAATGGAGTTGTTGTGCAGTTCCCCCTGAGATCTGGACGTAGTCAGAAATATTCAAGCGCTTGAGCGCCGAGTCTGCTTTATCGCCAAAAAGGCGACAGCCATGGAAGGGCATGTCCAGCAAGGTTGACTGGACATCCCCCGAAAAGCCAGACGTCCTCAACCAGACGTAGTGCCTAAGGGCTACCGACATGGCAATCATTCTGCCCAGTGAGTCAGTGGTATCCGGTCCTTATCTTATTGTGAATTTGGCAGCGTCTCTCCCATCTGCCACTGCCTGGGAGAGAACGGCCCGGGCCTCCTCCGGGTACTGAGGCAGACCGTATCCCAGATAGTATGGGAGTATCAGCCCAAGAGGCATGCGGTATTCACGGACCGCAGTTCCAAGCTGGAGGAAGAGAACATGCACTTCCCAAGATGATCCAGCTTCTTGGATTCCCTGTCTGGGGGAGCAGAAGGGAATGCGCCTTTGGAAGAAGAGGCTTGGATCACCAAGCTCTCGGGGGAAGGGTGTTGGGTGAGGAAAACTGGGTCGGCCGGAGCCGGGCGGTGGCGGCCGGCAATTGTCCTTTCCACAGGAGCCCATGTGCTGGACTTGGACCAGGTGCCCAGAAGGACGACAGTGAGGGCTTCATTGAAGGGCAGGAGGGGTTCAGAAGAGGTTGCCGCAGGCTGAAGCACCTCTGTCAGGAGATTAGTCCTGACTGCCACTGAAGGGAGCTCCAGACCCAAGGCCTCGGCTGCGCTTCGCACCGCCACAGCGTAAGACGTTCCCTCCTCCATAGCCACGGTAGGGGGAGAAAGCATGCCAAGGTCAGGAGAAGTGTCCAGACAGCTGGCGTCACCCAGGTCTTCTCTCCAATCCGGCTCTTCAAGCTGGTCTGCCAAAGGGTCCAGCGACCCCTCCCAATCCTCATCACCACCTTCTGGGCGATAGGGAAAACCATGGATGAACAGGGGAACAAAAGTACCCTCTGGCATCAGATTCGACGTCGGTCCGACTCTGGGTCCATCTCAGCGGTGAGGATGGGTACGGCGTTGGCTGGGGGCATGGCCTAGGCCGGGGGTGTCGTCGCTGGGATCGGCGCTGGGGAAGGTCGAGTAAGGTCGACAGATGTCGATCCAGATCCAGGCCTGGATCCACGGGGGCCCTCCGGCGCCGGAGCCGCTGGCATCGAAGGCCCAGAATCCCCGACCGGCTCCACGGGGCCCGAAGGCACGCCGGCGGAGTCGGGCTGCCCAAAGATACTGTGGAGGGCTTCGTAAAAGGTACAAAGTTGGGCAAGGGACGCCCCGGCTCCCGGAAAAGGAGAGAGGCGCAGAGTCGTCCCTGAGGGAGGCCCTGAAGACAGAGCCTTAGATCGACGACGCTGCGGGTCCCGCGTCGCGTCAGCAGACCGAGGGGGAGAAGGGGAAGAGCGCCGGTGCTTCTTCGCCTTCTTCTTGTGCTTCGACTTACCCGAAGACTTGGAGTGGGACAGGGTGTGGGTGCTCCGCGAGCGGTCTCAAGACCTTCCCCTCGACTGAGACCGGGAGCGACGCGGAGCCGACTGCCGGGCCTCCAAGAGCTTTTGGGACCGCTCCCGGAAAGACTTTGGGATCATGGCCCAGCAGTCGGAGCACAACTTCGGGTCGTGGTCGCGCTCCAGACACCAAAGGCACACAAGGTGCGGGTCCGTCACAGACAACAGTTTGTGACAGGGTTTGAAGATGGTCCGACGGTGGGACATCCCTCGCGCACCAAGAGTCGAAGACTCAAAAAGCTTCGTCAAAAAGTGACTAAAGGGGTAGCTCTCTCCGAATCTGAGCTAGGCTGGAGCGGAAAAAGAAAGAACTGACGTCAGCGCGCAGGGGCGGCATCTAAGTAGGCACCGCAACGTCATCCCAGCGACCACGACACCGACGACAGACGTGGAGTCGACCGACACCACCTACTGACGCTCAGGGGTACTGCTAAGAAAAAATTCTCCAGATCCAGTCGACGCCTGGGGGTAATTCTAAGGTAAGGAATCTATAACTAACTGTCTCTTTCAGATCTTTATTTTTAATACCTATAATTCACTGCTGAGTTAGGCCATAAAGCAGGGTTCTCCAACCTTTTATGTAATAAGAGCTACTTATGTTCAACGAAAATCATACCGGGCTGCTAATATTTTTAATGTGATAATAGTGATCCTGTCAGGCAAGATTACGATGATCACCTCAGCAGGGAAAAGGCTTCAGCAATTTGGAATGCCTCTTTATGGATAATACACAAAAAATATAGCTACAAAGCCCCTGGCACCAAGGTCATAATATTATTAATAGGTCTCCCCAAAGCCTCATAATTATCACTCAGATAGCAGCTTTAAATATATTTGGAAATCCAATCATTTTTCTCCAAACATCAGGTAATGAGTTCTGAAAATAAACACATTTTTGTCATGTTTTTCAGTTTTGGGGTACATATATTACTCAACTAAGCAAAAGCATCTAATTTAGTAGGCTGTAAACTGCAGAGCTACCAGTAGGTCACAAGCTACTCGTTGCCGATGTCTGCCCTAAAGGCTCATAGGGCAGAATGCATTGCATTTAAACAGACGTGTTTTGTTTTTTTAAAGAATTTATTTTAATGTATTATAACATTCAGTACATTATAAATGTTGTACCAATAACGTTTTCTAACAAATTATCCATCTTTCCACATGTTATAAAAAAAAAGCAGTAATTCCTTACAAATGGGGGGGGCGTGGCCAAGCTGGCATCCAAGATGGCCGCATGGCGTTGAAACCCAGCCAGCAATTCCCCATGACGACTGTATAATCCCCGATCCAGGACCATTTCTGCCATCCAGAGCTGTACCTGCCTTCCTCACAGTGAAACGGACACGCACCCTGTTTGAAGATTGGCTCGGGAGGTGCGGAATGGGCAGATACGTGCTGGATTAGAGAGAGGGCATGGCTTAGCCTCCGAGGACCTGCGGTGACAGGGGCCATGGGTGAGCCTGAGGCCGGGGCTACCAGTCAGGGGCGTCAGTCAGTCAGTCAGTCTCGTCGCCCCGGACTGCTGGGACTGGTCGGGGCCTGCTGTGAGATAACGGTGGGCCACGGAATCCCCAACTGGTGGATGCAGCCCTCATCCTGAAGGACCTGCTCTGCCACCATTGGCGGCCATTTCAGGTCACGGCACATTGGCCGGCTAGCTCTGGTTCTAGGCTGCCCTGGCCCTTATTGCTGCTGGCTGCTTCTGACCCATCGGTCCTTCCCTCATCCTGGGCGCTCGTACCTGTATCTCCCAGTAGGGCGGTGAGTGGCAGCCTCGGCTGTGTCCCTGGGTGGAGGGCACCGGCTGCAGGCTGAGAGCTGCACCGCTTCCGTCCTATGCAACAACATTGGAGTCCGGGGTGACCTGTGAGCCGGGAGGCCCACACGCTGCCACATAACAACACACTGAGCAATCTGTGGGCCCATCGTCTTTAAGCCACATGCCAGGCTGCTCGGAGACTGAAGGTTCCATTGTACACCCTGCCTGCCTGGGGGCCATAATTTGTCATCACCTTGACGGGCCTTACTATGCAGGGCACTGTGGCACCAACAAATCAAGTCTACAAAGATTAAGTATCTGGGAACACTGCCAGCCAAGGCATCACCAAGGCATACTATTTATGACTAAAACCGGACACAACATTGTGGACCCCTGTGCATGCCCCGCCCCCATTGGCGTGGTCTCGCCCCCTAGCTTTTGTGCTTTCAACAGAATGGTCGCACAGACCCCAAACAACATAAATTGCCATTTGACCGAGCTGGTGAACGGAACAAAAAAGCGACTCCTGTCAGAATGGTAGAGACGGTGGATGGGCCCTGTGGGGCTATCCAATCGATGACCACGGAGGCCCTGTTGGCAGAAATTTGAGTGGGGTTTACAGCCATGGACACAAGCTTTGATGCGTTAACAGGCAGACTGGACGGCATGAGCGAACGCCTCCATCGCCACCAGGCCTGGGTTGATGGGGCTGACGAGTGGGTCTCCACGCTGGAGGACTAGGACACCACCATGCTCAAGCGGCTAGAAAGGTTGGAGCCCCAGGTCAAAACCGTGGCAATAAAAAATTAAGATGAGAAGCCAGGTTGCACCGCAATAATCTCTGCATAATTGGCATAGCTGAATCTAGGCTACTGGTAAAATGGACCTATTTGTTGAACAGTTACTGGTGGAATTGTTAGGGCGAGAGATGTTCTCCTCCGCTTTTCTGGTGGAACGTGCCCACAGATCCCTGGGCCATAGGCCCCCTACTGGGGTGAATGCTGCGTCCTATTATCGCCCAAATGCTGAATTTTAGAGATAGGGACACTGCACTTCGCTTGGCAAAGGAATGTGGTCAGGTCCAGTTTCAGGGAGCTACTATCTCCTTCTATCCCAATTTCACCTTGATGGTCCAGGAAGCGTGTAAAAAGTTTGCGGAGGGTAAGGACGCACTCAGGGAGCCGGGGCTGCAATATGGCATGCTGTACCCGGCCCGCCTCCGCGTGGATGTCCAGGGCAAGCCATGGATTTTCAATTCTCCTGCGGACGCACTGGCATTTTACAAGAAATAAGCCAAGGAACACCGATCTGATTCCAGAAATTCTCCAGTGCGCACGACCCCTGACCTACAGGCTACGAACAGCTCAGACCTTTCTCCTTTGGAATTACCTCGGGTGCTGGTCCAAGGCATCGCTTCTACAGGGTTGCTTATACAGATACACAGCGGCGGAACATATCATGACTATACCGGCTGTCTCATAGATGCCAATTTACTTTTACAAGTATCCTTTATCCAGTTCTATAAATGTTGTTACATGTATGTAATGGGGATTAGCTGTTGTTGCGTTGCCCATCCCCTGAGGTGTATACCGTAATGGTTATTTGTTCTCATTTGTTGATGTTTTTGTTTTGCTATGGAATGGGGATTCGCTGGGCACTTTTTGGCCTAGGATGGGTGGGGGGTGGCAATGGGTCAGGGGTTGGTTTTTGTTCTTATTATGGATGTGTACTACATTGGAAGGATGCTTATGACTTTACACTGCATAGGTTCTACATGGCAATTGTAGTGAATGATCATGTCCTATAACACTGCGACTAAAGGGGCGGAAATCCCATTTATGACTTGAAATATTAGAGACATTAACAACCCCCATAAGGGCAAACAGGTGTTCTGAACACTACATTGCACCAAGCAATTATAGTCCCTTCTGTAAAACTGGGGAAGGATCCTACGCACTGCCAATCTTATAGTTCACTGTCTCTATTGAACTTTGATAATAAGTTACTCTCAAAAATACTAGCCACCAGACTTTCTCTATTATGTGAAACCATTATCTCTCCTCTCTAATCTTGGTTTTTTTCCACATCACTCTACCTCAATCAACCTGCAAACACTTCTCAGTATTGAATAGAATATCCCCTGAAGTCCCAGCGTCTGTGGCACTGCTTGATGCGGAAAAGGCCCTTGATTCCCTCAAATGGCCTTTCCTATTAGCAACACTTCAAAAAATCTGCCTTCCACTGGGGTATACATCTCTTATCATGCTCCTTTACTCTCAGCTGACGGCCCGCATTCGGACCAATGGGTCACTTACCTCCTCATTCACCTTGGCCAGGGGCACGAGACAGGGGTGCCTGCTCTCTCCACTTTTATTTGTCATCGCCATGGACCCTTTGGTACGACAGTTGCAGGAGAGACTCCTCCCACCTGGGCTGCAGTTCAGCCCCAGTCTGCTGCTTCTTTCATTATACGCAGATAACATATTAGTCTTTCTTAGGCACCTCTCCATGAATTTAGGCCCCTTCATCCAAGAAATTAAGAGATTTGGCCTCTTCTCCGGTCTTTGAATTAATTAAGGGAAATCTGAGCTATTTCCGCTGACAGAGGTTATGAAGCAGTTTCAGTGCGATTACCCTCTACAGTGGCGGTAGACACTATTAAATGCCTGGGAATTTATATCCACTGGGACAAAGAACAGATTCTCCGACTGAACTATGGCCCGGCAGTCGATAAGCTAACATCGCAGACTGGGAGGTGGATCAAATTGCTGCTATCAAGAGCCGGCCTTATCGCCATTGTTAAAATGGTTGTTGTTCCCCGGTTTATTTATTTGTTTCTCAACATACCCACTCCTCTTACAATTGATTTCTTTGCCACTTTGAGAAGCCTCCTTCTGTAGTTGGTCTGGGCGGGCTGAAGGGCGCGGGTTGGTTGGAGGGCACTGGTCCTCCCTTATGAGCGGGGTGGTTTCAGTGTGCCACATTTCCAACTTTACTATTTGTGTACACGTCAATACGTGTACCACTGGTACCATAGAGATGCTCGCCTCCCCTATGATCGTACAGAGTGAGACCAGGCTGGTAGTACTCGACTGAATGCCATTCTCCCTTCTGGTCTCCCTCTGGACCCCACAAACATCCAACCACTTTCTACCACATGTTGGGCGTCGAACCGACTTCTGCTATTGCTGGGGATGGAGCAGCTGTATTCCTCTGCCTTGCCGCTTGCTGACAAATCAGTGGCTGCCCCCCATGTCGTAAGCCATAGTCATAAACAAATTAGGGTGATACGCATTACATACTGCCAGAGATCTTTTCCAGATGGTCACGCCATCTCCTGGGAGGAGGACACACGCTTTGCCACAGCAACTCCAATTAAAAAATTGATCTTATATTGTATTCAAAGCGCTCTACATGCCCAGATCCCCTCCTACCCTATCACTCCTGCTGATTTCAACCCTTCATAACCCTCATAGAGGACACTGATGGTGGACACTTGGTATCTAAATTATATTGTGCGAGCCTGGCTATGCTGCCTGCTGCAGCCGCTTGCTTGTGGGAGGCTTGGGTGGAGGATTTGCAGCGCCCTTTGCCAGACGATGTCTGGTATTACTGCTGTCAACAAATCAAAGTATTCTTACCGAACCTTAGACACAAACAGATACACTTCAAATTTCTCCGACAAACTTACACTACGCTGAGTCTCTTGGTCAAGTTTGACCCTAGCCGACCATCGGCCTGCCCTAAATGTCATGCTGATGAAGCTGATTTTATACATCTAACATGGACATGTATACACATAGGCAACTACTGGGTAGATATCTTCACACAACTCTCCCTGATGGTGGAATCCACCTTGACACCTGACCCACTGTTGACGCTGCTGGGATACATACATGATGTCCCAAACGGGATTCGAAGGTTTACAGCGATTGCACTCGTGTTGGCAAAATGTGAAATTTGCGATATGCTGTGGCAGTAGCCGCTACCCCACTGCTGCAAAGTGGATTAAGAGTATCATATTCTGCGACATCACTAGCGAGCTATAAGCCGACCCATGTCCATGCTACTTACGTACAATAGGAACTGTCCCTGACCCACACTGAAGGTCTCCTGAGCTGCTTCAAATGTAATAAACGTCTCATTGGCGTATAGGTCCCCTAGGGTCAAACATCCCCCCTCCCTCCAGGCACTGACATCCACTGTGGTGGTCAACAGACGAAACACTGGGAGGTCCCAAAAATTGAACTCTTGTGCGAAGGAGGAGTGTCCCAGCACCACTCTTAACCCTCGCTCCCACAATGAGGCTGTATGTTTGATTATACATGGCACAGCGGTGTCACTTCTCCCACCACTATGGAGCAATTGCGGCAGCTCTACTTCTCTGGAGTCATCTGCGAATAAATCCTTTTCCCAGTAGTCCCTATCCGACAACCAGTGTGCGGCATGTTGCAACTGGGATGCTAAATAGTACAGTTCCATATTGAGCAGTGCCAGCCCACCCTCCTTGATAGGTAGATGAAGAATCTCTCGGGACACTCTGCTCTTGCCTCCCGTCCACATCAGACGTTAGTAAGGAGTGTAGATGCTTGAACACTGTCCTTGGCAGCGTGCCTCAAGAGTGCTGTAGGGCGTATCGGCTATGTGGCAAGAACAACATCTTCGCCACTGCCACTCGTCCCATAAGAAACAAGGGGAGCGTGTTCCAGAATTGGACCGACCTAGTTAGGCCCTCAGTCATATGGTCAATAATAAATTGTTTCAGTTTCTGAACTGTGTGTGTGACCGCTATTCCTAAATACAGAAATTGGTCAGTTTCCCAACGCAATGGCAAAGCTGGCAGTGTGGTAGTTTCTCGTGTCACCAGCCCACCCAAAGGGAATATCAGAGACTTGTTTGGGTTAATGCACAATCCTGAAATGTCACCAAAGGCATCTAAACACTCCAGTAGTAATAGCAACGACTCCCTCGGAATCGTCAGATAGAATTGTGCATCATCAGCGTAAAGAGAGATTAGATGGTCCACCTGGCCATATCCCATTGGAGCCCTATGGACAAAGGCTCCAGAGCTATCGCAAACAGCAGGGCCAACAACAGGCACCCCCGACATGTGCTCCTCCTGATCTTCAGAGGGGTGGAGCATATTCTACTCAGTTTGACCTTGGCCATGGGCTCCGTATAGAGCAAACTCACCCAATCTCTAAAATGTTGTCCGAACCCCATTGCCTCAAGGACCGCAAGTAGGTACCGCCAGTTTACTGTGTCAAATTCCTTGGCGATATCAATGGATACCAAGGGCAATTCTCCCTCTGTCCTCAACTTCATGCATGACATGCATTAACCAAATAATGTTCATGGTGGTGTTCGGGCCAGGTATGAACCCACACTTGCCTGGGTGGACCAGCCCAGCAATCAGCAGTCTCAATCGCAGTGCAAGAACTTTACAAGGGATTTTCATGTCAATATTAATCATCGTGATCGGACGATAGGAGGACGGGTCAGATGCCTCAGCACCGGGTTTCAAAATCATTGCAATGGCACCTTCACGCATGGATGTCGGAAGCACATTTTTATCCAGTGCCTCTAAGTAGACTTCGAGTAGACAGGGAGCCACCTCTGTATTAAAGGCCTGGTAAAATTCAGCTGTGAATCCGTCATTTCCAGGCATTTTCCCGGTTGGGAGGGACTTCAACCCCGGTAAGCGTTCAGCTACAGCTCTGTCATGGCTCCCAGCTTTGGGCTCCGTACCTCTGTCAGATAGTACAAGATTCACTCTCGGTCCGGGTCACCTGGGCCGGTGTATACCTTCTCCAAGTGCTCCAGAAACACCTCTATTACGTCACTCTGGGTTCGCGCCTCACCCCGTTGATGATTTGTAATGTGAAGCACAAGGGAGCGGGGCAGCTCGCGGTGCAGGATTTAGGCCAAGAGTCGTCCTGAAACATCTCCCTCTCCATGAAGCAGTTTTCAATGTGTAATGCTCAAGCCTGTCTCTAGTCTCAGTCACCTGCTTCAGTAGCTCCATTTCAGTCTCCAGTCCATGAGCTTCACCCCGCGGTCGCCTCTGTAAGGCTGCCAAAGCCTATTCCTTGTGAAGAAGTTCTGCATGTAGGGTACACCTCATTCCACAAGAAAGACCCACACATCTACCCCTCAGCACCGCCTATATTGCCTCCCATTCCATCACTCGACTCTGGGTGGTCGTCCAGTTCAGGTCAAGATATTCTGTCAGGGATTTCGCTACCGCAGGGGTCTCCAACCTTTTCTGTACTGAGAGCTACTCATGTTCAATGAAACGCATTGAGAGCTACTAATATTATTAGTGTTGTAGAATCTCAATTTTGTTCTATGTATATTAATTCAACCAAGCAAAAGCTTTCGAATTTTATAAGCTGGGCTGCACACAGGTGAGCTACTCAGAGGTAGCTGGAGAGCTGCAGTAGCTCACAAGCTACTGGTTGGAGACCCCTGCGCTACAGTCTCGCTACCCACCTGGTCCTGGAAAATCTCGGAAGGGAATCGACATGAATAGAGGTACCAGGGGCTTCTCTTCCATTAGAATTGACATGCATGCGGCACATGATCAGATATATCATGTCAGAAGTACTACTTCATGTACCCTAGTGGCAATATGCTGTGTCACCAATAGTCGATCCAGTCCGCTAAATTTACCATGCGTGGCGGAGTGACCGGTATATTCCCGGCACCATGGGTGAGTGTCCCTCCAGGCATCATAAAACCCCAATTGAGACATGACCTCTACCAACCCAGTTGTCATCCTAGGTTTAGAACCCTGTCAGGAAGTGTGGTGATCCAAATTCCCCGTTCACTGCACAATTAAAGTCGCCCACCCAGAACGTATCAATCTCTGTCGTAGCGGACATCACATCTCTCAGAGTAGGATAAAAGGAGCCATTGGTATTAGGACCATATGAATTAAGGATCACATCTTCCCCCACCTAGCATATCCTGAACCAGAACGCAGCAACCCTTCACATCAACCACCATATAAGTTAATGCAAACAGTACCCCCGGGGCTATCCAAACCAACACCCCCCTGGAGAATGATGAATAGGTAACATAATATGTCTGTCCCCTCCATTTTTGGCAAGCTTTTTGGCTTCTATCTCGGTTAGGAGGGTCTCCTGGAGACATGCTATGCTAGCCCCATGACACTTGAGTGATAACACTCGATAGTGTTTATTACACGTGCCGAGTCCTATCAAATTCCAGGAAAAAAAGTTTATAGTTTGTTGTGACAACAAACCACGTACATGCCCAAAAGCATTAATGGACAGGGTCGTGTAGCAGAACAGTCCCACTTCAATTAGATCCTGCCTTCACCCATCCCACCCCAAACCTGAAAGTTTTACTCTCCCCATTTTCTGTCACACTAGTAAGACACTATGTGAGATTAGTATCTATTCATGCAGTCATTGCACATATCATTGCTAGGGTTTATAACTTTTGCCCACAAGTGTGGTAGTTTTTCAGCATAATCTCTTCTGCCATCATCCAGAGTATACGCTGCCACGGACCATCTTCTGAATGCAGCCCATGTGCCGTCCCGGTGTTTCTCTCATATGCCAGTGTCCGGAACCATCTCTTCTGCATTCAGCATTTCCGTAGCTTCCCCCTTATCGCCAGATGAGACCTCCTCTGGCATCTCTTCAACTAGTTGCGTGTCAGTTTGTTGTCGCAATTGTGCCATCTTCGCAGATTACCACTCGAGCTGAAGTAGATTTTTCTTGTGGTACCCTTTTTCCCCTAGATCGTTGCATACAGCCGTTGCCTCTACTACTGGAGGTAAGCCAAGGTTCCTGGTCAGTAAGGGACCTTTTCCCAGTGGGATTCGCCATAGCTGACCATGCCTCCTCTGGACTCTTAAAGAAGTTGTGACTTTCCTGCATGTATAACTTTCAATTTTGTTGGGTATAGAAGCATATATCATATACGCATTGTTCGAAGGCGTTTTTTCACTTCAAGAAATGTCTTGCAGCGTTCTTGCACTTTATGGGTATGGTATTGTATATTGCAACATTTCAACCCTCAAATTGGGGGGGGGGGGGGGTCGAGTTCGCTCTGGCAGCTCTGAATACAAGAAATGTCTTTACAGTTAAGCACTCTACCGAGGAGTGCCCTAGGCGGGGTCCTGGCTGTGGAATCGGGGCCAATGCCCTGTGTGCAGGCTCAATTGCAAAGAAAGAGGAGAGCCCTGTTAGTTTCAATGTCTCTCTAAGCCCGGTTTCTACTAATTGTTCCACCAACTGCCCCTCTGCAAATCCCAGAAAATGTAAGTTGTTATACTGTGACCTCCCCTCAGTGTCTTCTGCTCTATCTTCAAGTGCCTGAGTGACTTTTGTCATGCGTGTTATTTACATCTTTAGGACGCTAACTTCTGACTGCAGGTTAGTTATGTTTATTTCTTCTGCCCCACTTTATCAGCCATTTTTCGTCAGTCCACCTGCAGGAGGTTCACCTCCACTGTGACCCCCATTATCTGTCCCTCCAGCGCCACTCTCGAGCTCTGAATGACATCCAGGATTGCAGCCCAGGTAGGTTCATAATGGCGTTAAGGAGAGTGGTCGATCAGATCCTGGTTCTGTCTAGTACTTCGCTGGACGGTTTGATGCGGTGTAGCATATTGCATCAATCATATTGCCCTGGGCCTGCTTTGGTGGTTTGTCTTTTCCCATGGCTGGGCCGCTAGCTACACCCACCCTCCAAGAGAAAAAGGGGCCACACCCCTATAGGAGTTTACCTGTCCAACAATCAGTTGTTCACCTTCGGTTCCAGGCAGGGCCTAGGGTATTTCCTTCTTTCTGCAGACCCCAGCAGCTATATTAGAACTGTCCTTACTTCAGGAGATAAGGATTGACCCCCCCCCCCCCCCAGTGGGGACTCCCAGCACATCTATAGGTATGCCCCAGTCATCATGTGGTTTTGTACCTCAGGCTGCTGACTCTGGCCCCTACAGGCCAGCTCCCAGCCAACCCAAGCTCCCCAGAGCCAAGAGTGTCTTTGCTGCACAGTTCAGGGTGTCACTGCCGGTTCGTGTCCCCCAGTGGGTGTTAGACTTGGCTTTTTCAGCGGGTTTACCCCTAGGCTTTTTGGCCTCCTGTTTTTGACCCTGTGTGTGTTGGTTTTAGGACTCTGGGCACTTTACCACTGCTAATCAGTGCTAAAGTGCATATGCTCTCTGTGTAAATTGTGTTATGGATTGGTGTTTCCATGATTGGAATATTTGATTTATGTGTCAGTCCCTAGTAAAGTGCACTGCGAGTGCCAGGGCCTATAAATCAAATGCTGTTGGGGGGCTGCAGCACTGGATTGTGCCACCCACGCAAACAGCCCGTAAAGTGGAACTCTGGCCTGCCATTGCAGGGCCTGTGTGCAGCCTGGGGCTGCCATGTCGACTTGGCAAGTGCACACACTTGCCAGTCCCTAAACCTTCCCTTTTCTACATGTTAGTCACCCCTAAGGTAGGCCCAAGGTACCCCTGTGGGCAGGGTGCATTGTATGTGAAAGGTAGGACATGCCCTGGTGTGTGTGTGTGTGGCATGTCCTGATAGTGAAATACAGCCTACTTCGTTTTTCACTATTGCAAGGCTACCTGTTCCCCATAGGCCAGAATGGGCAGTTTTGATTATTACATCCTATGATCCTAACTGACCCAGGGAACATGGTAGAAATTCGAGTTTAGTATGCCTGAACTCAGAATGATAAAATGCATCTTTTAGTGAAGTTGGTTTTAACATTCTGTGTTTGAAAATACCACTTTTAGAAAGTAGGTATTTTCTTGTGTAACCATCCAAGCCTGCCTCTGCTAGGTTGTGTATTCCTTGTCTGGAGTGAGAGTGACAGGGGCGGGGGGATTCCAGGAGACAGGGTGAGTCAGCACAGGGCTGAATAGCAAGATCTACATGTAGATGGGTGGGAGGAGTTGCACCTGGGACCTGAATAGGGCTGTGCCTTCCCTCCACAATGCTGGCTCCACCTCCTGTGGTGTGTCTGATGTCCCTGGCCTACACTGCAAAAGGAAAGAAGGAGTCTTGTCAACAAAGTGCTCCAGGACTGACCAGAACTGGTTTGGACTAGGCAAAGGCCTCTCTGCCTTCAGAGAACAAAGAGAAATTGAGGATAAAAAGGGGGACCCCCAACCCCAGAACTTTAGAACTCTTTTGGCTCAAGAAGACTGCCAAGAAGAGCTGGAGAAGCTGTGAGGAGGAACTACCACTTTGCTGTGTGCTTTGCTGTGTTGGCCTGCAGTGGCTGCTTCTGTCTTGGGCAGTGAAAGGACTGGACTGACCTTTCTGCAATCTACTTTGTGAGTGTCTCCAAGGGCTTGAGGTAGAGCTTGCCCCCTGTTCAAGAAGTCTCAGGAACAGCAAAGACTTCAAGCCCGACGCCGTCTACGACGCTGCTGCCGACTCCGTGTCCTGAAGGCACCGCAGAGGGCACCGCGACCCTGGTCTCACTGCTGACGCCGCCACCGAGCCGCTGCTCGCACCACGACCTGTGGGCACCGCACTCCGCACCTCCTCGCTTCACCACGACGCCTTGGTATCCCCGACAACGCCGCTCCACGCCGGACTCAACGCCGCTGCTTGCACCGTGGTTCGAGGGCACCGCTCGTAAAGTTACACGACGCACCACCCTCATCCCGCACCGCAGCCTTGGCCTACCGACGCCGGTGCCATCGACTCCAGTTCGTCAGCCGACGACAGCGCTTCAGCAACGACGACACCGCTGCTGCTGCACCGTGACCTGCCAGCACCGTGACGAGCACCGCCTTCATCTCACACCGCGACCCTGGTCTCACCGACGACGCCATCTGACGCCACGACCGAGCCACTGCTCGCACCGCGACCTGAGGGCACCGCACGCCGCACCGCTGCACTTCGCACCGCACCACCCAACGCCTGCCGACGCCAGCGCTCCTGACTTCAACAGAGAGGAGATCGATCTGCAATGCGTGTGACTTCGAGGGCCCCGACGACACCTGCACCGACCTCCGGAACCGACGCCTGCGGACGCCGTGTTTTCGGAAGCTCACCGCGAGGTCATCGACGCCCTGCATTTCTGAAAGGTACTGTTTGCGGGTCTTCCCGACACCGTAGCTGACCCGCGACGCCGCGGTCAGCCAGAACGGTTTGGATTTGTTTGTTCACGACGCCGTGATAGCCCGGACGGAGCTATCGACATCAAGGAACTGTTTTTAAGGACACTGTGATAACTGAAGATTTTTAAAGTACTGTACTGTGGATTTTCATCGTATTGGTCTTGTTTTAAGTATATAAAAATATTGGATATTTTTCTAAACTGGTGTGGTGTCCTTTTGTAGTGCTTACACTGTATTACTGTTGGTTATGTGCAAATGCTTTACACACTGCCTCTAAGATAAGCCTGACTGCTCGTGCCAAGCTACCAAGGGGGTGAGCAGGGGTTATTTTAGGAGTGTAACCCCCTTATCCTGACTAGGAAGAAGGGTCCCTACTTGGACAAAGGTGCAAGCCCTTGCCAACTAGAGACCCCCATTTCTAACATTGGTTGTCAGCGGTGAGGATAGGACTTGTGTTTGCACTTTACTTACAGTGATTGGTGTGCACTACTACCATATCGCAGACCATTACGTACCACATACAGGTTCTTTTTCTTTTTGGCCTATTTTTGATCTTGCCAGTTTGAACTTGCTACTTCAACATGCCTGAATCTATAGTATCATCAATTGCATCAGTAGAAATTGCCTTTGAGGAGGATCGATTGGAAGCCTACAATGTCAAGGAGTTAAAATCGATTTGCAAGAACCTGAAAGTCCAGGTCAGAGGCCTCACCAGGAAGGATGAGCTACAAAAGGCGCTGAGGGCCTGGGTAGCAGCCAGACATGCCAGTGAGCAAACTGGTGATCTCAGTGGAGAGGTGTAGCCTGTTCCTAGGGTGGATGTGCTTTTGGGAGGAGGGGAGCCCTCCAGGCCAGGCAGCAGTAGCTTGTCCCCAGAGGAGCTGGAGGACAGGCGGGAAGCAAGGAAGTTCGAATTGGAGGAACTCAGAATAGAAAGTGAGTGGGAAGACAAGAGAATAGCCATGGAGGAAAGGAAGATGATGTTAGATCATGAGAGAATTATCAAGGAGCTGGAGCTAAAGAGTAGAACCGGCTCAGATGGTGGCAGCAACGCTTCAGCACACACAGACAGGGTTGTACACATCCCCAAGAATGTAGGTAAAGAGTACAAAAAGGGTGATGACATACAAAGGTGGTTTCAAGGGTACGAGTCGTCTATTCATATGAATGGGGTCCCTGAAAGGAACTGGGGGGCAGGGTTGTGGCCTCTCTTTCCAGAAGAAGCTAGGGATACCTTGATAGCTTTGGGTAAGGGGCAGGACCTCACCTATGCTGACATGAAAGACGCTCTCCTCACTAGGTATGGGCTCACTCCTGAGAAGTACAGGGATCGGTTTAGGTCCAGTAAAAAGTCTGAGGCCAACACTTGGTTGGAATGTGTGGATATGTTCTGTAGGTCGCTGGATGGTAGGGTGAAGGGTAGTTTGGTTAACACCTGTGTGGGGCTGTGTGATTCAATTGTTGGAGAGCATATTTTAAGTCCCTGTTTTCCAGAGCTATGCCAACACCCAGTGGAGTGTGAGTTTTCTGACCCCAGGGAGCTTGCACTGGAGGCAGACCTTTTGGTGGATTCCAGAGGGTCTGGAGAAGCATCTGGGGGTGACCCGGAAGGAAGTGGCTTAGGTGTTTCCCAACCAAGGGTGGTGGGAAAGGTTCATGGTAGCCCAGCTAGGTCCCGGTGTCATGGGAAGGGTGTAGGGACTCACGTCCTGTCTCCGCGGAGGAGTGGGAAAGGGCTGCGGCCCAAGGTGCCCGAAACCCGGTCCCAAAGCCTGGGTGGTTCCAGGAGGGAACACCAGGTGGGGAGCCTAGGCTGTACTGATAGGCCGTCTGTTAAGGGGGATCTCCTAGAGTCAGGAGAACCTGGAGCATCGGTAAACAGAGCTCCAGTGGTTCTGGTGTCTGGCGGTGCCGCTCCTAAGTGGAGAGTGCAGAAGTCCAGAGTGAGGGGTGAGAGGGGGATGTGTTCCCCAGTGGGAGAACCAGTGAGTCAGGGGCCAGCCAGAAGGGCTGAGCCTCCTAGCAGTGACCATGGTGACACCACTTCTGTCCTGGGGGATCTTCGCGCACTGTCAGATAGACAGAGGTCAGGAGATCTGCGCCAGGCAGACTGTCACACAATGCATGAGTCATGTGTTACCCTCGGGGGGGCATGCGTGCTCCCAAGGAAGTCCTGGTGCGCCGGGCAGGTGCTCAGCTGCAGGGTTTAGTCCCTGGGTTGGGAAGCCAGGTTCAGGTCCTGCCTGACCTGGAGGGAAGGACGACTGTAAGCAGTGTCCTGACCGGTTTGTCTTCTAGGGGTACCACTCCAGGTGGGAGGGTGCAGAACTCTGGAAGGGGGTGCAGAGGGAGGGAGTCCTCGCCTCTGCCCCCGGTTCAACTTGAGGGTTTAGACCCTAGGTTGGGAGACCAGTTGCTGGAGGGAGGTCCTGAACTGGTGGGCGAGTTGGGCAGGACACCTGCCACATGTGCCCTGACAATTTTGGAGGACCAGGTTCAGGGTGTCCCCCCTGACCTGGGGGAAGGGGCAACTGCTAACAGTGCCACTACCAGTTTGTCTTCTGGGGGTGCCGCTCCAGGTGGGAGGGTACAGTGCCCCAGGGAGGAGGACCGGGTGTGGGAGAGCCTACCCCAGTCCCTTTTTCAGCCTCAGGGTACAGACCCTTGGTTGGTGTACCAGTTGCAGGATAGCACCCCTGAACTGGTGGGTGAATTGTGCAGAACGCCTGCCACAGGTGGCCTGACAATTCTGGAGTTGAGGGGGACTGCTCCCAGTGGGGGGATGCAGTGCCCCAGGGAGGAGGACAGGGTGTGGGAGAGGCCACCCCAGTCCTGTGTCCAGCCTCAGGGTACAGACCCTAGGCTGGTGTACCAGTTGAAGGTTAGCACCCCTGAACTGGTGGGCGAATTGTGCAAGGCACCTGCCACAGGTGCCCTGACAATTCTGGAAGGGGGTACCGCTCCAGGTGAGAGGTTACGGAGCCCCTGGGAGGAAGACCGGGGTGGGAAAGCCTACCCCAGTCTCCTGTCCAGCCGCCGGGTACAGACCCTAGGCTGGTGGGTCAGTGCCAGGATGTCATCCCTGGCCTGACAAGAGGGAGAGTGGACAAAGGGTGCCAGGCACCTGGGGCTACCGCCCCCACTCTCTGACGCCACAGAGGTTAGAGAGCCCTGAGAGGCATAAGGCCTGGGTCTCCCCACTGACAACTGTCGGTAGCCACTGTGGCTTACTGTCCTGGTGGACAGCGTTGCCCCTGGGAGGGGACAGGAGTCACACCCCGGGGGTGGACTGGGCCACACCACTGTGTTGGCCATGTGGGCACTGTCGGCCTGTTGGGACACATCTGTGAGCAAAGTAAGTTTAGGCGTTGCACAGATGGGGTTCACAGGTGAAGAGAAGGGTACCCCATGGGTCAGCTTAGTGGGCCCTGAGAGTATGGATAGAGGGATCCAACTGGGTTTGGAAAGGCGTAGAACCAGAACGTGCCCCCGCTGTTGTGGGCCAGGTCTATGCTCCATCGCCCCAAGCAGGGAAGTCCATCAAGGTATTGATTAGTCTACCCTGGCTTTAGGCTGGGAGGGGGTTGTGTTAGACTTGGCTTTCTCAGCGGGTTTACCCCCAGACTTTTTGGCCTCCTGTTTTTGACTCTGTGTGTGTTGGTTTTAGGACTCTGGGCACTTTACCACTGCTAATCAGTGCTAAAGTGCAGATGCTCTCTGTGTAAATTGTGTTATGGATTGGTGTTTCCATGATTGGAATATTTGATTTATGTGTCAGTCCCTAGTAAAGTGCACTGCGAGTGCCAGGGCCTATAAATCAAATGCTGTCGGTGGGCTGCAGCACTGGTTTGTGCCACCCACGTAAACAGCCCGTAAAGTGGAACTCTGGCCTGCCATTACAGGGCCTGTGTGCAGCCTGGTGCTGCCATGTCGACTTGGCAAGTGCACACACTTGTCAGTCCCTAAACCTTCCCTTTTCTACATGTTAGTCACCCCTAAGGTAGGCCCAAGGTACCCCTGTGGGCAGGGTGCATTGTATGTGAAAGGTAGGACATGCCCTGGTGTGTGTGGCATGTCCTGATAGTGAAATACAGCCTACTTCGTTTTTCACTATTACAAGGCTACCTGTTCCCCATAGGCCAGAATGGGCAGTTTTATTACATCCTATGATCCTAACTGACCCAGGGAACATGGTAGAAATTCGAGTTTAGTATGCCTGAACTCAGAATGATAAAATGCATCTTTTAGTGAAGTTGGTTTTAACATTGTGTTTGAAAATACCACTTTTAGAAAGTAGGTATTTTGTCTAACCATCCAAGCCTGCCTCTGCTAGGTTGTGTATTCCTTGTCTGGAGTGTGAGTGACAGGGGCTGGGGGATTCCAGGAGACAGGGTGAGTCAGCACAGGGCTGAATAGCAAGATCTACATGTAGATGGGTGGGAGGAGTTGCACCTGGGAACTGAATAGGGCTGTGCCTTCCCTCCACAATGCTGGCTCCACCTCCTGTGGTGTGTCTGATGTCCCTGGCCTACACTGCAAAAGGAAAGAAGGAGTCTTGTCAACAAAGTGCTCCAGGACTGACCAGAACTGGTTTGGACTAGGCAAAGGCCTCTCTGCCTTCAGAGAACAAAGAGAAATTGAGGATAAAAAGGGGGACCCCAACCCCAGAACTTTAGAACTCTTTTGGCTCAAGAAGACTGCCAAGAAGAGCTGGAGAAGCTGTGAGGAGGAACTACCACTTTGCTGTGTTGGCCTGCAGTGGCTGCTTCTGTCTTGGGCAGTGAAAGGACTGGACTGACCTTTCTGCAATCTACTTTGTGAGTGTCTCCAAGGGCTTGAGGTAGAGCTTGCCCCCTGTTCAAGAAGTCTCAGGAACAGCAAAGACTTCAAGCCCGACGCCGTCTACGACGCCGCTGCCGACTCCGTGTCCTGAAGGCACCGCGACCCTGGTCTCACCGACGACGCCTGCTGACGCCGCCACCGAGCCGCTGCTCGCACCGCGACCTGTGGGCACCGCACTCCGCACCGCCTCGCGACGACGCCTTCCTTCCGTTTCCGGCCAAAGTCATCGAGAAGACCGTCAACAGACAGCTTGCCGCCTTCCTCGAGACGAATGGATCCCTCGACCCCTCGCAGTCCGGGTTTCGGGCCAACCACAGCACCGAGACCGCCCTTATCGCAGCCACCGACGACATCAGAACCCTAACCGACAACGGGGAAACAGCTGCCCTCATCCTCTTGGACCTCTCTGCGGCGTTCGACACCGTCTGCCACCGCACCCTAGTGAAGCGCCTCAGCAACATCGGAATCCGAGAGAAAGCACTGGAATGGATCATCTCGTTCCTCGCCGGAAGAACCCAGAGAGTCCGCCTCCCCCGTTCAGATCCGAAGCCACCGAAGTCATCTGCGGCGTTCCACAAGGATCCTCACTCAGCCCAACCCTCTTCAACGTCTACATGAGCCCCCTCGCAGCCATCGCACGCCGACACAACCTCAACATCATCTCCTACGCCGACGACACCCAGCTGATCCTCTCCCTCACCAACGACCCCACCACCGCCAGAGCCAACCTACACGACGGGATGAGAGACGTCGCCGACTGGATGAGGAACAGCCGCCTTAAACTGAACTCAGATAAGACGGAAGTCCTCATCCTGGGCTCATCACCCTCCGCCTGGGACGACTCCTGGTGGCCCCCGGCCCTGGGCACCGCGCCCAAGCCAACGGACCACGCACGCAACCTGGGCTTCATCCTGGACTCCTCCCTGTCGATGACCAGACAAGTCAACGCCGTCTCATCTTCATGCTTCAACACCCTGCGCATGCTCCGCAAGATCTTCAGATGGATCCCCACTGAAACCAGGAAGACCGTCACCCAGGCACTCGTCACCAGCCGACTGGACTATGGGAACACCCTCTACGCAGGAACCACAGCCAAACTTCAAAGAGACTCCAGCGCATCCAGAACGCCTCCGCACGACTCATCCTGGACATCCCCCGACACAGCCACATCACCGTGCACCTGAAAGACCTGCACTGGCTCCCCGTCAGCAAGAGAATCACGTTCAGACTCCTCACCCACGCACACAAGGCCCTCCACGACCTGGGCCCAAAGTACCTCAACGACCGCATGACCTTCTACACGCCCACACGCCAGCTACGATCAACCAGCCACGCCCTCGCCACCGTACCACGCATCCGCAGAACCACCGCCGGAGGAAGATCCTTCTCCTACCTGGCAGCCAAGACCTGGAACTCCCTCCCCACTCACCTTCGGCGAACCCAGGACCATCTCTCCTTCAGGAAGCAGCTCAAGACCTGGCTGTTCGAGCAGTAACTTACCCCCTCCCCCAGCGCCTTGAGACCCTCACGGGTGAGTAGCGCGCTCTATAAATGCCGTGATTGATTGATTGATTGGTATCCCCGACGATGCCGCTCCATGCCGGACTCGACGCCGCTGCTTGCACCGTGGTTCGAGGGCACCGCTCGTAAAGTTACACGACGCACCGCCCTCATCCCGCACCGCAGCCTTGGCCTACCGACGCCGGTGCCATCGACTCCAGTTCATCAGCCGACGACAGCGCTTCAGCAACGACGACGACGCTGCTGCACCGTGACCTGCCAGCACCGTGACGAGCACCGCCTTCATCTCACACCACGACCCTGGTCTCACCGACGCCGCCGCCACCGAGCCGCTGCTCGCACCGCGACCTGAGGGCACCGCACGCCGCACTTCGCACCGCAGCACCTGACGCCTGCCGACCCCAGCGCTCCTGACTTCAACAGAGAGGAGATCGATCTGCAACGCGTGTGACTTCGAGGGCCCCGACGACGCCTGCACCGACCTCCGGAACCGACGCCTGCGGACGCCGTGTTTTTGGAAGCTCACCGCGAGGTCATAGACGCCCTGCATTTCTGAAAGGTACTGTTTGCGGGTCTTCCCGACACCGTAGCTGACCCGATACGCCGCGGTCAGCCATAACGTTTTGGATTTGTTTGTTCACGACGCCGTGATAGCCCCGGACGGAGCTATCGACATCAAGGAACTGTTTTTAAGGACACTGTGATAACTGAAGATTTTTAAAGTACTGTACTGTGGATTTTCATCGTATTGGTCTGGTTTTAAGTATATAAAAATATTGGATATTTTTCTAAACTGGTGTGGTGTCCTTTTGTAGTGCTTACACTGTATTACTGTTGGTTATGTGCAAATGCTTTACACACTGCCTCTAAGATAAGCCTGACTGCTCGTGCCAAGCTACCAAGGGGGTGAGCAGGGGTTATTTTAGGAGTGTAACTCCCTTATCCTGACTAGGAAGAAGGGTCCCTACTTGGACAAAGGTGCAAGCCCTTGCCAACTAGAGAACCCCATTTCTAACAGTGGGTTACTGTGGAGGAACCAAAGCGAGGCACAACCTGTTACTCCCTCCGCTTCTGGATATCAGGGTAAGCCCGAGGGCCCAGCATCGCGCGAGGTCCTCAAATCGCCTCACCCCCGTGTTCAGCACTGTAGCTTCATCTAACAAGGGACACAGGATGATCAATCGGGTTCCTTCCAGGCGCCCAGCCCCTTCAGAACACTGCTCTTATGCTCAGACCTCTGCACGGGGCCAGCACCGTCCACCTCACTGCAGGCCTCTCTTGCTATTCTCCATTCGACCTCAGCAATAGCCCACCCTACTCCTGGTGTAGCCTCAGGTGCACGCCGTGAGATCAGCCAGCCGATAGCGCTCAGGGACCCAACCCGCAGCGGGCAATCTCTCTGAGCCCTCAGGGAGCAGACAGGCCCAGTGAACACCGCGAGCCATGGCCGTAGGCCTCCCAAGGTCCTATATCAGTTCTCAGCTGCTTGGAGGGTGCTCAACCTGTCCCCACTTTCGACCAGAACACCACTGTGTGATCTTCCTCACATCCCGAGGTCACAGCACCAGCTCCGCAGCCCACAGGACCCTAGATGTCCTCCAGCACGGTTCACTGACAGAATATCCACACCTAAAATATCCCCTTACCAAAATATTGTGTCATAAATATCGATGTCAAAAATATCGACATCCTATATTTATAATGGTAAGTACAAAAATATCGAGAAAAATATCGGTCATTAATATAGTTGTACAAAATATTGTTTTTTAGATATATATAAAAAATAATAAATATTAAATAATAACATTAAAAACAAATTAGATTTAATATACATCTTAACAAATAAATATAATTTAAAAAAGTTAAACAATTTATATATATTTACTTTATTATAACAGTTATTAAAATTATAATTTGAATGTATTTTATAATTAAAAAATGATTTAAAAATATAACAAATGTATATAGGTGTATATATATATACACACATATATATATATATATATAAATATATACACATATATATATATATATACACACATATATATATATATACACACACACACACACACACACACACACACACACACACACACACACACCCCCCCCCCACATATACCAATAACATAAAATCTATAAAAAACTAAAATCATTCTAATTAAATTAACACATTAAACTATTTAAACATCTTTATATTTAGTAAAAATTATTTTTCAAATACAAATAAAATTATAATTTAAAATACACAAAACATAATAATGTAAATTATAACAAAAAATGAATTATAACATTTAATACACATACTATTCCCGCTACAATTTAAACAAAAATATGCAAACTATTAAAGTAAATATATAAAACATTTACTACTCCCACTTAGCGCAACACATAAATATTACAACTTGACAAGAATAAAAGTTACAAATCTCCCTCCAATAAATGCAACAGTATTAAAATTGATAGATTGCACATAGGTAATATTTACTGCACCCATTCCAGCCGATACAACACCAGGGAAACTGTTAAAGAGCAGAGGGGTAAAATTTACTATTCCCACTCCAGTCAGTGCAACAGTAGGGAAAGTGTTGTCTAGCAGAGGGATAAAATGTACTATTCCAACTCCAGTCAGTGCAACAATAGGGAAAGTGTTGGATTGCGGAGGAGTAAAAATTACTATTCCCACTCCAATTAGTGCAACAGTAGGGAAAGTGTTGGCTAGTAGAGGGATAAAATGTATTATTCCCACTCCAGTCAGTACAACAGTAGGGAAAGTGTTGGATTGCAGACGGGTAAAACAAATCACTATTCCCACTCCAGTCAGTTCAAAATTGAAAACAAACAAAATAAAAATATTTTAAAAACAAAGTAAATAAAAAAATACATAAATATGTTGAAACTTAAAATAAAAATATATTTAATATTTTTTTAATATATCACATATACCTACAAATATATTCAATAAAATAAAAAAATAATTTTCATACAAATATTTTTATTTAGAAATTATTTAACAAAAACATTATATATTTAGTTTATTTACTTCCAACCCTATAACACCACAAAACTCACAACCCACATCTAAAATCTAAAAATACATTTATTTACACAATTAACATAATTATTAGCAATTAAACAAATATTAATTAAAAAACAAATTAAAATCCATAACAATTTATTAACTTCCCATTCTTTACCCCTATAAACCCAAAACCCCACAAGAAAGGCAATTAAACTATTAACAATTATCAATCAATATTAATTTATAACTATTGATTCATTAATTGAAAATAAATTACTTTCTCACCTTTAACCCCTATATACCCAAAACCCACACCAAAAATGTAAACAATTAACATATTAATTATCAACTAATTATTAATAAAAAATATATTACTTCCCACCCTTTACCCCTTATAAACCCCACAACCTGCACCTACAAAAATGTACACAATTACCATAATTATCAATTCATTAATATTAATGCACAACTAATCATTAATTTAATATAATTAAATTACTTCCCACCCTATTTCCCTATAAACCCGCTACAGAACTAAATAATGCAAAATTGAATTAAAATAAAATTAATATCTACTAAAAATGTAACATATTAAAAAACAAACACTACTTATACAAAAAAATACATCACATACATTTAAAATATATACTAAAATACAGAACAGGAAATAAAAAAATAAAAAAACGATATTTTAAACTATATTTTTGCAAACGATATTAATGACTTCTATATTTTAAAAATTGATATTACTTACCTTAAAAATCGATATTCTTGTCGTCGATATTTCTGTGTCACGATATTTACAGCTCGATAATTGTGTCAGTCGATATTACAAACTCGATATTTTGTCTAAATACCCTCCAGCACCACCGCTCCACTCCCAGGGCTGCATGCAACACCTGGGAGGCTGCCGCAGACGTTTTCTCTGAGCTGCGTGATAAATCTCCCAAAGCGCCGCTCACACCTGGCCGACCAGGGGCGCTCAACGGGTCGACCAGCACTCTAATATCTTTCAGGAACCCCAGTGAGCAGGAAGGATTAGCGTGGCCAGCCAGTCAAGCGATGGAATGGAGGCCTCCAGCTTAGTCCCCACAGTCTCCTGGACCCCCTCTCCAGTGCTCCCAGGAATCTCAGCGTAGTGTTGCCCAACATCCAGGTCTTCACTCAGCACCCGGCTCGTACTTTGCTCTTTCAGCAGCAGCTCCACAGGTTACCGGGCTATGCGGGCCCTCCTCCCCCAGCTCTGTTGGTTAGCGTCGGGCTTTACCGCACTCAGGGCTGCACCCAAGGTACGGAAGGCCACCTGTTGCCTCCGCTCCAGAACTCTCTCTGATATCCTGCACAGTGAGGGAAACTTTAGCCTGCACTCCGAGCAGCGTTTCTTCAGCTGATTTTGTATAAAAATCCACTGCCACTGTCAGGATAATGCAGGATTGTGGAATTGGGGAACCGCACCTCTCTAGATTTGCGACCTGTCTACCATCTTGCCAGGCCACGCCCCCAGACATGTCTTTTTAAGTGTTACATGTTCTGGTAGTGAAAACCCCCTAAATTTGTTTTTCACTACTGTAAGGCTAGCCTCTTAACAGTGGGTTGCCTTATTACATTTAATAAATATTAATTTTTTATTGGGAACAAGTAGAAATGTTGTGTTTGGACTCAAATGAATTGTAATTTAAAATCCCCTATAATTGTAAAATTGGACTCAGATCTCAATTTGGAAACTGACACATTTTTTCAAAGTTGGCATTTTCTTGTCCTAACCATTTGGTGCCTGCTGCCACGTTCCTGGGTCATAGGACTGAGAACAGTTTAGCTGTTGGCCTTTGGATATTCCTGCCAGACAACGAGGCAAAGGGGTATTAGTGTTGGCTGGATGGGCCATCCTGCCTGGACGGGTGTGGCGGAGCTATTGCCTGCCCCACTTACATTTCAAATGGCTGCCTTCAGCACACACACAAAGAAACCGGACACTAGTCTGTTGTCACCCCAGATTTCTTGGAGCCTTGGCAGGTGAAGGGGAACTTTCCAGAACTAGATGTGGGTGTAGCGTAGAAGATTTTCCGACTTCAAAGGCTAGAACCAGGTATAAATATAAAGGAGGTGAAAACTGTAATACTGTTCTGCATGTCTTTAACATAATATAGATTATATTGTGCATTAATATGTAACCTTGGTATTAACAGATAACAAGACACTTCCAAATATGGAGTTTTCTAACCCACGACACTATTAGCAAAAAGTATAGAAATCAAACTATAACTAAACAAGGAGTATTCTAAATAATACAGAGGACAACAAAAATACCACTGTTGTACAGTGAGGAACACCAAAGGGGACCAGTCCACCCCTTAGCCACAGGAGTGCATCAAAGTACTATTTTTGAACTGAAGAAGGTAGGTGAACGAAGCAACAACAACTGGTGTACAGTTTACTTCTAACCCTTAGGGCAAAGTATAAACATGATGCTCACATCTAGATATCAAGTCACCAGGTGCAGTTAGGACAGTGAAAGAGTGAGTGACCTGACAGAACAAGCACTAATATGGACTGGTTTATATGAGTGACATTACATCATACACAAAGTGTCATTTTATTTTACGGAAAGCATAACCAAATGCTTAGTACAGATGTGTTCCTGTTCTTCATCTAAAACATCTGTATATTGGTACAGAAATCAAGAGGAAGCGATCATTAGCTCTCACAAATTGTTTTCACAATCTCATAATAAATTAGCAATTATTTAAAAATCAGTTGAACTTTTCTATAACATTTCTCTTCATGGTGATGTGAGTAGCATGGGACTAAAATCTTCATATCCTATTTCCTGCTCTATTTATGAAAACTAAAATACTGTGAATATACATAATATTTTAAACTGTAGTAAAAATGAAAATTCTGACACTTATAGGATGAAGGAATGTTCTCACGCTGGCTAGGGTGTTTAGCTAAACGTTTAACAGTACTAAATTGTCGCTGTCATTTCTGACTAATGAATCCCTTGTGCATGCTTTAATTGATGTAAACTGTTGTCCCCACCCCTCAGTTGTGTTTTACTCTCAGGTTTATAGAATGTGTATTACTTGACCATGTAAAATGTTCCCGAAGAAATTGGACATCAGGGCTTGCCCGGGCGTGATTTATACTGAACAAATATTCTTATATAACCTGCTGCTACGGAGTTTTCTTGAAGAAGCGTCTTTATCTCTCCTCGTACCCCCAAGCAGTTGTGTGCTTCCACATATAAAAAAAAAAAAATGTAAGTCCGTTTTTATATAGCGCAGCTACTCACCCTTGGGGGCCGTAGTGGAAATTAAGTGAGCTAATGCCCAGAGTCACATGGTGCTGAGCTGAGCTGCCGCAGGAGCCGGGGATCGAACCGTGAACCCTGTGCTCCGAAGTCAGCTGCCCTGGCCGCTGCACCACACCTCTCCACTTAAAAAGTGTTTGCCATCCACGCAGCTGTGATCACTGTTTATTTATCCAGCTGCCTGAGCTTGAATTTTCAGGGGCACACACATGATATTGTAATGCTATTAAAGTGTCTTAGACAACTAGATAGGTTATGGTGGTTTTCACTGGCAGCAGCATAGGTGGGAGGAGGGTAGCCATCAACCTACATGGAACTTTAGGTCTGGATTACAGTCCAACTGTCACCAGACCTTTTAAACTACATAAATATTATTATATAGTTGTTTGCTTCCACACAAATACATATTCAATCCCATGCTATTTACTGGTAACACTTCTCATTACCATACAACACTCCCTTAAAGCCAGACCTACTGACATTGCCAATGCTTGTTTAACTTAGTTGTGAAAATTGAGAAGCCAAACTCGTTATGTTTAGCTTTGAATAGTCGTAATACTTTTTAAATTCGAAATTCAATAGATGTCTTATCAATTCAACGTTTTAGCTAAATATCTGAATTATCCATCACTTGTTATATAGTCTGTTTATGGAATCTTATACGTGCAATATAATTTTTAATAGAGGTTTCTGTAAATCAATATGAAATAAAACGAAATGCAAAAAGTACAGTGATCAAAAAATATAGACACCAAAATAGAACAATGATACATTAGATACAACTAGCAGACTTAATTCTCCTAAGCCTGGAAATGTACTTGGGTTCTGTGAGGACTGGAACCCAGAGTTCTCTGAAAACACCTGTGGTTACTATGCAAACGAATAAACAAGACCATTTTCAAATAGTATACACCTGTCATGGTTTAATAAGTTACCCAAAAGCACATGAAAACAGTGCAGAGCTAGGACTCAAACTCGTAGATCGAATTTCAACACAATAACTAAAAGACTAGACTTTTCTTCATCATTTGTCCTATTGCGAAATAAAACCCAGTATGAAATCTAATAAAAGACCAACCTTGTACCAGTGTTTGTGATAATGTGATCTCTGAATATCAAATGTGAAGGTCAGAAATTAGCACGGGTCACACAATCTCTTACAGTTATGTACGGGTCATATGGGTTTGTACTAGACCTTGGAGCCTGGATAAAATTATTTCATTAGAACTGTTACAATTTTCTGGCCCATATGGTGGATCAATGGTAAGTACGCCTGCCACACACAGTGTTCTTCCACTTTCTGTTACAGGGATGTGGTTTTCTTCCAACCACGTTTTCAGGCTGTCCTTCCTGTTTTCTAAATAATCCTGACTGTAAGTCTTGCTTTCCACTGGCATGAACAGATGTACAAGTTTTTCCTTCTGTTCATCGTTGCATTCGTTTAGAATTTCCACACTCTGAACGGCATGCCCCATAATAGCTCTGATGGACACTTTACCATCTTCTAGAAAGTTGGCCAGGACAATGCTACAAAAGAAAAGAATGGGACAGGTTGACACAGGCAACAACAATAATATCAAAGTTCATTACATTCAAATTTATGACAAAATTCCTTGAGTCAACTCAAATTCCTCACTCATCCCACCCTGGAGAAATCCAAAGACAGAAATGACTGTGCAAAGTGAACCACAGAAATGTATCCAATAAAACAGAAATACAGTTAGGTTTCCCAATAATTATCATTATTACAAGGCAAGCCTTGCAATTATTGTTGAGGTTTCCGATATAAATGGAATAGGATACTTACACATGTTCTGCTAAAATGCAGGTGCAACCTACAAAACAGAACTGGCTAGCGAAGTGTGGGTGTAGATTTGGGTACTACAGTGACATTTCATAAACATGTCTAACCTCAAAAAAACGTTGAAAATGCACAGGTGCATTCTCAACGTGTCTCCAACCGTTCCATTAACTTAATCACAGTTTACATACTCGGCTCAAATCAGGGTCCATCTTATAGCTTTGAAGTTTAATGATTTAATTGTTCATATTGGTCTAATGGCAAAGTACAATACATTCCTGATCTTAACACAATGAAACTTAAACCTGTGTTCTATTTGCATGTGAAGTGAAAAAGGTCCACATTGCAGAAACCTTACAGTAGTGAAAAACAGTGTAACCATTTTTGCTGAGGAAAGAAGCAAACTGTATTTACAATACGGCAGCAGAAGGATAAAATAGGTGTTCTTTTTATATAATAAGCAGAAAATACAAAAATTGCAAAATCAATTTTCTCCATTAAGATATTCATAGGCAGGTATTTATTTCTTAAAATCTCTACTGCACATGTAAAATAATGTATGGCAAACAAGTGTGTCATTAATGCTTAGCAATTGATCTACAAATCAATTTTCTTATTCTTTGGTGCAATTATTTTGTCTTGTGAGTTTCCCGAGGACCAACTTTTCGAAAGTATCTCTTACTATGTTTCAAACACAGGGTATGCAAATAATTATCATCCTTGAATGCACAACATTCAAGTTAGTGTTAATGTGGCTTTTCTAAACAGATGGAGTATGTAACTCGAATCACTATGAATACCTGGTGATACTTTTCTATGTATGGAAATGCAAATCTCCCTTAAACCTGCAGTCTATAACCACTGCAACAAATTCTTTGGTTTCAAATTCAACCATCATATAAAGGAGGAAAAACATTACCTTATCTGAATATATATGGAAAAAAGGGAATTTCATAACAGGATTGCTGAAAATATAAGCCAGATGGGCATCGGGATCTTAACTAAACAAAAATTATGGTGCAGCATGGGTTTTTATAGGTTTTCAACTTTTTCCAATCTATCGAAACCTCTCTCGGACTTAGCAACAGGAGGGTGTAGATTCAAAGACCAAATGAAACCCAAAACTAATGGAAATTACATTCCCAAGTATCTAAAAAAAAAAAAAAGGCATCCATATATATGAAATTGAACTACAGAAAAGGATAACAGAAAATAATTCTGGTCCAAAGTGTTAGGCTCTACTTGTCACAATTCACTATATAGCCCGATAAATGAATGCCTAAGTTATGACACACAGCAAAGGAACAAATGGGTCCCTAAAGGGACTGAGGGCTATCATCAGTATATATAACAGAACTTTAGCATTTTGGAGTAAGAAACCAAAAGCCTCTCTGAACAGGTTCTACAAAATTCATACTTTTTAAACAGCGCCACAGAAACTTTAAGGACTTCTGCAGATGTGCTTATAAAACATGTCGTTAGTCTTTGCCCTTAGTTCTGCCTAGAATATTCAGAACTTGATGAATATTATGTTTTGCCTAACTACAGTAAATAATTTTGTAATCTATGTTGATTGGCGATACTTGCTTGTAATTCTCTCATTTGCTGAAATACTTCCTTTGAAATCAACTCTATACCCGGGAACTAAATTCTTTTTGTACATATTCAAAAGTAAATGACTGCATTGATCCTTGAATGTTAGAGATTAAGGAATTAATCTAGACTTACTTTCTGTGAATTGATAACCGAGTTACTGCTGAAAATGTGTTTAATCTGTGAGATTTTGTTTGCAAAATAAAGTTTGGATAGCAGATGGTCATTTAAGAAAGGAGGAGAGAAGAAAATTGCTTTAGACAGGTTGGCCTTTTTTTCCTAACATGCAGGTGAAGATACAATCTCCAAAAGATCCTTTTCTTGTAGCTTTGTAAGTTAGAACCTGACTAGACCTGTTATAAGTGTACCAATTTATTTACTTTTGGTAACAACCTATCAGTTAACACACTTTCCAGATTTTCAACTTGCTCCCATAAAATCTGCCTAATCATAAAAGAAGCTGCGTCCTTTTTCCAACTGTAAATGATATTCATTTTGTATCAAACCTAATCAACTATGTTTTATTCATCTCACTTTTTGCATTACCTTTGTGTCCACCAACAATTTAAAATTCTTGGCTTTTAAGGTTGTTTTCTTGTAGTATGCAGCTGCTCTTAACCACTTACCCTTCGTAACTACTTCCATGATCAGCCATAGTATCTTTATCTTTCACCAATCTACTCTAAGTCTTCCAAAACTACCAAATACCTGAACTCAGTCAACAATACCAATGCTGAGCTTTTCAAAAGGAAAGGATTAACTTTCCATGGACTATGCGTGGGCTTCTCGGACTCTAAATCCAGCACTGAAATTGTTGGTGCATGGTCAAATAGAGAGAAGTATGCTCAGATGCAAATGCTGATAGTTCCACAATGGACCCATCTACTAAAAATAATCAATTCTAGAGGAATAAGTGTTTGGAAGCAGAAAATAATGCCAACAGTTCAGCGTTCGGTTGATTCTTTCTTCAACATCCAAACAGCAGCTCTGTCTTCACCATGTCCACTTAACAAACTAGTATTACCCTTCATGAAGAAAAGGTGGTGTGAAATGTGAAAGCTACAGCAAAGCAGAGTGTAAGACCTTGAGTATCTATCTTTTCTTGTGCACCATCAGGTATATTCAATTAAGCAATACTATTTGGCAGATCTAAATTATACAGCAATAACTCTGTATTGATCATCAACTTGAATATGATCCATCTCTTTAATACACAACATCTTAACACCTAAAAATATATGATTTGCTACAGAAACACCTTGTTTTAAGGCCTGCAAAATCATGACGGAAATAGTTCAAGTTCAAAATCTTTATTCGGGTACACAAAATATCCATAAAAGCACAGACATATGCAGAAAAAACAAATAAATACATAATAATATGCAATGTATAAAAATCTTTTAAAAAGGATCTTTGCCTTCAGTGCAATCACAACTCTTAGCAGCATAATTAATCAATCCAGATTAATCTGTATTCATAGAGCTAAGGGCTTGCACTGCTGTTCTCAAAAAAGTGCCTACGTGAACAGTTACATATAATATATTGAAAGCTACCTTAAAATCATTACTATTATGTCTCTTTATAAGGGGATGCAAGAACTGCATAGTGTACATTGAATAAAAGCCACACAAAAATAGGAAATAGAGTGTGGTTTGCCTAGATCTCACATCATAGGGGCAAGATATAAGATCAAGATTTCTTTGAAAACCCAGAGGGAAGCACAGTAGGTATTTGATTGTTCCGGCCCTATATTGGAACGATAACCTGTGCTCCAGCAACCTGTTTGTCCAAACAGATATCTTGTACCTTGACTATCTGAGTCATCTTCAGTTAGGCTACCACAGTCTACTTCCTCATCTCCGTAATCATTCTTTCAGCATGAGTGAAATCATACAAAGCTTGCTGAAGATGTTTTTGCAAATACCAATGGAGAGCTCAGGGTCCGTAAATACATGCCGATAGTCAATCTTGCGAAGACTTGCCTACAATCCTGCTAACCAGGGATCGCGAGACCTTGGTCACAACTGAGACAGTCTTTAATATCTTTCCTAAGACTCTCCTCATTTTTCCACAAGGGGGGGGGGGAAGGGGGGAAATGGGCTTGAATAAAATCTACTATAAAATGGAAGGCCCAGTTCATGGGGCACATCAAATGGGATAATGAGATGGGGACCGCTAAGACTTTTCTGCAGAACTTATTTTCTTTGTTCTGGATGGAGTCACATTTAGAAATTCCCCAGATATCTGCGCCATATGTCGCTGTCTGGACACACTGCATCTTGTAAATTTGTAGCAGGGGTATAAGAGCTCCCGTCCCCTAGGTTGGGGTAGGCTAAAAAGTGTGGCAATCGTCTTGTTAATTTTAGACCTGAAGTGGGTAGTGTGTGCTGACCATGAATCAGTAGCATTGAAAGTAAGTCCTAAGTAAGGAAAAGTGCTAGTGCATTTTAATTTGTTCTCCCCAATGGCAAGAGTGGACAACTGACATTTTCTGGGGCCGCAGGACATGATACAAGATTCAGCATAATTTTTATGCATGTCCAAGTCACCCATAAAGTCCACAAATCCATGTACTAGGAGGCGCAAGGCTCTTGAAGTGCGCGCCATAAACACGGCATCATCCGCATACAAGAGGGAAGGAAGGGGGTAGCCTTTGACTTTTGGGATGTCAGGAGTAATAGTAGTTAGGCTGGAGTGGAGATTATTAATATATAAAATAAATAAAAGCAGGGCTAATACACACCCAATCTTACTACTCGAAAGACTCCTATATCGTTAGAGACCTCCCCATGAATGTTGAGTCTGACTCGTGCCTTCATGTCCCTGTGCAAGTACGCTAAAAAGTACGCCGGTGCTTCATCCATCCCACATAAAAGAAGGTTTGACCCCAGCTTTGTTTCAAAATCTTTTTTATTGAGTTTGTACCAATACAAAGAAGAACATGGCAGTCGCAACAAGTACAGCATACAGGCCAACAGTTACAGATAGCTTCCATGTACACACATCTTATTAACAAGGACTCGGCCCCATAGGTGTCTGTGCTATTATGTCCCCTCCTACACCTTTAGTATCGTGTATAGCTTCACTTACCAAAATGCCGTGGTGTGGGACCTATGCTCAGGTGCACTAGTGCGTCCTACCCCAACTTTAAGCCCTAACCTGGGCAAGTAAAGAAGAGGAAAAATTGAAGCCAAAAAATTATAAACAGAAAGATAAAAAGAAAAACTGACCGATATTCCACTAGCGGAGACCAGATGTACTCAAACGCCTTTCTTGAACCTTCTGTTATGTCTGTCAACCGCTCCAGAGCTAACGCTCGCCACAATCTAGCATGCCACTGCATAATGGACGGGGCCTCTGCCTTTTTCCAGGCCGCTGAGATAGCCATCTTAGTGGCGCCTAGACACAGCCACATGATGGAGCGATCTCCATATGTTTGCCGCTTCAGTATCGGATCCCGGAGCCCCAGGAGGGTGTGTTCCATGGTCTCCTGGATGGGGTACCCTAGTATAAGTTTAATCTGTGAGAGGATTTCCTTCCAGAATGGTTTAATAGAGAGGCAGTCCCACCAGATATGCCGGAAGTCTCCCAAAAGCCTGCACCCCCGCCAACATCTATCCGTCGTGTTAGGGAATATTTTATGTAATTTCTGGGGATGCAAGTACCAGTCATACATTATTTTATGGTAAGCCTCTCGTAGGTGCATAGAGCGGTTGTGTTTGGCGATGTCCTTGTACAAGCGCCTCCATTGTTTCTCCTCCACTGGCCTAGAAAGAGTAGAGTCCCAGAAAGCCCTGTGCCTTGGAGTCTACTGTGGGCTCAACGCCCTAATAAGGGAGTATAGAAAAGAGATAGTCTCCTTAGTGGATGCCCCGGATTGTGCGAATTTCTCAATTGGAAGCAGGTCCCTGGTAGCGGCCAGCCGCACTTGGGGTTGCTGCACCCAGTGTTTGAGCTGTGTATAATGGAAGCCCTCTGCGGGCTGTAATTGGAAAGCTTTGGTGCACTCCGCAAACGTCAGAAGTTCCCCTTTTTTGTATAGATGAGAGATCATAAGGCAACCCCCTAATCTCCATTGCTTAAATGGTCCATCCCGCAGTGCTGGGGGGAACTCTGGGATGGAGTGAAGGGAAGGTTGTCAGGGCTAGTGTTTTTGTGAGTAGGTCCCATACCCGCAGAGTGGTGGCCATGGGGGTGCGGAGGTAAGTGTTTGGGGGCCTATGCTGCTTCTTTAACCATAGAAGGTCCCAAATGGTCCTGCCAGTTATTTGACGGTCCTTATGGAGCCAATGTTTTTCGGACTCTCTGAGGGACCATTCCGTCATTACCCGGAGCTGAGCAGCTCTGTAATACCCCCAGAAGTCCGGGAGGGCTAAGCCACCCTCAGCTCGTGATTCGACCACAGCTTTGAATGATTTGCGGAATCGAACGCTGCGGTCAAATCCATAAAAGACAAATACATAGGGCATTGTCTGGCCACAGTATACTTCCCTATAATCAAGGTCAAATTTAAACACTCTTCAATGGTCCCGACCAGACTTCTGAATCCATATTGGCAAGGGTAAAGAATGTGCTTTTTCTCTGTCCAATCCTTAATCCTGTTGTACAGACCCCGTCCTAATATTTTTAATGTGGAGTCTATTAAGGAAATGGGCCTGTAACAACCTGGTTTCATGCGGTCACCCTTTTTAGGTCTCGCCTGAGCCAGCGCATGCGCTGCTCTGGCGAGAGTTTTAGTAAGCGGGTTTTGGAAGTGCAAACAGCAGTGGCTTTTGCTGGCGACCAGCTTGCGTTCACGCGAGAGTGCACGCGCGATCAGGCGCCATATGGCTTCCCTCGCGATTACTTTCACTTTCGCGCTGCGCGGCCGTGTCAGTTTCACGGCCGCGCGGCCAATGCTTGTTGTTTCTTTCTAATCAGGCAATCCTTAAGAGTGCATGTCTTTGTAGGCTCTGTCTACCCCTCTTAAACCTTCCCACCCCTCTCCTTCTTTATGTTGAGACGGAGCAGTCGTTGAAGGAAGTCTGGTGCTGCTGAATGATTTGTGCTGCCGATGTTTATTACCGCATTTTAGTATATTTTATATACTTTGAGACTTAGTTTTGCATTTTGGTGAATCGATTTCACTGAAAAATGTACACCAATAAACATGTTTTGTGTATAAAGAGCCCTCCACCCCCACACTTTCATTTAATTGATGTCACTGAAAAGGTACTTCAGCAGTGAACGTGTTTTGTGTATAAAGAGCAGTCCTATCCGACACTTTCATTTATCCACTGCCACGTGCATAACGCCCACGGGAGGAAGCGTCAGTCCCTCGATGCTTCCCTCTCTTGATAATGCTGAATGAAACCTCTCTCTTCTAGGTATATATCGGGAATGGGATCTCTGGGAGAAGCTACCCTTGCTGCTCAGAGTTCCCTAGTCCTAGGACATGACCCATGCAGACACAGGCTCTTTCTGTTGCCTCAAAGAAGCAATTTGATGGCTGCCGCCAATGGACTATTTGCATGGCTGAGCCGCGAGGGGCAGTCAAGGAAGACAATTAATGTGTTTTTTCCTGTGTGGATATGTTTTAATTTGTATTTTCTTTTTGGAACATTAGCAAACTGTTATCTTCTGATCTGTAAACAGTCCGCAAAAAAGGCATCTGGTTTATCTTTACAGCCCACGTCCCCTACCTCCCTGTTGCTGCCGCAGCTCCCACGTTTGTCTTCTTAATTAATCTTTACAGCCCCCACCCAGCTCCTCCCATGCACCCCGCCCCCTCTTGCATTCCTATAGATGACATGCTAGTTTCAGAACAGACTGCTGAAAACAAAGGCAACCTTACAACTTCAGAAAACAAGCATTGGCATAGCCAATAGGTCTCGCCTTTGGGACCTTATAAGTGTTTAGCCATGCAACAGTTGATGTTGTTGCACCAAGGATATTGTGCTGTATAACTAAACACTTATAAGGTCCCAAAGGCGAGACCTATTGGCTATGCCAATGCTTGTTGAAGATAGGCACTATAATAGGAGGTTGACTATGAGGTCGGCAATGGGGAGTGAACAAGACTATTCTGCCACCTTCCCCATAGGACTTTGCTATATGCCTCTTGGGAAGATGCCGGACCTCCTGTGCTGCTAAGTCATTATATACAGTGAGCTGGTCACGTATAGTACCCAAGGTGCAATGGTCAGGGTCAGCCTCATTCTGGGTCACCAGGATGCATATGGAGACGTGTATGGAGCTCTACATGGTATGTAACTGAGTGCGCAAGGCTTGTAACACCCCAGCCAGCGTGTGCTGATTCATATCCCCCTAATAGTGACTTTAAATGCCTCCCATAGGACATCCGCTCCCACCACAGATCCTACATTGTTCTCAAAGTACTCGAGAATAGACGTCCGCAGATCATTTCCGAATACCTGATCATGCAATGCGGTGGATTGAAACCGCCAAGTGAACGGGGGAGGGATGTGTGTCGCTATTGCCACTACTAATTTCACTGGTGCATGGTCCGACAGGGTTCTGGTCATGTGTTGCACCGTAGATGCCCCGGTGCTGACCTCTCTGGTTGCCAGCCAGTAATCTAGGTGAGACCATGTCCCATGCACAGTTGAGACAAAGGTGCCCACACAACCCTCTGGATTCCTCAAGCGCTACAAGTCTACTAAGCCATTATCGGCCATACCCTCCTGTAACACGCAAGCTGATTGTTTGCCCTGCCAGTTCCCGGTGGCAGATCTGTTCCTCTCCGGGTCCAAATATAAGTTCAGGTCCCTTTCCCAGATGATAGCTGTGGTTTGTAGCGTGTGCCGTCTACGCCATATTGGTGTGTATAAGTTCGGGTCATCCACATTTGGACCATAAGTAGCTATGAGGGTGATTAGGGTGCCTTAGAGTCTGCCATGCATTATCACAAATCGGCCTAAGTCGTCAGTTTCAGAGTGGGTGGGTGTAGAGTGAACACCTTTCTTTATTAGAATCGTGACCCCCCCCCCCGCCGGAGTATGAGGAGGAGGAGGATGCCACACACACACAGGACCATCTACCCCTGAAAGAGGGCTATTTGTACTTGATGCCCATCGAGGTATGCCAATACCTGCCTAGTTTTCCTGGGGTTGTTCAGTCCCCACACATTCCACGTTAACTTTACTACCTGCCCTCTACTAGGAGTCATTGAAAGTCCAATCTAGTCTAGTCGGGGGTTTCATCCTTGCCATATCTTCGCAACATAATACATGCGTATGATCAACATTTGCACTGTGGTAAAACAACACAAACCAAAAGAAACAGTCCCTCCACACCCACTTTAGCAACCCAAAACTGATAAAGACATCAATATTCCCTAACAAAAGAAACAAACGGAGTACAATGATATCCAATTCGCAGAACGTCCTTGTCTGCATGTGTAATGCTAAAGAAGCATTTGGGGTGCGCCTGCTTGGGTAACTCCAGAGGCTCCAACATCCTCCCAGTGGTCGGAGGTGGCCAGGAATGTATTACATTGGCTAAATTAAGTTGATAAGTAGGGGAGCTGTCTAGATTTGGAATGTATTTACTAGACCCAACAGATCCCTTATGAGTGTAAATCTCTTTTATTTAGCTGGTGATCGCCCTTAGATGTCTGAGGGGTGAAAAGATTCACCTGCATTTATTATATAGTTGACTCCGTCCCCAGAACTCCAGTGTTTGCACATTTGGGGAAGCATTTCAGTTCTGTATCTGTGGGGAGCCAGCTACAGTACTGATCATGGTATCCATATTGCTGAGTTCAGAGAGGTTGCATAGTTCAGATGTCTGCTGTAGATCAGACTGCTTGGTCTTCCAGATCCGAGGCAGCCCTATCTCAGCGCGGAGATTGGAGAGTCTTCACATATGCCATGGCTGCTTTGGGGGATGTCAATATCTTCTGTGCCCCACAATGCTATACTCGCAATCTGGCGGGATATAACATGGCATACTTGATCCCAAGTTGTTGCAGTTTCTTTTTGACCGGGGCAAACTCTCTCCGCGTCGCCTGTACCACCACTGTGAAGTCTGGGAAAAATGCTACTGCGCACCCCTGGTATTGTGTGTTACCATTCTCCCTCGTCAGGCAGAGCACAGCATCACGATCCCGGTAGTTGAGGAGTCTGGCAATAATTGGCAGGGGTGGAGCTCCCTGTGGAGGGCGAGCTGCTGGGGATCTGTGGGCGCGCCCCACCATCAGCATATAGGATAGATTCTCTGCTCCAAACAGGATTCTTACCATGTCTTCCAGATACCGCTCAATCGTGCCCATGTTAGTAGATTCTGGTATTCCCATTATTCTCAGGTTATTATGGCGGGACCGCACCTCAAGGTCTTCATTCTTGGCCTGTATCACCGGCAACACTTTTTCAATATTATGACACTTTGAGGTGACAGCCTGGAAATAGTCTTCCGCTGCCGTTATGCGCGCGGTTTGTCTAATTTAGCTGCCATGTGGATATTGAGTGTGTCGATTTTCCCGTCTATTGACTGTAAACTTTGCTGCATCAAGTAATGTGTTTTCCAGGTTTGTTACACTGGAGGACTACGGGGTCGCAATCCGGGTCTGAGGGGGCATCCAGTTGGGATTTGGCGAGTTGTTGAGACTCAAATGTTAATAGTGATTAGGCCTTGCCCGCCTTCCCCATGATGAATTAAGCTTGCAGGCCGTGACTGGGCGGGGGGGGGATGCAGTTGTATAGGGGTTTTTACCCCAATCTTTTCGTAGTCAGTAGTAGTGACTATGGTTTCCTGCCAGCGCCAAGCAGCTGATCTCTATGCCAAAGTGTACCCACCTCGCAGCGAATGAAGAAGTCACCAGTACCAGGCAGGCCCCCAAATCTGGGATCTCACCAGCGGCTCCACTCCAGCCGCAGGAGCCCCACCAATCCTCCGTACAGGGGGTGATGTTGCACTATCCCTGCGTCTGTGAGAGGTGACTATGCTCAGATACCTCCCCTTTGAGGGCGCTGTGAAAAAAGGATCTGCGTGGCATCATTCAGGATCCCCCGGGGCCAGCTGCATTACGGTCTTCTTGATCTTGGCGCCCCGTGCACCATCTTGTGCCCTGCGGTCACACGACTGTGCGCCACTACTGTGCATGCAGGCCTCACTTTCTCTTTTTCGGGGGACCACAGATCAAATACTCACACCTGTGTGCTCTGCAAGGAAATACTGCTCTGCTCGCTCAGCGGATGGCCCCTGTTGTTCTCAGTCTTGCGGTCAACGACTGCCCCCAGGGCTTCCCGGTGCAGCGTCGGTCCGTTCTCACCTGCGGGTCGGGCAGATAAG
This sequence comes from Calotriton arnoldi, assembly GCA_963921515.1. Taxonomy (NCBI): domain Eukaryota; kingdom Metazoa; phylum Chordata; class Amphibia; order Caudata; family Salamandridae; genus Calotriton; species Calotriton arnoldi. Next base: position 229,241 of record CAWUFW010013172.1, read on the forward strand.
ACGTCTGCTGCAGCTCCACTCCCCAGTGCGGCCTGGCTCATCCCGGGGGATCAACAGCCAATTCTCTCCCTGCAGTCTCTGCCCTGCACCCAGGCAGTGCCCTTCCTAATTGTCGGCAGCTACACAGCACATGGGCAGCCAACTCTATCTCACCGGCGCTCTGCTGCTGTTCATCTGGGCTCACTGTGGCTCATGCTGGCAGTGTCCAGATATTCACACGGCTGCCATCTTAGGCCTATTTAGGCCACATCTCGCTGAGGCATGCTTTGTCGTGTTCAGGTGTGCTTCTGCTCACAACGCGTTGCTCTGGGGGTCTGCAGGATCGCCGTTCTTTCTCACACACTCGCCCTCCAGGTAGAGGGCGGATGGCAGCCAATTAGCCGGATTATGGTCGGATGAATATTCCCGGCCAGCAGAGCAACACTTCAGTGAGACCATCTTCATCTGGGCTCTCTGGCGCCCCCTCAGTCCCCAATGATCTTATTTACTTATGAGGCAAGCATACAATTCTCGGAATGGGAAAATGTGCATGCATTTGAGAAACAGAACCAAAGCAAAAAATCTGTAGTTGGATGGAGGACCCACAATGGAAGTGCAAATAAAGGAATTATGTAGGAGGAGGACTGTCTACCAGTGTATGCAATAAAGCAAAACAGTGGTCCCTAAAGATGGATGTTTGACCCTCTACTTCATTGGAGAAAATAATTTAGACCATCAAGAGATTGGAAAGTGTTATTTTTAACAAATAGAAAACAATCATTGGAGTTTAATACTTCAATCAATTTGTAAGTAAAAAAGTGATCCCAAGCGGTGCAATGAAGCAGTGCAAGTAAAAATACGTGAATGTAAAGTGCGCTGGTGCTATACAATCTAGGTACATAAAATAGTGACTGATCCAGGGTGCATAAATAGTTTGCACACACTCTGACAAAGAGTGAAATGCTCCAGAATCCAAATAAAAACAGTAAACTACAATTGTGTCATGTCAATGTTCCAAGCCTAACCATACAATTTAGACAGGGTCATCATCAAGACATAGGTTTGGGAAGCACCTGCCCAATGTATCAGATGAATGTGCTAATGATGTGGTGATGCTTCAGAGTGAAACTGACACATGGGACGACTCTGGAGTGGCTGGGATTGAAGCCTAATCTAGGTCATGCGGCGCTCCATTAAAGCATGTATGCCACTATGTGGAAATCCTGGTTAGAGCGGTGTGGTACGCGATTCATCGATCTCGGCGGTTCGTAACTTCAAAGTTGAGAATAGAACTAAGGCACCTGTTGCAAATGGTTGCCTCCAGGCGTTGTGCTGTGATGTCCTTGACTGTGGAGCCTCCAATTGGGAAACATTTGCCATTTGAAAGGAATTCAACATTAATTCCTCAAACTAATGGTGGGAAAAAGGTTCATATGAATAATTAAGGCTTTAGCTTGCTATATTGTACAAATAAAGCAGTGAGTAGCAAGAAACTCACCCATAACTATCACAAGGCTGCAATGTTGATTGTGGCAAATAAAACAAAGCACAACAGTCCGCACGTCTGATTCCTGTGCAGGAACATTAGTTGGAGGAATTAATGTTGAATTCTTTTAACTTCCAAGCTTTGTTGCAACTGAAGAAATTGGACATTGCTACCAGAATGTAATAGGTTTTAAAACATAGCACTCTCCTTGTGAACTAACTTACCTATTAAGTGCATCTCAGAATTCACTCATCAAAAAGATTCTGAATCGTTATTCAGCCTGGTATTTTGTAGGAGCAAATTACTTACAGCCTTGAATTATGAATTGTAAACTTACTTTGCAGACACTGGATCAGTTGTTAGAACCCAGCCTTGATACTCATTTTTTTCATCCGCGGTGACTTTAACTTCCTTGTTGATATAATCTTGCCATTCCAGTGGTGTTTTATTGCACCACTCTGCCATCGTTCAATCTTGATACAAAATTCGCTGAAGCCAACAAAAAAAAAAAACATTTACAATTTTTTTTTAGAGATCATCCATTTTATGTACCTGCAACCTTCAATTGCACACCATTTTAGCATTACTGTGGCGAGCTTAGACAGCATGGTTGTCTTACCAATTATTAGAACATTGGAATGTTGGGAGCTCCATTGTAGACAATGGAGTGCTCCATGCTTCTACGGGCCGGTAAAGGCCCGCAGAGCAACATTCCAATGTTTTACAAAGGCCTCTCGGAGCTAGAGAGGATTTAAATCCCCTCGAGCTTTGAGAGGCCTTTGTTTTATTTGTTAGAACATTCTGCCCTCTAGTGGTAGAATGTTCTAATAGCCTTATAGCCCTTCGTAGCAGGGCTATACCGGCTATTAAAGTCCCGGTCCCTTGTTAAAGTCCCTCGCCTTCGGCTCGGGCCTTTAACGCGGGAGCGGGCCTTTAATAACCGGTATAGCCCGCTACGGCGGGCTATAAGGCTATATTATTTTTTTTTTTAACTACAGCTGAAATGGAAATGTATCAGTCAATGCTTATTTTGTTTGGCCTACAATAAAAACAGAATTAATTGCCTTCTGGTGCTAGGGTTTATTAAGTGTTTGGATTGTGAACAGCGGACTCAAAATTGCCTTACAATAAATATTTTTTTTTAAATATTCGGTCAACGTCATCCAACTCAGTGTATCACATTGAGACATAAGTCAAGTCATGTAGTTTACGCCAATATACAAGTTTCTCTGTTACGCTGTTTTCTTCTCACAAGGGATTGTGTCAAGATTTCAGAATTGATTAGTTCATTTCTCTACTATTTCAGAATAAGCAATTTACAGCAGTCTTTAATTAAATGAGAATAACACTTAACCCCGCTCAGTCTTTCAGCTTTTCCCATGTGCATCATCCTTGTGCACCATGCTCGTATTTATTACCTCTGATTCTGCCCATTCCTGAACATGTTTTAGAAAAGGACGCCTCCCTCTGTGGAGGTTCTGAATATATCCAGAATTTGTATTCTTCCGATTGCCAACAAGAACAAAAAAGACAAATTTCTGCTTCAAGTTCACTTTTTTCGGCAGCAACACCAGTCTTACAAGCATTTCCATGGGATCTCTAGACCTCTGTAGCCAACAGCTGTTTGTACTCAAAGAAATTGTGCTGGATTATACACATTTGGGCATCTTTAATGAAGAAGTACCAAAGAAAGATAAATTTGATGTGTGTAATGATAGTGTGTGACTTTAAACCTGTTACAGTGGACTGTTTAAAATTTGTTGGCAAGCCATATTATGCTTCCAGACTGCCAGCTCTTTGTAACAATCAACTATTTCTCTTGGGTTAGGGGCTTCTGCATCCTCCCCTATTGTTCGATCCACCCACAGGTCCATCAGTGCCTACAGGGTACATACCTCTTGCTGTATTTCTATGACTACCCACAATGTGCCTCGACTGCCATAGCTAACCTGCAGTAGAGTAGAATGAATAAACAAGCATTGGCATAGCCAATAGGTCTCGCCTTTGGGACCTTATAAGTGTTTAGCCATGCAACAGTTGATGTTGTTGCACCAAGGATATTGTGCTGGATAACCAAACACTTATAAGGTCCCAAAGGCGAGACCTATTGGCTATGCCAATGCTTGTTACACATGTTAACACTGTCTGGGCATTGGGTGCACCTCATTAGTACCACCAGTTTAATACCCACATATAGCAATAAGCAAAGGAAAGGTGACCAGTCAACCTTTGCAAAACGCCTTCCACTGCGCTGCAACACCTGTTGCTGCATTGTTATTAACTTTTGAACAGTTTGAGCTGAAACTTTTTTCTTTTTGTTAAAATCAGCAGATTATGCAGCAGATTATGGTTTATGTGGCAAAAGTGGCAGATCTATAATTATGTGGCGGCACATTCGATCGCATAATTCCGTGGCCCTGGTTATAGCAGAACAATCCAATACAGAATGGCACCAACTCTACCTGCTGGAGAAAGCGACACAGTCACAGACATCAGGTTAACAGTCTGGGCTCTAGTGCCCAGGCATGTGGACGCAGGAGGGCCCCTCCACTCCCAGGGAGGCGCTCTCAGCATCCTAGCAAGCACAGCTGCTGCTCTCCAGAAAAGAGGTGGCCCACACCTCTTCGAGGAACCCGGCATCTCTACACGGACTCTGCTCACACTTGCACACTTAGACACTCAGGCGGATCAGGGAGTTCCTCTCTCGCGGCAGCAGTTCGTGGCATCCAGGCTTGGGATCGGGCACCTGTATTTGCATACTCATTTGCATATGTCCCGCAAGCACTGGAAGCAAGCTGTGTCCTGCTGTAAACAGTTGTGGTGTTGTATTTCAGAGGCCTCTGCTGGGACCCACAATCTCCGGCCCTATTCGAGGGTCTTTACTGTGCCCGCCTCGAAGGGGTTTTAATAAAATATAGCGCTTAACGGAGCTGCTCGTGTGTGATGATATCAGTGTGGCGCACACTACACTATGTAAATAAAATGTACAATTACATCACATTGCATTCGCTTTCGCCTGGCTTGAAATTGTCCTTGTTTTGACGCAGGTTGATTCAGGATCCCGTCCATGCACAGGCCTTGTCCGGTGAAAAAGCTCCAGTTAGTGCAGAACACGGCAGATGAAGTGTTTTACCCATGCTGTGTAATATAATCCCTTCACAGTCCTGCTCTACAACCAGTAGTGGCTCCCTGGGAATCTGTGGTCCATGGGAAGACAGCCCTGGTAACGTAACACAGGTTACTTAACGCGCTTAGGAATAGCAGAAATTGATACGGAGTGCGATAAAAAAAATATTATTACGGCAGGAGTCACTGAATTTGAGGAAATCAAGGCTCTTGGGGGTAAACTGGCATAGTCTTTGTGGACAGACGTAGACAGTCCAAACTCCCTATTCCCATCATTAAAGCAGAGGTTTACATAATTTGACATTTAAACACACCGCCGGTGACAAATGCAGTGACCTTAAAGTCACAAGTTCGAATTCAGGCAAGGCAAGTTGACACTTCAATATTTCCGATGTGAGTAAATGGAGTACTATTAATTGGGCAAAAGCAACATCGGTTATGCACAGTGCCTAGTGCAGCAGAGGTGCGGTACGTAGCGCTATATAAAAAGATCAGTATTAATATTACATGCATGTCACGTCTCGCTCACTTCAGGCTCTTTCTTACACATGAAAGTCAGAACGCCACAGATGACCAACTGTCATTCAAAGCACATACTGTTGGTGGTTGTTGGGGGGGGTGGGGAGGGGTTGGGGTGCAAAGGTAAACTCTAAAACAGCATTTGCCGATCAGCAGAGACAAACAGTGGAGCGCATCTGGAGCTTAGAAATGCGAGCGGAAAAAATACAAGCTTCAGCAGCACATGCAACCAAAAATAAATGCAGACACGTTGAAGGATTCTAATATGCACCTGCAAATACACTCTGCGCAGAGATACATTAATGCAAACATATTTCAGTGGAGCTGGCTGTAGAAACAAGAACACTCTTTGGGAAATGATGGAGGAGAAGCACAGGGGAAGCAGCCACAGGGGCGCGGGATGCGCATACTGTGGGGCGGAGTGGGGTGGGGGGGCGGGCAAAGGTAAACTCTAAAACAGCATTTGCCGATCAGCACAGACAAGCAGCAAAGCGCAGAAGCAGCTTAGAAATGCGAGTGGAAAATGTACAAGCCTCAGCAGCACATGCAACCGAAAATGCGGACACGTTGAAGGGTTCAAACATGTATACTCGCATGCAAAAACACTCTGTGGCTAGTCTTGCACCTAGTCACGCTGCAACACTGTACAACAAGCAATGGCCGCGCGGCCGTGAAACTGACACGGCCGCGAAAGTGAAAGTAATCGCGAGGGAAGCCATATGGCGCCTGATCGCGCGTGCACGCTCGCGTGAACGCAAGCTGGTCGCCAGCAAAAGCCACTGCTGTTTGCACTTCCAAAACCCGCTTACTAAAACTCTCGCCAGAGCAGCGCATGCGCTGGCTCAGGCGAGACCTAAAAAATGTATAAAGCGCCTGAATCACCCCCGCAGGGGTATCTCCGCGCTATGTAGCATTAGTCCAGTCTATCAGTTGCGGAACAGTTCAGTTTTCTGAAATTTTCTAAAAGTAAGGAGATCTGTACACTTGCGGAGATAGGGGGGTAGGGAGTTCCAATATAGGGGAGCCAAATAAGAAAATGTCTTACCCCCGGTGCGAGACTTCCTAAAACGGGGGGTGATAAGAAGGGATTTGTCTCCTGAGCGTATGGGTCTGCATGGTTGATAAGGGAGGAGATTTTCTGTTAAATAGCTTGGTTCTTTGTCGTTTAAAGCGTTATATATAAAATGCAGCAGATCTTAAACTTAATTCTTTGACGTATTGGCAGCCAGTGTAGCTGTCGCAAAAGAGGCCGTGAGGATGTTCTAGGTGGCATATTCTGTACCAAACGGCCTGCGGTATTCTGGAGCACTTGAAGTTTATTCTTTAAAGCTTCATTTGTGGCCGCTAATAGTGCATTACAATAGTCTAGGCGACTCATGACTAGCGCCTGAATCAATGTTTTCCGTACCTCCAGAGGAAGGAACCGGAATACTCTCCGCAAAAGACTCATCGTGTGAAAACAAGTACCGATGGTAACTCCTACATGATCTTTCATTGTGAGACACTGGTCCAGTCGGACACCTACGTTTTTGACCAGCATCTTGGGAACTGGAGCTGTGCCTAGATAAGAAGGCCACCACTCTGCAGACCAGAGCTTTTGAGCACTGCCGAAAAGCATAATCTCTGTCTTTTCGGCGTTTAGTTGGAGAAAAGTTTCAGTCATCCAATCCGAGACCGCTTTAATGCCTGCCATGAAACGGGATTTAGTAGAAATGTCACTGTTGTCGAAGGATAGAAGGAGTTGAGTGTCACCTGCATACGAAAAAGGGGTAAACACAAATTCTTTAACAGTTTTAGCTCGGGGAGCCACGTACACATTAAACAGGGTGGGGCTAAGACAAGAGCCCTGCCGGTACTCCTTTGGTGAGCTCAATTGTGCGAGAGCGGAAGTGACCCAGATTGATGGTCTGCGTGCGTCGACTTAAAAAACTGGAAAACCACTGTAGTGCACGCCTGGCGATTCCTATCTCTTCCAATCTATAGAGTAATCTCTGATGTGACACAGTGTCAAAGGCTGCCGATAAATCTAATAGTACTAATATTACAGCCTAATTGTTGTCCAGGGAAAGCCTAATGTAATCGGTCACTGCTATATAAGTGCAGTTTGGGTCTGAAACCGGACTGAGAAGGGTCCAGGCAGCCTCGGCACTCTATATGTTTCATCAGTATTTTGTTAACATATCCTTCTAGGACTTTACTCATTAGTGGGAGAAGAGAAATTGGTCGAGAATTCGACAGATCGGATGGAGGAAGGCCAGCTTTTTTGCAGATCGGAAGTATCTGTGCCGTTTTCCATACGCGTGGAAGATATCCTTCGTTCAGTGATTGATTTAAGATAGCGCAGATGGATGAGGCTAGTTGCGTAGCTAGTAGCGCAAATATTTTTGCTGGTAGGATATCAAGAGGTGACCCGGATTTTGCCACTTTTAACATTTCTGTCATCATTTGTGTCTGGATAGGAATAACATTTTCCAAAAGAAAAGTGTTCCTATTAACAGATGAGGGGGAACTAGGTGTGGCTTTCAGGGTAACTGTGGTCTTGGGGAATTTATCATATATTTTGTTAATTTTTTCTTCAAAATGAGCAGCAATGTTATCACATAATACTTGAGAGGGGGGGTGGTGTTAGCACAGGAGGTGGGATGGGTAAAGGATTTAAGGACTTTATAAAGTTCTTTAGTGGAATTACCTGCCTGGCTTATTTGGACGGCAATATGGGCTTTTTTTTTAATATTCTTATGATAAAGTGCTAGTGCATTTTTAAAAATGTCCTTCTTGTCTAGTTTAGGAGACTGTCACCAAGATTTCTCTAATTTTTTGCACCTTGCTTTCTATTTAAGCAGTACAGGTGAGTACCAGGCTGCATGAGGCCTTTGCCTGTCTGTGTTGTTGTTTTAGAGGGGCGAGTATCTATAGCTGCTTTCATAGTGCCATGCAGTTACTCTAATCTAGAGTTGATATCGCCCGACTCTCCTATAGTAGGGGCCTTAAATTCCTGCATAAAGGTTTCTTGGGTAATTTTGTGCCATTGTCTCCTAACATTGTGAGAGGTCTTATTAATGATCGAGGTAACATTAGTATCAAGGATCTGAAAATTAATCAAGGAGTGATCAGACCATACCACAGTGCGGGGGGCTTCTGTATGTATGCGGGGAGAGTTGGTCAAAATAAGATCCAGATGCCCCTGTAGTATCCTCGGTATTTTCAGTGACCCCCACCACCCCCCCAATAAAAAAATTACATTTGGGTATGTATGTCCCCATCTTCTCAAAGTTGTTTTCGCTCCTATTTGTCCAGCCCACATTTCTGGCTACCTTAGCTTAATCTACCAGCTCCAAGAGGAGTGTAAATAGTGTTCCCTTCCTGTTTTCCCTCAGCCCTTTTTTGTAATATTTCAGTTAATCTTACCACCCATGGTGCAAACTGAGTTTCGGTCACTCTTATTAAGAGGGCTGCTGTCCAGATAAAGTTGGACAAAATATTTGCTATTTTTGCCCCTGGGTCTGGTGCTGTCGCCAGTGACCCCACTACTTGCGTCTTCCACTGCCCCAAATTTACAGTTTCTGTAAATTTATTTAGTACACATCGACCTTTCAGTAAACCAGGGAAATGTTACCACAGGGCTGGCTACAGCTGGTAGGCAAGGTGGGAAAGAACCTACTAAGGGAGTCCATTAGCAAACCAAGTTTGCCAAAAGTGTTCTTTAATGTTCCCTGCTTGCTAGCTTTCTCTTTGTAAACACTTAATTTGCAGTAAAACTAGCAGTAATTTATGTAGGATACTTGCAGAGTATGGAAACAGATGTCAAATATGAAAGACGCTGATGAAAGTTTCTATAGTTGGTGGGAACATAACATCAATCCATCCGTGAACACTTATGCATTTCTAAGAAAATGTATATGAAATTAGTAGATGCATCTTAATGGTGAGATGCAATAACGTGTCACGATATGAAAGATGCATAGAAAAAACGGAACTGTGCAACCTAATAATGATTTAACTAATTGATAAGTTGCTGATCATTCTACTCAAAAGCAGATGATTTGCCTGTGTATGTATTTTGGGCACATATGCCAATACTTAGGGGCCGATTCCGATTCGGGCCGGAAATCTCTCCGACCGAGCCGGACCCGGAGAGATTTCCGACCGAATCGGACTCTGGCAGTCCGACCGATCGAGTACGATGCGCACGCATGCCATCGGACTCGAGTCGGTCGGACTCCCATTGAAGTCAATGGGAGCCTGTCGTACAACGCGTACGCGGGCTCCCATTGACTCAATGGGTGCGAGGCGGACAAGGGCGCCCCCTACAGCGTGTACGCGTCCATGCGCATCGCGGCGTACATGCACAGGTAGGGGGACCCATGGGTCCTCCCTGTGTGCGACTCGCGCGCCACGCGCACAGGGGTCCGACGCGGACCCCCAAAGTCCGGCTCCGACAGCTTTTTCGAGCCGGACGGCGCGAGTCGGTTGGACTGCTCGCGGCGTGCATCGTACTTACCCGGCCGGGATACGTCTCCATAGCGCGGTGCGAGTCGTGTCCATGCGAGTCGGTCGGAGCGTGTTGAAGCCGCGTTCGAGTCGGTCGGAGATTTCGCGGGTGCCTGCATCGTACTCGCTCGGCCGGACCCGCGTACGATTCGGTCGGGAAACAGGGCTCCGAATCGGATCCGGTAAATCCGAATCCGATTCGGAGCCCTACCGGCCGAGATCGGAATCGGCCCCAAAGTCTTTTCGCTGAGATCATGATAACATGCAGAACACAAGTTTCAATCCTAGCAGCGGTTTCTCAGAAGTTCATCTTTTTGAAATTGCTAAAATGAATATACCTTAAAGGATGAAAAATGTATAAAACCATTATCTTAAAAATGTTACTAGACCTGCAGGTCTAGTGACTTAAATAATCTGCTCTGACCGATTTGTAATGCTCTTGACCCATACACTGGTTTCAAATTATTTGATCGTGGGCAAATAATTTAATTAATTGAGTCGCCATTTTCTTCATTATCACATATGAGAGCACCTTCAAATGTGCGAGTTCAGCATGCCTGCTGTACAAAAACTTGTTTGATTTAATAGACTAAACTTTTTTCCATTTATAATACAAATCTAGACATATATAGGATACACATGACCCCTGACTTGCCTCTTAGTTCATTAACAGCATTTTCATCAGGGCGGGGGCAGGAATGTTTCTCAAATCATGTTTAAAAACTATCAATTTTAATAAATATATAACTAAAGCATGAAGTGGTAGCACACTCATTTGTAATCAGCAACTTTTATATTGAAACGGCCACAAACTTTCCCACTGACATGCGGCTTTACTGATAAAATTATATAGTGTACAAACAATAATGTTTGGAAATAGAGTTTCTGCAAATATGTGTCATTTGCACATCATCAAGTAAAGTGTTCTGGTTTGTTTTGCTCCTATTTAAGTCTTTGTTTGCTTCACACTTCTTAATTGCAAAAAACGTGCATTTGTAATTCCAGATATATTTTGAAATATTTGTAATATTAATTTACAAGCTATGTTTTTAAATGTTATGTGCTTGAAAAGAATAACTGACATCTTTAGACAGCTCACTTGACAAAAACCTCCAACTCTAATAAGAGAGAGAAAAATAAACCTCATTTTCCAAGCAGCAATTAGTTAAAAGACAAACTGACATTTGACCTCTTTTCTTGAACAGACGGCAAATGTGTCAAGATAAAAACAAGATTTAATGGCATCTTTTTGCTCATTCACTTTCTGAATGAACAGAACACCTGTTCCTTTCCAGCATACGATTACTCGCCAGATGTGACTAGTAGGTGCTAAAAATAGCCCGACCTGATAAAATGTTACTAGCAATTGAGAGTGCGCCAGTAGATTTTTCGAAGCCTGCTTGAAAGAAAGATCTTAATCCAAGTGGACTCAGAGATTTGACTTGGAAGAAATAAGTGGTGGAGTATCTAGCTCTGTAGGAGAGAAGGAATTGTGGCATTTAGGTTTTGAGTGTTTAAATTGGTCTTACTGGGATTGAGCTTAAAAAAACTGGTAGCCTTTCAGGCTTGCACTTTGAGCAGACAATTATGGTTTGATTGAAGCTTCAAAATGGCCCATAATTGGGCCCAAATTTCTACGTTGAAAACTGACTTAAGATCTTTAAAAATCATAAGGAGCGGAACACTCCCAAGTAGAGCATATTTAACACTGACCATTTGGAGTTTGGTTGCCTGGCCTACTGTACCTAAACTATGCTAAATTCTGCCGGGATATTAGTAAGGATGTTTTTGGAGTCAACACACCCATACACCTCTGTATATGGTTTAATAAAACGCAACTGCAAATTCTGGCTATTCCATCAGCAGGAAAATGGGTCTGTTTATGGCAGGATTACATCACTCCTTTTTTGTGGAGTGGAATGATTGTTGCTGACTGCTAAGATCTATGGATGTGATCATTAGGGACAATAGCACCGACTACTTTATGTTAAACTTTGGTCTGAGATGGGGACCAGCTGTGAACAGCAGCAGATTGGGAATCTCTCAAGTGGTATTAGGGTCCAGGAATACCAGGGTGTTTGTAGTATGCGCATTCACCTTGAGGGGTTTCTTTCGACTATTGACAGATAACAGATGTTGTTACCCTACTTAATGGTGCTCATTTTTATCAACCTCAGAAAGAAAAAGGCTAGGTGGACATGATGGGTTCTGAGCCTGTGACCATGGTATCAAGCAATGGCTCAATTAATCGACTGAGGCATCCCTCCCCTACTAAATGATATAATTCTGACAAATTAAAACAATCTTTGATACCACTATATATTTCAATACCAAAAAAAAACAAGTTTAAGTGGAGACCTGGTTGGTGGAGTACCTTTATCATGTTGCTCTACCAATAGGTCTATTAGCAATTTGATGATTTTTCAGGGCTGGCACAGAGTGAGGTCTAAGAATTGCCCACACAGGGACATGCTGTGCAAGGTCAACACTGGGTACGTTGGCCATGCTCCGACACGTACGCAGCACTGTGACAGTATGAAAAGAGTTCAGAGATTTCATCTTAGTAGAATGTATATGGTGGGACGGGAATCTTCTCTGCAATGCACATCGATGTGCCCCCTGCCCTGAGATCCCAACTACGTGTATAGCTGGTATCCTAACTTTTAATCTGGTCCTACCATCACGCTAATCTAAGCGGGTGCACTACGGCCTAGACCTGTCCCTGACTATGAGAGGTCATGGATCTGTCCTGTGACCTGATGGGGTGAATCAAGCCAGGGCTCGAAAAATCATGAAAATTGCACTAGACCTGTAGGTCTAGTAACATGAAACATCTACTCGACCTAACTGAAATGCACTTGACCTCGGACTCTGAAAGCTGAGCAAATGTGACAAGTTAACAAGATTTAAAAGCATTTTTATTACTCATTCACTTTGTGAGCAATAAAGATGCCTTTAAATCTTGCTATCTTGCCACATTTGCTCTGCTTTCAAATGCAGAGGTCAAGTGTCAGTTTGTCTTCCTACGCGACAGAAAGAGTGAGTAGGACCTAAAAATAGCTCGTCCTTATTGAATCTGACTCGCAAATGCGAGTGGATGTTTCTAGCCCTGCAAGCGTTCCCTTATTATAGGGAGAGAACAAATGTCCCTCTCTTAAGTATAGTGCTTAAAGTGGTGGTGGCAGCATACTGTATTTTAGAAAGATCTGTAGTGTGACCAGACCTTTTTATCAGGGTCACTGGGAATGAGGCCTACTGTTGCACTGGCGTAAAGTTCTTCTATTATGTATTATCCTAGAGCCTTGCATTGGCATCCCATGTGTATGTCATGTGCATATGTGGTGCATGCAACGCATGTGTAGTGATAAGCTCTGTATATGTGAGAGCGTGAGTAATGAGGGTCAGTAGGATCCAGTTTGGATTCCCTTGGCCTGCCACAGCACAAGATGAAGGGTGAGACCTATGTTTCCAGAGAGTGTAAGTGTATTGCCTGAATTTCTGTAGCAGGAATGTGGTGAACCAGACACTGAAGTGAGGAGGATGGAGACCGGGCTACCTTTAAGGATGCCTTGAGGTCTTTTGTTAACCAAGAGCTGCTGAATAATCTTCTTGAGCACTACAATTTGGTGAATGAGGGGTGGAATTGAAGTCTCTTTTGTATACCGTGATGAAGTTTCTAGGTGAGACCTGCCCCTTTGTTACTCCTTCTGTTGGGCTGATGACAGCCAGGTGCAGAAACCCAACACCTCATTGTGCCGGTGTTGAGATTACTCCAGGTTAGAGATCAGTCCGAAGCTACCTGCTGTTTAGAAGTATCACTCCACACAAAGACTGTCTGGAGAGCAGCTTGAGCGGGACACTGGAAAGAAGTACCACCCCAAACTGGGTCTTCAGTTTGAGACAGTGGTTCCACATCATAGTCTAGAAGTTGGATATAAAAGTGGGACCTAAACCATCCCACTTGTTCCAGTTCCAATCCCTTTTTGACTAGGGAAGAGAGTGCTCCACTGAGTACTCGAAGTGCTGCTGTGCAACCAGGAATGGCATCTGCCTGACAGGCAGTCTCCCAGAGGAGGAAGAGCATCACCTGAAGTCTGTATTTTCTGCTGGAGGAGCTGAGGATGTGTCTAGAGCACCCAAAAGTCTGCCTGCCTCTCTGCTGAGCAAGGGAAGGAGTGTGCCTGGTTGTGCAGGAGGAGAGACTGCCCATAAGGCCCTGCATGTCCCCAGTGGAATAGGGACATGCAGTGAGAGCTGACTGCCCAAGAGCAAGCTGGGAGAGATCCGTCTGACATGGCAGTCCTAGTGTCTTACACTGGTGTCTGATAGCAACTGAGGGATTATCAATGTCCAGAGGGTAGCTGCAATGGAGTTATCATCATAGCCTCAGATGAGGGCTGCAAATGAGTGATCTTCGTAGGTCCAGACAGAGGGTATAACTTCTATCATGATATTGTCATGATCAGCGTAGGCCTCGACGGGGGCTACAACTGCTATGATCATCTTAGGCCCAGGTGGGGCTACAACTACCTCCAGTCTGATCAGGGCGCAACTGCCGTGACCACTGCTTGTTTGAGAGGGGCTGCAATACTCATCAGCCTAGGCAGGGATGCATCATTGCAAACGCCAGAGACCATGTGAGAACACAAAAAAAAAAAAACTGCATCTGCGCCCGATTCATGATTTACCCAATTCCAAAGGGGGACCCAGCAGATAGAGGGCTACCCAGGAGGGACTAGTAAGGGGGGTGGGAAGTGTAGCACCAATAAAATCACCTCCATGGACACCAATTGTATAAGCAATCGTATTATGTAGCATTTAATACAACTGCGTGATTAAAAGTAATTTATTTTTCTAACAGACAAGCACTGGGCTGAACCTTAGAATTATTGTATATGTTGATCTTGTGCACCCCACACTGCCACTAAAACCCTTTGGCTGCTATTACCTCAACAGCCAGAGACTGCCGTGGCCAACTCTGCACCTGCAGAGGGGCTACAAAGACTGACGCTGGTCGGGCACGTAGTTGCACGTGGCCTGCACCCAGCTTCCCCGTCGGCCTATTAACCTCCTGCTCACTGCATACCCTGCAGCAATATACGTGGAGGAGCCACTAGAGCTACAAGAATTAACGACTCACTTGTTGCTTATCAAATTCAAAGAGGGGGTTAAGACTTGTACTGAGAGCACATTTCACTGTGTGAGAACAAAAAGGCTGCACTTGTGCTCGATTCACTCTTTTCCTGATTCTAAACCAGATAGAGGGCCTCCCAAAGGAGCAAATATGGAGGGGGTGGGGGAGAATCGGGAGAGTGTAAATCACATCTTGTCACTAACTTGATTAACCAATTGGATTGTGTAATATTTAATTTAACCTTGTGAATAAAAGCACTTTATTTCTAAAGGTCAAGCAATGGGCTGGAAATTGGAATTATATCCGTTGGTTGATTGTTGAGTACCGAGCTCGAGCAGCTACCAGTGCCTCCCTGAGAAGCCTGCTCACCCCAGCTACCTTGAGACTCAAGTGCGGAAAGAGTTGTACTGGACCGTTTTGCAGAGCCAAGATGAGACAGGCCCCAAGGCACCAGTGTCAAATGACCTCAACAACCACTCTCTGCCCAGAGGCCCCAGAACGAGGTTCTGAGAGCAGTTTTCACAAATTCACCAAATACACCTAGGGTTGCCATCTGGCTTGTTTTATACCAGTATGACCGGTATTTTATTATCCCTGTCGGTATAAACATTAGAAAAATCATCTAAAGCTAGTATTTTTTCACCTTATCAGTACATGCTTTAAACAGTAAATGTTAGAAAAAAAGCACTTTAAAATGTGTCCTAGAGCTGACCTAGTTACACCTGACTGATAATTAAAGTATTAGTAAACAAAGACATGTTTGAATGATTACAGACGATTTCTTATAAAGTTCTACTCAAGAATCAGGTCCGGGCATTTGCAGAATCTTAAAATGTGAACAGTTGGCCGATATTCTTCCCTGGGAAAGGCGGCAACCCTTTTATGAACACAATATCCGTTGAAGTCAAAGTTACCAATTCAATAAAGGTTTTTAGAACTATACACATTGAACAGAATTTGTCTAAAACTGACTCCGAACCCATACACTGACATTCACCTGCCAACCTATGTCTGTAGCCCAATCCGTTTACTTCTTCAAGGTTCTCCAAGAAGCAAACTCCAGTAGCCAAGCCTGTGTTATACCACAGCAGAGATAGGAGAACGTTAAATGAGAGTAGTTCATGTCATTTTGTTTTAGACTTTGGAGTTTGGTACTGCTGGCTGTGAAAGAGGAATCTACAACTAATAAAATGTAAAGAATAAACACATAATTATCAACATTCAAAATGGGTTTCCCTCAATTGAAACTTCACTCATATATCTGGTAGCTGCCTCTCTCACTGTGACTGTGACATGATTGGGTCCCTTAACAGCAGGACTTTGACGAAGGGGTTTAAGATTAGAAATACAACACGCTGTCTTGCGGGGAACTCGCTGTGACTCGTTGAGCTTCGACGCCCAAACAGATCATGCATGCGCGCACGGACTCACCCAGGGCCAACAGCTGTGGCTGAGGGGGGACCTAGTAGGCTCCAGAAACGTCTACTTTTTTCCCTTCTTAATAGCAAGGGCCATTACCGCCAAAGCCTCCAAAAGCCGATTCCTAAAACGAGAGCCAAGGACTGTGAAAAGAAACCCCAACTAAACCAACCCACATAACGATAGAAATTGACAACGCTAATGGACACTCACAAAACAAAGTGTCACAAAGAAAATTAGGGACACGTAGTGTGATATTAGAAAGAGCAAAGAGTCGAATAAGGTTACATTAACCCCATCTCGTCAGTCAGATATGCTAAATTAAAAGTTAGGAAAGCAGTTGAACGTGTCTCTACTCCGCCATTGCGGACTATAAAAGTAGTGTTCTAAGATATAATGTGATTACACCCAAACTTCTTAAAGCAAGTAACCCCCGTGAAGCATCAGTTGAAGAAAACACAGCACCTTCTCCCCTCCACCATGGAGACTAACCAAATTAGTCAATTTGGAGGGCATTACGGAAAATAAGGTGATCACATGGTGCATACATGCCAACATTTCAGAAGAGCAAAGTGGGAGATTAAAAAAAAAAACATCAGGAGAATGGGGCCTTGAATCGGGTTACTGTCAAGTATGGGCTCCCCCCCCCTTGTGTGGTAGCCCAGGCTGAGACAGCTTCCTGGGCACACACACAGCCGCACCGAGTACTTCACAGGTCTTTAAAAGGCCATTTGCATGTTAATGAGGCTTTGTTGTTTTTTCACGTTACACAATACCAAGCCCTGTCAGCTGAAACCCCCGAGGAATGGGGTTTCTGCTTCCAGGAATCGGGAGGCGGGAGACTAGCCTTGAAATCGGTAGTTTCCCGCCTGAATCGGGAGGGTTGGCATGTATGCGTGGGAGTTGGGCTTTGGTAAGAGTCGGCGCATGCGTCTTGGTGCTGCGCTGTGCGACTGGCTGCTTAGCGCCATTACGCTGCTGGAAGCTAGTCCAGGAGGCGGATAGTGGTCTGGAACCATGTCGCGCTACGGCGGGCGTTACCACGGGGGTAAGTGAACTGACGAAAGAGAGCCAGAGCAGCAACCCCACCCCAGTGTGGATGCTGCAGTAAGAGTCGCTTTAGTTGGGGTCTCTGCGAGTATCACACTAGACGTTTTAAAAAGTTCCTTTTTAATTAGCGTGTTTCTCGGGTAGAAACTGTCGGCAGCGGTCCGAGACTCGCCTCCTTTTTACGCCTACTACCCTTGATTCGTTTTGTTGCAGCTTGCTGTAGGACTGCGTGCCTCCCTTCCTCTCTCTCAAAATGGATGCCGAGCAAACGGCACTGGCGCGAGCGCTAGGCTCCAAACCACGCGTGCTGAGCTGCTCCGCGCCCCTCGGTGAAATGCGCAGGGCAGGCTGTGCTGAGAAAACACTTTGGCCTAATCCATAATAGAACCTTAAAAAAAAACTCGAAGCTGATGATGTATTCCTCCGCTCCCTCTGAAACGCTGGTGCAACGGAGGTTGTGACGCAGCCTGGAGAAGGTCTAACCACCGCATTGCAGCCATCCTCCAAATGCAACCATGGCGTGACTTGCTTGGGGAACGCGAGAGTAAACAGCAACGTGAGCAGATCTCAAAAAAGTTTTAGAATAGGACATATTACCAACGAGACAGTAGAAACATTATCGTGGAAACCGGCGTTTATTGTATGTACACGTGTAGTTATTTACAAAATATCCAGTAGATAGATTAAAAGATTCGGCTACTTACCGCGTTAAGCCATGGCATTATTTTGCTGAAGAGCGCTTATCCTCCAATTTCAGATGAGTTGGAGGACCAATGTCTTCCGAATCGGGACATAGTAGCCTATAATTGGCTTACAGAAGGGGAGGACGTTGCCAACTTGATGTGGTTATTTGTCGCTCTCAATGAGACTGGGTTTGATTTTAAAAAATAGCAGGAGATTTCGCGTTTAGTGTAGTGTTCGAAATCTCTTGCAATTTTAGTTGAAGATTTGACTATTTCAGAATTTCCCAGAGGTGGAGGACCTTTTCCCTTTTTATATTGAGGTGTCGCGTCGGGTAGATCCTAGAACTTTCTCCAAGCCCGCTATTCCTTATGGGATTAAAGACGAGAGCGCTAGGTTTACGGGAAGGCAACTGAAGAGTAATAGCTGTTAAGTTATTCAGTTTTGTCACTGAGCAGACATTTCATTAGACTGTTTCCCATGCAGGACCTGCGCTTAGGGTCTCCTACAGGGGTGTGGAATTTAATAAAATATCTACTTGTCCATGGGACAGGTAGCTTCATAAATCTACTTGTCCTGTACAAAATCCACTTGTCCCTTTGGTGCCATCATGTAGTGCACCGTCAAATAATGGCAGCACTCATTATAGAAGAGCTCGAATAATAGCCTCTCTGGTTATGTCAGGCTCATAGTATAGAAGGATTTGAATACTAGTGATTTCCTTATTTTGCCTCTTTTCTGCAGATCTACCCATTCATATTTTCATTCACCCACTGATATCTAGCATTTCACCTTTACATTGGCTTCCATTCATTCTTTCATCAGCCTTTCACCATTCTGTTTGTCCATCCATCCGCCCATCCATATCCAAATCTACCCATCCATCCCCAAACATATCCATCCATCCATCTCAGCCATCTGTCCATCCTTTCGCTCACCCATTCTTCCGCTCATCCATCAATTTACCCTTTCACTCTTCCATCCTTCCGCTCATCCATCAATTTACCCTTTCACTCTTCCATCCTTTCGCTTACTGATCCATCCACCCTGCAACCCATCTATCTTTTCACCCTTTCCTTCAACACATCCATCGTCCATCCACCATCCCTGTCACTCATCCATCCTTTCACTCATTCATCCATCTAGCAAGCCACACTTACACTCATATACTCACTCATCTAGCCACCCTTTCACCCACACATCCATCCTTTCACTCACTCACCCTTACACGTTAATTATGGGCCTTTGTCTGCTTAGCTGCAGACAGAAGACGCTCATCAAGAGCTCCACCCCCACTGTAGCTGCTAAAGCGAGTGGTTCACGACGCCTTGGGGCCAAACCTATCCTTCCAGCTCCAAATCTATCATTCAAACTCATCCATCCCTCCTTCCTTCCACTCATCCATCCATCCGCTCATCCATCCGCTCATCCATCCATCCACTTTCACCCCCTCCATCCACCCTTTCACTCATATCCATTCACTCTTTCACTCATCCCTCCATCCTTTTGCTCTTCCATCTTTCACCCCTCCATCCTCCTTTCCACTCATATCCATCCACCCTTTCACTCATCCCTCCATCCATCTGCTCTTCCGTCTTTCACCCCATCCATCCTCCTTTTCACTCATATCCATCCACCCTTTCACTCATATCCATCCACCCTTTCACTCATCCCTCCATCCACCGTTTCACTCAACTATCCACCCATCAATCTATCCATCCTTCCACCCATCAATCTATCCATCCTTCCACCCATCAATCTATCCATCCTTCCACCCATCTATCCATCCTTCCACCCAGCCATCCACCCACTCCATCAGCCATTCATCCACTCTCATCCATCAATCCACCCTTTTATTCAACCATCCAACCTTTCACTCATCCATCCACTTTCACCCCATCCATTTATTCACCCTTTCACTCATCCATCCATTCTTTCACTCATCCATCCTTACATCCATCCATCCACTTTCACCCCATCCATCAATTCAATTACCCTTGCACTCATCCATCCATTCTTTCACTCATCCATCCTTTCACTCATTCATCCATGTATATATCCATCCACCCTTTCATATCAATTAGGAACCTTTGCCTGGACCTGCAGAAAGAAGAGGCCCATTAAGAACTCCACAGCTGCTGTAGCTGCTACAGCGCGTGTTCAGATGCCCCTGGTGCATGCACAAAGTGAGACGAGAGGCCCAGTGCAAGGAGAGAAATGAGGGTGCGCTTGAGGATTGCATGAATTCCCCATGGGGAAACTAATGAACTTTAATGTAAGCCCTGGATGAGGTAAGATATGAGAGGCCAAGGGGATCGGGTCAGGGCAGTCAGTGGGGGCAACAGAGGGGGGTGGGATGGGGTTAGCAAGTACAGGCACCGGGTGAAACATAAGGTGTACAGGCAAAGCAAAGTGCAAAGGAGGGT
Organism: Calotriton arnoldi; assembly: GCA_963921515.1. Classification (NCBI taxonomy): domain Eukaryota; kingdom Metazoa; phylum Chordata; class Amphibia; order Caudata; family Salamandridae; genus Calotriton; species Calotriton arnoldi. The sequence continues at coordinate 249,552 of CAWUFW010013172.1, forward strand.
TGTGCAGGGGCTGCATGAGAAGGGAAAGCATGGGCTTTACTGTAGGCCCCCGGAGGCGAGGGTGAGGAGGGATCTTGGGGCCGATTTGAGGCTCAAGGGTGAAGCACAGAATAAAAGGCAGGGGGTCACAAGGTTAAAGTCAGAGCAGGAGCCAAGAGGCCCTTAAGCCAGCCTCTTACATTCCAGTGATGTGAGTGTGCTGGAGCTGCGTCTCGTGCTCGAAGAAAATGAAAGGACCAGAGGAGGGCCTGGAAGCCACACAAAGCCTCGGGAGAAAGCAAAAAGACTCTTATCTGACAGTGCTGTGGATGTTTTATATGGAGCTGCAACTTTGAGCTCAGCTCCATCATGTTGTTGTTCTGCTCTGGGGAAATTAAAGTGTAGGCCCCAGCTTTTGCATTGACCCTTTCACTGCCAATAAACTGCTCAGAGCTCCTTATTAACTGGCTGTGACCAAAAGGGTTGAACAGCTGTGTATCGGATTACCAGTAACTGTCTACTTGTCCTTTGGACAAGTTAGAAATTAAAACCTCTTGCCCTTGTAAGAAATCTATATGTCTCGGGCGTCGGGAGATAGGAATTCCCCACCCCTGTCCTAGAAGTGAGAAACTTTTTTAGCAATTGGTTGATGTTTTGATAATGAAATTAGTGGTATTCAGTAGTGTTAGGGGGTTCTATATTCTGTGGCTCGTGCAGCTGTCAAGTGTGCATTCTGCATTCCTGTTTAGAATGCGAGTCTGCTCTTTGACAGTTGCTTGTTTGACCCACGATCGGATGGCTGCTTTGTTCGTGGGTGGTGTATTTCTTTGCAAATAAAGTATTTACTTCTACCTACCTTGTCTGGAATACTTTACATATTTCTCATCTCAGTGGCTCTAATCTGAAATTGGGGTCTCTTTCTTGTAATGTATCAGTTGTGATCCTCTGCCAGTGAGCCTTTGATTTTATGGCAAGGCCCGGAGGCCAATATTATGCATCACACCTTTATTGCTCCTCAAACACAGCAGCAACAAACTCTAGAATTAGAATACACATAAGCTCTAGAACGCAGAACATGCATATAATCATAGAACAGGCAGCCGTCTTCCTCTTTTGTTGCTGCTCAAGCACAAGATAAGTCCATTCATTTCTTACTAGTTTATGAATGTGATATGTTTGGATATTATAATATATAATTATTTTAAGCTGTTTGGTTGCCTTGTATGATCTTTGAATGAGAAGGTGGTGTGTTTATATGTTAATTAATATGTAATGTGGTTAGTTAAATGTAGTAACGAGGAATTGTTTAATTAAAACGGTTTGAATAATTAATGTTTCACGCTAGTTGGAGAGCGCAGCCTGTTTTACTGTTTAGGAAAAGCTAGCATGCAGGAAAGGATGAAGGAGAATTACCGTTAGGTGTTTGCTTTTAAATGCGGACCGTATTCCGGTCGCGAGTGGCTGTTGAAGGCGCGAGGCACGGCGCTCGAGCATGTCTGTATTCTCTCGCACGTTCGGGCCTTCATGCTGGGTCACGGCGCTCGAGCGTATCTGTCTTCTCTCGCGCGTATCTGTCTTCTCTCGCGCGTCAGGATTTATGAAGCCCGAGAGTAAGAATGTTTAAATTTTGAGCAATTAGGGGCCCCGTACTTGCGTTGTGTACGGCGGCCATTTTGAGAGTTTGGGACAAGACAAATATGTTATTATTATTATAATGGCAGACATATTTTGGGAGATTGCGAAGTCTGTCAGAACGTGAGTCAGTTTCTGACAGACTTCGGTCAAGGGTTCGTGAGGAGGTCGTAGTGATAGCGGTGTGAAGAAAGTTAAATAGAAGTGTTTATATAGAGGTTATTTGAATTTTGGAAAGTTGCTGTGTTATTGTAAACATATTTTGATTGTATTGAGTTTGAGGTGATTAAGTAAGGAGAATATATTTGGTTATCAAAAAGGATATATAGATTGGGAAGTTGAGAAGTGGTGTACAGACAAGAAAAATTTTAAATGGAGAGTTCAGAGGCAGGTTTTGAAGAGAGGATGAGAGTTTATATGGAGAAGATGTTTGCAGAGATGTCTGCGTCTCTCGATAAAAAGATTGAGAATACTTTAGAGAAAGGTATGATGAGGAAAGACTCCAGGAGAAGGTCTGGAGAGGAGGATAATTTTTGGACAACGGAGGAAGTAGAGGTTGGAGCAGGAGTGTCTGGTCAGGGTGTGAAGAAATCACAAAAGAAGAAGCATTTAGATAAGAAAAGTAAGAGCAAAGAAAATGAACGCAAGGTTCAGAAGGAATCTGCTATAAAGGCAAAAGGAGGCGCTATAAAGGCGCGTAAGAGAAGGCACAGTGTTGCTGCATGTGATTCAAGCTCTACAAGTGGTGATGTAGAGTTGACTTGTAGTACAAGTTTGGAAGATTCAGATGTGGAAGAAGTGCCTATCAAGAAGAGAAAGGTAGATGGAAAGGAAATAAAGTTGGAAGCGGGTGATTTTGTAGATCCACAAGGGGAAGAAATGTTCGACCCGCTATTAATTCAGCATCCTCTGTCTCCGCAGTGGACTCCTGCGGAGCATGTGGCTAAGTACGTAAGGTACTGGATAAGGAGGGAGATACCAAAAGATGTAAGAACTAGGCTTAGGTCTGAATGCCCTAGACCTAGTTTAGACAGTAAGGTGGCGTATACGCCAGAGTTGGATCAAAAGATGATGGCCTTTCTCAATAAAAGTGGAAAAGATCCCAGAAGGGGGCTGGATAAAGGGCTCAAAGGTTGCCAGGATAGATTACTGGATGTGCTGGGACCGCTAACAAAATTTTTCGATTTGTGCGAAGAGGCACATTCGAATAACAGGTATTGACGTAGAGGAAATGCGTCAGTGGGTCCAGAGGGCAATTTGTCTTCTTGGAAACGCGAATGCAGCTCTTTGTGTGGAAAGGAGGAAAAGCATACTTTTTAAAATAGACCCAAAGCTAGCAGAATTGGCTAGTAAGGAACTAGGAGAGCAAAGTGAGGGTTTGCTATTTGGCGATGATTTTGTCAAGGACATGGCTAAGTATGTTGGAACGTTTAACCAACTACAAAAGGCTCAGAAAGATATCAGAAGGGTTTTTGGAGTGGCCGGGCGGATGCAGGGTCGGTTCCCCGGCCGAGGACAGGGTATTACCAGAGGTAGCTTTGGTAGAGGTAATAGACCCTATGGAACAAGTTATGGAGGAAACTATGGATATAACAGATCGGAGCAGGGTAAGTTTTACCCACAAAGGCAGAGGAGCAGATCAAGAGGCATGCGGTCTGAGAGACGAACAAGAGGTGCCTCAGGTAAGTTGTTTACCAGACCCTATTTCTATCCAAGTAAAATTGGGCGGCAGACTAGCCCAGTTTGTCACAAAATGGAGAGAGAGAGAACTCGGGATTCTTGGGTTTTGGAGACAGTAGTAGGTTACAGAATAGATTTTATTCAGACGCCGGTACAGGAGAGAATTCCAAATGTTTTATGGTTTTCAAAAGAAATGGAGGATCTGGTAACGAAGGAAGTAGAGGCCTTAGAAGCGAAAGGGGCGATAGAATCTGCAAGAAAGGTGCGAGGCTGTTTTATAAGCAATCTGTTTTTAGTGGAGAAGAAAGGAAAAGGAATGAGGCCAGTTATAAATCTAAGAGAGTTGAACGATTGGGTAAGTTACAATCATTTCAAGATGGAAGGAATTCATATGTTGCGGGATTTGCTGAGGAAAGGGGATTGGTTGACCCGTTTAGATTTGAAGGATGCATATCTGACCATTCCGATGTGCGAGGAACAAAGGGATTACCTTCAGTTCAAGCGGAAGGGAAAGCGTTGGAGGTTCAAGAGTCTTCCATTCGGGTTGACGTCAGCCCCGTGGTGTTTTACAAAGGTAATGAGGCCGGTGGCAGCATGGTTGAGATCGAGAGGGATTCGTTTGATTGTTTATCTAGACGATATATTGATAATGGCGGAAGAGAGGTGTTTGGCGAGGGAGCAGATGGAGTTTGCGGTGAGAGTTCTGGAGGATCTGGGATTTGTGATAAACAGGGAGAAGTCTTGCGTGGAACCAGAGCAAGTGATGCAATTTTTAGGCTTTCAGATACAGACATTGGAATGTGTATTGAAGTTGGCTATGGAGAAGGTGAGGAAAATCGGGAAGGAAGTGAAGAGAGCGAAGAATGCAGAGTGGATTATGTTGAGGCAGTTGGCTCGGTTGTTGGGTCTGTTATCTGCATCGATTCAAGCGAAATTTCCCGCTCTCCTTCATTACAGGGCGTTGCAGAGGTTGAAAGCATTTCATTTGAGACAGGGTGCGAAGTACTCGCAAAAGGTGAGGATGAATCAAGAGAGTCAAGAGGAACTGGATTGGTGGTTGATGAGTCTGGAAGCATGGAATGGAAGAGCTATATTTGGAGAGGTGCCAGAGATAGAGATAAGAGTCGGATGCGAGTTTGCACGGATGGGGGGCAAGGTGTGGCACAGTGTCAACAGGGGGACAGTGGTCAAAAAAGGAAAAGGAGATGCACATAAATTGTTTGGAACTTCTGGCAGGTTCATTTGCGATAAAAAGTTTAATGAAGGATCAAGTGAAGTGTTGTGTTCTGTTGAAGATGGACAATTTATCAGCAGTACGGTATGTCAACAAATTGGAGGGCCCTCGGTCGAGGGGCCTGGCGGAGTTAGCAAAGGAATTCTGGAAGTTTTGTTTAGAGAAGGAGATAATGGTTCAGGCTCAGTATATCCCAGGGTTGAGCAACGTAGAAGCGGATTGGTATTCAAGATATCTCAGGGATGTGAGCAATTGGAGATTGAACAGAGGAATTTTCGAGAGGTTACAGCAGAGATGGGGTCCTCTGCAGGTGGATCTGTTTGCAGACAGACTGATCTCACAGTTGAAGGATTTTTACAGCTGGAGGCCGGATCTGGAAGCAAAGGGGATAGATGCTTTCCTTCAGGTGTGGAAAGAAGGGAGGAATTATGCATTCCCTCCGTTTTCAATGATGCAGAGAGTGTTGACGAAAGTCAGGAGGAAAAAGGCAGAGTTAGTCCTGGTGACGCCTTTTTGGAAAGCTCAGGTGTGGTTCCCAGATCTGATGAATCTGTTGACGGAGGATCCAGTCATATTGCTGAATTTCAGGGAGATTTTGATGGATGTGCAAGGGAATGCCCACAAGTTGGTAGTGTTGGGTCAGTTGAGGCTTGTAGCTTGGTTGATTTCAGGAGAGTATGGCAAGTGCATGGATTATCAAAGGGGGCTGAGGATCTCATCGCTCAATCTTGGTCTACAGGGACAGCAAAGGTCTATAGGTCAGCATGGAGAAGATGGTGTAATTGGTGTGTTGAAAGGGGTTTGGATCCCGTATCAGCATCTATAGTTGAGGTGGTAAATTTTTTGTCAGCTCAATATAGTAGTGGTCTGGCGTACAATACTGTCAATTTAAGCAGGTCTGCAATTTCAGCAGGGCATGTTTTAGTTGACGGAATTCCTACTGGACAGCATACATTAGTTAAAAGATTGGTTAAGAGCGTTCGAGTGGGTTTGCCTCCAAAAGCAAAATATGGTGCACTTTGGGATGTTACAGTGGTTCTGAAGGAGGTGGATAGTTGGGGAGCAAATTCATGTTTTGGATTTGAAATTTTTGGCTTGGAAGTTGGCTATGCTTGGTTTCATTTAGGAGGATTTCTGATATTAGAGCTTTAGAGGTTAATTCTAGATGTTTTCAACCAGAGGGTGTATGTTTTGAAATAAGGAAAAGGACAAAGACTATGTCTAGGACGATTTTTTTATCCTCTTTTGGAAGGGCATAATAATTTGTGTAGTGAGTTGTCTAAGGGAATATGAGAAGAGGACTTTAGAGTTGAGACATAGTGGCTGCTTACAGTTGTTAATTTCTTATAAGAAGCCTTTTAATGCAGTTTCTTCACCTACCTTGGCAAGGTGGGTAAAAGGGGTAATGTGTAAGGCTGGTGTGGATGTGAGTGTGTTTGGAGCACATTCTGTTAGAGGAGCCATGGCTAGTAAAGCTTTTATGAGGGGTTTTAGTGGAATTCTGAAGGCTGCTGATTGGTCAAATGATTCAACTTTTAAAAGATTCTATTTTAAACCTAAGGAAAATGTGTTGGACAGTGTTATAGATGAACTTTGAACATGCATAATATTGGCCTCCGGGCCTTGCCATAAAATGCAGATTTTCCACAGTTTTAATGGGTAGAAAAGCATGATTTTATTAAAGGCACGGAGGCTAATATTATCCCTCCACTGTTCCCGCCCTATTTTATTAATTATTTATTTTGTTTATGTGGGTTAAAGAAGAGGAGTTGGACTTTGGGATCGAGTTCGGGAGAGGTCTGAAGGTTTGGATCCAGGACCAGCAGAAGGAGTTATTTTTTTGGACTTTGTTTATTTCGCAGCAGCTAAAAGAGGAAGATGGCTGCCCGTTCTATGATTATATGCATGTTCTGCGTTCTAGAGCTTATGTGTATTCTAATTCTAGAGTTTGTTGCTGCTGTTTGAGGAGCAATAAAGGTGTGATGGATAATATTAGCCTCCGTGCCCATTAAAACTGTGGAAAATCTGCATTTTCTGCAATTAACCTGCATAGAGACGGTTTCTGTATGACTGTGTTGGTTTACCCTAACACAGGAGGAAAGGCTATACCTGTTGGGATGTGTGTACAGTACTAGTAAGTGCCATCGAAATATGTTAGGCACTTGCATTAGCCCGGTTACCTTTTTAGGTCTCGCTTGACAATGCAGGTGTCATCAGAACTTGTGTTATTAACTGCGTAAAGAGCTTTAAGGAGTACTGCACACAGCTCTGTCCACACATTGGTGGGCTGTAATGCATGTTTTAATTGGGCAGAAATTGTGCGCTTCCGCAGAAAGTGCTTACTCTCCAAGAGCTGTATGTAATCAGTTATCAAGTCTACGCCTAGCTATTGTGTTACAGCTTGACCTTTTAGGTCAAACAGATGTCACAGCAACGTTGTAGGCAGGGTCACTAAAATTATGGTATTTTGCGGCTGTGGCGTTTTTCACATAATTATAAATTTGCCATGTAACCTGCAGATTTTAAATTTAAAAAAAATTGCTTCTAGTTCTAACTAATCAAGAGTTACTAATAAACAGCAACAACACCTACTGCTGCACAGTGAACGGTCCTGTGCAAAGGTTGTTTGATTCCCACACACCCCCCTGTTGCCTAATTATGGGTGTTAAACGGCTTCTAGTGATGCAAAACGTTTGCCCAGGTAGTGTTGACCTGTCTAAAAATGGCAAAATAAAGAAGCAAGATAACAATGTGGGAAATTTTGCTGCATAAATTTAGTCAATTCCTCCACATAATGTGAACCCCACCTCTGTGTAGTGTTAGCATTCGTGGCTAGAAGTCTCCTAGATAATTGGGGTGTTCATTCTTCTCGGGCATGGAATAAAAGACAAGGACACCCCTATATATGCCCATGTTGACCAGGGTCAATACATATCATGTAAACAATTGTCCTGTTGTACTCGTTCAAAACTTAGACACCTCAGTGGTTTTGAGGAGTCCACTATCTAATGCACTGTTGAAATACTCGTCACCTAATGCAAGTTAAGAGCCGGAGACATTAGACTGCTTGTAGTGTGTCAAAAAACATATGTTCAACCAATCCGTATGCAGTGATGTGTGAAAAGCCATTGTAGTGCTGGGGGGGTCTCTTCAGGACAAAGACATCCGACTACTGCACAACAAAGGTGTGAGCCATGTTGTAAGCCGAGTACCATCCACCTGAGCTCCCATACAATGTTTCAACTCCCCGCAAATTCAGGCGAAGCTGCTGCTCCATCCTTGTGAAAGCCCAAATAACTCACAGGCCACCTGTTTTCTCATATGGTATGATCTGTAGCTTGTATCATAATTGGAGCGTGTTTAGCCCCACAGTCATATAAGGAAGGGTTCCATCTGCCAGCTGTGAAAGCATCCGCTGCCGCCTACGCCATGAATTCTACACGTGCAGAAAGAGATGCAGCTTTCTACATATTCTGAATGGCCCCACAAATAGGTCAGTGAAAGATAAAATACACCAAACGTTAGTGCATGACCTCTTGATGATTTTTAATTTTTTTTGATAAAAGTAATGGCCTGTCGGGATGACACATTTTAGCATTTTTTGTTTTTCAAATATATGCTTAGTGACATTTGGTTCCACCCAGAAGAATATTACTCTTTCACGCAATGCTATCCACTGGTGATCGATCCTTCCAGGAAGTGCTTCAATTAGAATTCATGAGTAATTCTTTTAAATCTGAGGAATAAACTCGGCTATGCGGTTTGCCACATTCAGTTCTTTTTCTCATATGTATACTTTCTAAACACAGCCATACTTTTTGCAACTTTTTACTCAGTATTGTAAAGTCAGTAGGGCACGAGTTAATGTGATGGAGAACATTTGTGCATATAGTGCATGTAAACATCATTTATGAATGCCTTTTTACTTTTGATGGTACTTTAAAGCCTTATCTGTTCGCTTTGCCAATGCTTGTTAGGCCTGCTGTTAGTCTAGACCTTTTTATTTTACTAAAATTACATGTGATATACTTTTAGGGGCTTTCTTCAGTCCTCTTAATCAATTGGTCAGTTATTGCCATTCACATATTTCTTCTCACTGCAATGTGGGCTAATAGGCCAGCCCACTTCAGTAGTTCACTAACTTCACAGTGAGTGACAACGTTCTTCCGTTTCACACAAAGCCCATCAGCACACAAAATAGTACTTGCGTGCCAAGGACTACAATCGCAACATGTGCCTTTTGAGACGAATACAAATTTCTGCTTTTAGCCTTAAACTTTTTTGCTTGATGATCCAAAAGTGCCCCCAACAAAGTTATGCACAAACTATGACAAAACAAGCATTGACAAAAAACTAGCAGACAACGCCAGACCTGTTGGGTTTGGCAATGCATGTGTGTTACCTTAGGGTCACAGGGCAGTAAGTGCATGGGCAGTGTAAGGTGTTGCAAGGATAACATTGATTGAGCTGGCCTACTTTTACTTTTTTTCGTCACTACTCATGGGTCCAACAAAGTATGCTGTCACAAACTGGGGTACTGAGACTGCCAGCCTCTTTTGTAACACGTACAAGGAACAGTAGAACTAAGACCTAATTGGCACAGTCTGTGCATGTCTCCCATGAAGGGGGTGTTATGATGACTGGCTGGTTCAGGGTGCTATGGCAATTGCTTTTTAAAATTTGGACTGGGTAGGGAATGCAGTAATTCCGTGGCACCTAATGTGGAGCAACCTGAGGTGGCACCCAACATGGATCCACCTGAGATCTGAAGATCACAAACTTTTTTAAAAACTACCCATAAACTATTAATCTTTCTTGGATCATTGAGTCTGTATGGAACCTTGGACCCTTCCACTCAGCGTTGTACTGGGAGCATTCCAGACTAACATTATCTGTATGTAGATCGATGGAGCTAGTGGCCAACATCTGTGATTCTTGATCAGTGAAGTGAGTTGGCCGTGCAATTAGAAAAGAGTATTTGTGTGTGTGTCTGTCAAATGATTTCCACTGAGTACACAAACTAATACAATAATGAAGTGACAGTCATATCTGATGCATAGGTCTGTAGTGGAGACTGTTGTCCGAAGAAAAGGGTTGGGAGCACTCGCCGGTAAATCTTTCTGTGGTACTGAGATTTCCTTTCCTTCTGTGAGAGAGAGAGAAGACAAATACCAGGTTTAAAAAAAAAGGGGGGGGGTAAAAGATAGGAGCACTATATCAACAAAGCACAGCTGGAACTAGTCCTCAAGATGTACTCTAAGCTCTTCTATGTTCCAGCCTCCCAGGAATTTTGTTTTTAAATCAATGGTGTGCCTTGATTCAAGGCATCTCCGGTTAAGAACGCGATTGCCTCCTCTGTGTGGAACTTTGTCAGTTATAAAATAGACCAGCTTGCTCCTAACGCTGTAGTTCATCTCGCTAAAATGGGGCGCCATTGGATACTGAGGATCTTTATTATCAGTGGCACACTTGTGCTCTAATTCTGTTTTGGCCTGGTGTATTGTGCTTCCTACGTAGTGTTTACCACAAGGTAACTGTAGGACATAAACCGCAAACTCTGAGCTACATGTGAGAAGTTTGGAAATTTTTCTTGTTCTGCTGTTAGCCGGGATCGTGTATTCTGCACTGTTGCAACTGAACTTGAATGCCTTGCATTTTCTGCAGGGAAAGGAGCCTTGTAGTTTGCCCACTCTATTAGTGTCTTTCAGGGTGACCTCTCTGTGGACAAGGGTGTCTATCTGGGATCTGCTCCTCCTGTAAGTAGTGCTGTGCATTGCCTGTGATGGTGTCGGTGGTAAGGGTTTGCCCATTACGCCTGAGAATCTTTTCCACCTGTTTGTGTTGGTTATTATAGGTGGTAATGTATCTGGATTTGTCCTCTCCTTCTACAGCTTTAGTGGGTGTAAACAGGATGCTATCTCTGTCCTTGATGGAAACTCTCAACTGCCGTTTTAAGAACCCAACCTGGTTATCCTCTTTTAAATCTTTTCATCGTGATATCTTGTTCCTTAAGAAAAGATTCCTGGGAGCTAGTGTTTCTCCTAGCCATCAACAGCTCCCTGTGTGGGATAGTCCACTTCAAAGTCTCAGGGTGGCTTCTGAGGGCGTTGAGAAGGCTGTTGCCTGCTGTGGGCTTGCGGTATAATTTAGTGGTAAGGTGATTCTCCTCCCCTTCACCACCACGATGCTGGTGCTTCAGGTATAGGCCAGATCAAGCGAATTCATCCCGAGTTTGCTTACAAATGCTTCTGCAAACTCCGTACTACCTCTCCATATGATGAATAAATTATCGATAAAACCGAGTCATAGGATGGCATTCTCAATGTCCAGTGCTGTGTCCTTGGCGACGTATACCTGTTCTTCAAACAGCCCATAAACAAGTTTGCATAGATGGGGGCAGAGCAGGTACCCATCGCTATCCCCCTGAGTTGGCGGAAAATGTTTCCATCAAACAAAGATGTTATTGCTCAGGCAGAAACGAACCATTTCCAGTAACGTGTTGGTGTGTTGCAACAGATGGATGGGTCTTGCTCGTAATAAGTGTTCACTGGCTCGAAGGCCATCGGAATGCTGGATGGCGGTGTAAAGAGAGCATACATCCAAGGTCGTATGGGTAAGACCTTCCTCCACTGGATACCCTCTATGCGTTGGAGGAAGTCCTTGGTGTCTCTTGTGTATGATGGTAGTTGGAAACAAAGTTCCTCAAAAGGAAATAAGTATACCTAGAGGTATTTTCTAGGCTAATTTGTCTTGAGGACAGAATAGGTCTTCCGGGTGGGCCTGTCCTGCTCTTATGGAGGAGGTAGATGACAGGTAGCTGTGGGTAATCTTTTTTTGAGGTAATTGTGCTCCTCAAAGAGACTCTGGTCCCTTCAGTCTTCCAATTTGACCAAGAAGGTGTCAAGTATTCTTCCTTGGAGATGGGGGCATAGCATTCCCTGGCTTTGAGTTGCCTATGTGCCTCACCAATGTATTTTTCCCTAGGAAAAATAAGTGTTACCCCCCCTATTTTGGCTGGCTGGATTTTTATATTGGGGTCCTACGCTAAGTCCTCTACCGCCTGGCGTTGTGCCCTAGTTGTGTTGTGCATGGTAAATTGTTGCCTGTGTCTCAGTCTTTTTAGATCTTTAATGGGTTTCTCATGGAAAGAATCTATGGTGTCAAAGGGCATCTGGGACATGAAAAAGGAGGTGCGTTTGAAGTTCGTTGTGGCTGCTCTCTCATAAGTAATCTCTAGGTCATCTAGCAAGAGAATGGGGTCACTGGTAATCCATTCTCTTGCTGGATGCGCTTGATAATACTTAAGATAGAGCAGCCTGAAAACGAACTGAGTGTTGCACTTAACAGTATATTTCTCGTTTATGACTGCTTGTCTAGAATTTACCGCATTTTTAGGTCGAGCCTAGAGTAGTGCGCAAGCGCTGCTCTGGCGAAGACTTTATGTAGTGGGCTTTTGAAAGCTGACCAGACGCTCGTGCGTCATGGCCTTTTCCGTGCGGTTACCCGCACGGCCGCCATCTGTTTGCAATTATCGTGCCCAGACGCGGGCGCGATAATTGAAAACACATGGCCATTGTGCACGAGCGTGTGGTCAGCTCAGCAGGCTGCCGCGCTCGCTCGCCTCCTCTCTGACGCTGCCGACGTCTCAGCGCTTCACTTGTTAAATATTGCAGACGCTACAATTCTTGTTGTTTAAGTTAATAGCAAAAAAAAAAAATCATTAATAAGTCTTCCCTAATACTATATGGTAAGGCGCCACAAACAAAGGTGCTGTTGGCATTATTACAGCCACAATCTGATGGCAAGCTGATCTCGGCTGAACCGGCACGAGCCAGAAGTGAAGAAAGAGAAAGCGCAGCTTATTTTCACTGTACAGCAAACAGCAGCGGCCTAGGTGCAACCTCTCTGAGTGACAGAGGCAGGACTTGTGCGGATCAGCCAAATTACTCTCTTCCCAGCCCGTAGCCACGATTACCAACAGAGCTGTGATTAAAATGCAAATTAATGCAGCCCAAGAGCCAAACTCCATACATGACGCAAGGATAACGTCGAAGGAGGACTCCTGAGGTGCACGTTTGCTGAAATTACTTCCACACCGCAGGTTTCTATCCTCTCTGGTGGAGGTGAAGAAGGAACGCTAAGAGGAGGGCTGGAAGACAGTAAGTAGTTGGGGCCTGGGATAGGTTTTTAATGTGCGGGGGTCCCTGGGGCTTAGATTTTAAAACCGCACCGAAGTTTTAAGTCAATTTAGCATGTGTGAAATAATAATATAAAATGAAAACTTTGGAGGAGAACATAAATACACAGAGGAAATCAGTCAAATGGCTGAAAAAGTAGCAGTTGATTCATATACTAATGTTCCACTTATCTTTTGCTAAAAAAATACTGTAAAACAATTATAGAAAAGGAAAAATGCACTTCTGATCTACGATAGGGGAAAAATGCAGCAGAAGCGTAACAAAGGTAGAAGGGGATGCTTGCCCAGTTGTCTCTACTGTATGTATTGGGTGCATGCCAGGGAGGGCTGCCCTGCTAATATTCACCACCGGGTACACTGCTTGGGAACAGCCTCAACGGACAGGGATACAAGTCTCCCATGCAGGCCTGGCTCCAAGATTTGGATTCTTGGAGGGCCGTGAAGAAGCAAGGGTGGGCCATAAAGATGAGGGGTTGTCCATAGTCTCTCAATATCTTTTCTTATTTGGAAAAAACTTTAAAAGGTTTAAATAAACACAGCACACAAATGTGACATTTAAACATTTATAGCTACTATTGGTGTGTGGGAGCGGGGTTAGAACCATTTAAAAACTTTTTTAATTATAACTTTTCAGCATGCTGCTCTACACCGTAGCTTAAAGACATTGGCAAAGCCAATAGCTCTGGATAAGCACTTATAAGGTCCCAGAGGCGAGACCTATTGGCTATGCCAATGCTTGTTTCTTTTGTTGTGAAATCACATGCCTCATTTTACTTTGTATCATGCATAACATTGCTGCCTATAACACTGCCTTTTATTTACTCCCTTTCCATATGGCGGCCCCTGTTTCCACAGTATGGTGTATTTCTTGTTGCCTATAACTAGGCAACCCATGTAACTGAGTGTTGTGTGATCAAGGCCTGGCTGGGCTGAAACGAGTCTTGTAGTTCTGGTGAATAAAGACTCTCACTCACCCCTCACGGCCTAGCATTGCTTCAGTGTTGGACACTACTGCATATAACCTTTTGAATATATTGAAAATGTAAAGGAAAGGAAATATACAGTAGGTTGTCTGCAATTGTTTAATTACACAATTAATAGAAATGTATTCAAACACTAATTGAGATGCTTAGAAAAGTTCTGTTTGTAGAATTGAAGGATTGTTAAAGCTGTTCTCTTCAAGGTGCAGCTAGCATGTTTACATTTTAGTTTACTTCATAAATAGATAAAACAATAGACGGGGCCAGTGGGATTATGTGACTGAGGCTGCAGTGTTTACTACATTTGCCACAACATTGCAGGTGTCAAAACAAATGTTTCTAGCTCAGAAGGATAAAAATAACTGCCAGAGAAAGTGCCCATAATTTGAATAACCCCAACATGTAATTTAGTTCTCCTTTGCTGCACAATACTAGTGAGCAGAACAAGGGTAAAACTCTGCAGAGTATTGAAGTGGCTGCTATCATGATGGCTAACCAATATTTTGCAGGGAGCTATCAAATATTGTACATTATGCAAATGTCTCTGAAACCAAGGTCTTTATACCTCTGCATTTTGTGCAATAAAAGCACCCTTACAGACCTGTAACACTGCGTTTGTCAGGGTTTTATTTTAGTCCATGAATGGGAAGCATGTGCCTTTTGGAAACAGATTTTTTCCCCCCCCCTTTAAAAAAATGTTAATAAAAGGACAACTTTTCCTTAATAGATGACTTATAAATGCACAATTATTTCTTTTCTGAACAGAAACCAAGGTGTTTGTGGGTAACCTTGAAGCAGGAGCTGGAAAAGGAGAGTTGGAGCGTGCATTTAGTTATTATGGCCCTTTGCGAACCGTGTGGATAGCAAGAAACCCTCCAGGATTTGCTTTTGTGGAGTTTGAGGATACTAGAGATGCAGAAGATGCTGTTCGTGGATTGGATGGGAAGTAAGTTTGCATTATGTGGTGGCATAAATTGCCAGTTTAGCAGTTGCCATTCGTGGATTTCTGAATTTGTTTTTTTGTTGTACCGGGTTTTTTGTGTGTGTTGTAATTGCTGTGATATGGTTTGAGTGGTACAACATGGAAGAGAAGTGGAAAAAGAGTTCCTACAGGGAAAATAAATCTAACAAATGTGAAATGCATTGTTATATTGTTCTTGGTCTTTTTTTTGTGTGCATATTAGGCGTCCAAGACCTGATAGGTTATCATTTGCCTGTCACTGAATACTTACATAATTTTATTTTAATAATTGTCCAGCAAATGTACCTTGAATGCCCTCAGTACAAGCTATCTGTAAAGGTTGAGGTATTTACCACGTGATAAAGTCCTCCGATTCAGAGTTTTCAATATGAAAATGAGAAATAACATTTTAAGCCATTTAACACTGAATTCTGCACACGAGTGCCATAGACCATTTGGAGGTTTGAATAATGGGGGAACCTGTTACGTTTTCTCACACCAAGCACATCCAGGCAGGTAAGTGAGAAGATGTTAATTCAGAGTGAGTGTTCACCAACCATCCCATGGTAGCTCCAGGTCTCCACTGTACAAATTTGGAATCCTCCCTGGCTGCAGTCCAAAACTCACAATTCTAATGCATAACCATACACCCCCCCCCCCCATGAAATAATCATAAAAGCACAAAGGAAACTAAAATGTCAATGACAAATTAAGTTAAGCCACAATGCAAGCATAACATTGAAAAAGGAAAAACAAGGATGCATATCATTACTACAGGAAAAGACAAATTATAACCAATGACCTTCACATAGCATAATCCTTCCACCACGCCGGTGTCCTCAATGACGCTGATCATTTGTGCTTTCTTCATGACACAGTTGAATATATCTGAGCCAGGATTTAACCCTGGGAGGACTGCCTGCCTTCAAGAAAGACTCCTAATCTCCGGTGAACAGCGAACCTGTCCAGAAGAAACCATCTGCAAAGAGAGAACTTTGCCCTGAGGAACCGCAAACTCTTCTCCGGATCTACCTCTGCACCCAACACCCATGGCCCGAGTCCAAGTGGCCCACTGGTCCTGCGAAGGTTCCCCAGTGCTTCTGAGCCAGAGTCCACCGTGGGCTGACCCCAACCGGGCTCCTTCTAGACACCTGCAGCCTCAACTTGAAGGACCCCCCTCGTCCCCCGATCACGACCCGCCTGGTAAGCGTTTTCCAAAGCCTAAGGACACCCCTGCACCCGAAGCCTCATTGGTTAACATTGGGCGCTCTAAGCTGTGTTGGTCCTCTGCTTCCAGCTGCCCCTGTGCCTATGAGGGTACAAGTTTGGTACCGCCTTGTGCCCCACCCCCTTGTACTTACCTTAACTCCAGGAGATCGACACCAGACACCACTTTACTCACCTGTGAGCGGCGCAGCTTTGAGTACCCCTAGTCTCCATTGGTTGGCATTGGGCACCCGGCCTCAAATTTGGTCTCTGCACCCTGCCGCCCCTGTGCCGCTGGTGGTGCACTCTTGGAACCGATTTGAACCCTGCCTGGTATTGACCAAAGACCCCCAGAAGATAGAATCTGTAAGTAGAGTAACTGCCTGCAAAAACTGCATTCCTGTTTTCCTCCCATAGGTTAACACTACAAAGCACCAAGTGTCCACTTTTTTAAAGTGTAAAGCATTTTTCCTGAAAAATGTACTTACCTTTTTGCAAACATCTTGGTCTTTAAATTACATTTTGAAAGAAGCTTATTTTTCTAAAATTGGTGTGGATTTCCTTTTTGAGTAGTGTGCCATTTATTAGTCACTGTGTGCATAACAAATGTCTTGCACTTTTCTGTGCTAGGCCTAAGGCTGCTTGTCCACACTACCACAAATAGAGCACTTTGGGTGTACATTGAGCCCTGCACATTTCGGGGGGAATCTCGGGACTCTGTGCACGATATAACCACCTAGTGGTATACCATATACAGAGACCGCTTCCTAAACCTGGCTGTATTCTATAACTTAATCCAAAGGGAGGGAAACAAGGGCAGTTATTTACTCGGGTCCAGCATACATGCCCAAAATTATATCTCTACAATGATGGTATGCAGTTCCTAATGTCCTTTCCGAAAGGAGGAGATTCTCCTCCTGACTTCTCGCTCTACACCACCATGTGGAGCCCTTGATCGATCACAACCACCTGCTTTAGACATTAGGAACTGCATACCATCATTGTAGAGATGTATTCTATAACTCACAATTCTAATGCATAACCTTAACAAAATCTCTTCTTACATTTTTTTATCAGGAGATGGGTTGTGTAAGGTTTCAATTAATAATTCAAATGCTAGGTCTACTTCCATGTTTGTAACTTAATTGACGTAGGCTAGGTATTCTCCTTTGGCAATCACCAACGTGTGTGTGTGTGTGTGTGTGTGTGTGTGTGTGTGTGTGTGTGTGTGTGTGTGTGTGTGTGTGTGTGTGTGTGTGTGTGTGTGTGTGTGTGTGTGTTGTGTGTGTGTGTGTGTGTGTGTGTGTGTGTGTGTGTGTGTGTGTGTGTGTGTGTGTGTGTGTGTGTGTGTGTGTGTGTGTGTGTGTGTGTGTGTGTGTGTGTGTGTGTGTGTGTGTGTGTGTGTGTGTGTATTCACTGAAAAAACCATAGGTTTTAGGGACAGTTATAGTTAGTTGGACATTGCACTCGTACAAAACCCGTGAAATTCCCCCGTTATAGTTAGTTCAGCTAACTATAACTCGCGCCCCCGCAATGCACTGCTGATGACGTCACATATTACATCACTCATGACATCGGTCAGTGACTGTTTCTGTAAAGTTTAAATATTTTTAATATATATAGGGAAAGGCGTATTGAAGAATGAGTGGGTGTATAAGTGTCTGAATGGATGATTTAGTAGGTGCGTGACTAACTCTATAAGTGAGTGATTAAACGTATCTTATTGAATGCATGGGTTAGTGACTAAATTGGGTGAATGTCTGTATCCGTCTGTTGCTGTGTAAGTGGCTGCATGGGTTTGTGAATAGCTACATGAGTGTCTATATGAGTTATTGATTGGTTGTCTGAGTATCTGTATGGGTGCCTGAGTGTTTGTGTGGGTGGGGTGTGCGACACTGTGCATAGATGTGTGAGTGGGTGATTCACTGGGTGGATGGTTTCAAGAGTTCATCTGTGACAGACTGTATGGGTGGGTAAGTGTGTGTAAGAGTGCTAGTGAGTGAATGTATGTCCCAGTGGTACATGTGTGAGTAACTACATATGTGAAAGGCAGTATATATGTGTGTTGGAGTATATAAATAGCTATAAGCGAGAGTGTGTGTGATTGTGAGAGTGACTGTATGGATGAGTGTGTGCTTGTATCAGTGATCGTATAAGAGCGTAAGAATGTGCTAGTATTTGTATGAGTAAGTGAGCTGGTGTGTGTATAACTGTATAGGTGAGTAAATGGCAGTGTGTTTCATTATTTGCATGACTGACTAGGTGTGTGAGTACCTCTATGGATGAGTGGCGGTGTTTGAGTGTCTATATAGGAGTATGAGTGCATATGATAGTCCTGTACTGAGTGACCGTAAGTATGAGTGACTGTACGGGTGAGTGAGTGGATGTGTGTGTAGACCTAAGAATCAGTGAGTGGTTATTTAGTTATTGGTGTTGGAGTGTCTATGGTTTTGCGAATGGCAGTCTGTAATTTAGAGTGGGTGTATCAAAGGTTATATTGGGGTGTGAGGAGGTGCATCAGATTATCACGTGGATGATGTCTTCAGTGATGTCATCAGTGATATCATTTGAGATGTCATCAGTGATGTCACTGACCATGTCATGAGTGATGTAATATGTGACATCAGCAGTGCATTGCGGGGGCGCGAGTTATAGTTAGCTGAACTAACTATAACGGGGGAATTTCACGGGTGTTGTACGAGTGCAATGTCCAACTAACTATAACTGTCCCTAAAACCTATGGTTTTTTCAGTGAATTTCAAAGGTTTTTTAAATGCTAATTCCTAACTGTAAATGACAATTTTTAAATGTATTAATTGTTATATTTATTTTTTTGATACTGATTTACTACATTTTTTTAAACTATTTATTTTTAGATATTTAATTTTTTAATTACATTATAATTACATTATACATTACAAAATATACTTTCTCAGAATGAATTACTTTAGTTTAGATACTTTGCAAATAGGCAATAGACTTTTAAGTACAGTAGTTACAGTTGTTGCAATGGGCAACACAATTTCAAACACAATGCAACATTGAGATCAATGTGAATTTCTAGTTAAATGCAATTAGTTACTTTATTGATTACTTTACTAACCACAGGACTGGATCCTAGATTCAGTCCTGGGACATCTCCTGTAAACAGTTGAGTAAAAGCGTTTTGGTTACAGTAGTGATTTTTAAGGAATATTATTGTATTTTAAAAGTTGACACTAAGAAACTTTTTCACATAGAATCACCAATGTTATCCTATGGGAGGAAATTCACTTAGTAGGTAAGTAGTGTTATCGTTACTTTTTCTTACTCAGTGGTGGATCCTGAATCCAGCACTGGTGCATCTCCTGTAAACAGTTGAAAGAATGCGTTTAAGTCATACAGGCGATTTTTAAGGAATATTTGTAGTTTGTAAAAATCGACACTTTGAAACTTTTCTGCTGAAAACCAGACAATGGATTCCTATGGAAGGAAATACAAGTTACTGGTAAGTACAGTTAGAATTACTTTTCAGGGTCAGTGCTGGGCTAAAAGATGCAGCACTGGGTTCTCTCCTGATAACAGGTGAGTAGATCGGAATTCGTAGTTCGGCTGATTTTTAGAGGAATATTATAAAGTTCCAAAACTCCACACTTAGAAGAATTTCCAAGTGAAACCAGTCCATGTTAGCCGATGGAAGGAAATTCAAGTTACTGGTAAGTACGGTTAGAATTACTTTTCAGGATCTGTACTGGGCTCAAAGATGCAGCACTGAGGTCTCTCCTGATAACAGGTGAGTAAATCGGAATTCGTAGTTCGGCTGATTTTAGAGGAATATTTGCACAATGGTGAAGGAAGAGGGTGGGGCCTGAGGTTACATGTCTGCAAACACGCCCTGTGGCGCGTTTTAAGTTGGAGAATTAATTCTTCCTTAATCCCGAGGGTCCCTAGGGGCCAACTAGCCCACCAGATACCTCCAGTATGCGCCAAAGAGCTGCGTTGCAGAGAGGTGTTCAGAGGCCACGCCCCTTTTTGCACCTCTCCACAACGCAGCTCTGTGGCGCTTTCTGGACGTACCTGGTGGGCTAGTTGGCCCCCAGGGACCCTCAGGATTGAAGGGGATTTAATTCCCCATCTTAAAACACGCCACGGGGCCTGTTTGCACACATGTCACCTGAAGCCCCGCCCCCTCCCTTCACCACTGTGCAAACGCACCCCGTGGAGTGTTTTAAGTTGGGGTATTAAGTCCCCTTGAATCATGAGGGTCCCTGGGGTCCAACTAGCCCACCCTGTACCTCCAGTATGCGCCAGGGAGCTGCGTTGCAGAGAGGTGTTCAGAGGCCACGCCCCTTTTTACACCTCTCTACGCCTTTTACGCCTCTATTGGCCCCGGGGACCCCACCCCCCGGGGCATGCCCACTGTTTTTTGTTAAATAAAATATTCGGAGGGGGGCTGCGTGGCCCCCCTCAGGCCATTTAAGGCCCCGGGGACCCCATCCCCCGGGGCCGGCCTTTGCGTCTTTTTTTTTTTTTTCTTATTTCTTTTTGGGGAGGGGGGCTGCGTGGCCCCCCTCCCGGGCCACTAATGGCACCGGGGACCCCATCCCCCGGGGCCTGGCCACTCGTTGGGGACCGTGGGGGTCCCCAATCCCCGCACGGTCCCGCCGGCTCCCCGCGTCCTGCGGGAGCCGGCATTGCTTTCCATAAGGGGAGCTGCTGACATGCAGCTCCCCTTATGGAAAAGCAATTCTGCTTTGCTTCATTGAAGCGAGAGCAGGTTTCCCTGCCATTGCAAACAGCAGTGTCCGGGGGGTAGGCACCCCGGGACACTGCAGGAGCCGGCCCTGGGGGGTGGCGGTCCCCAGGGCCACCACAGGCTCCAGGAGGGGGCCGCGCGGCCTCCCTCCCCACTTCTGCAAAGCCCCGGGAGGTGGTGGTCCCCGGGCTTCGGGGTCCTAAACGGACCCCCACATTTCTTTAATTAGTGCCCCAGGGAGGTGGCGGTCCTCGGGCATGTGGGGGCTGGAGCCCCCCACACAAGTATTTTTTATTAAAAAAGAAGCCCCGGGGGGTGGCGGTCCCCGGGGCTGCGGGGGGCCGTGAGCCCCCCCGCATTATAATTTCCTCTAATGCCCAGCCCTACATAAAATTTTAAACCACGCATGCCCCCGGGACTTGGCCCACCCGGGGGCCAATTAAGAACAAAGCGCGGGAGCCCGCGCTTCGTTTTTTTTTTGTTTTTTTTTTTTTTATCGGCAGGATCCGCGCACCCAGCGCGTTTTTTGCAGATTTAAAAAAAACAAAAAAAAAAAAAACATTTGGGCCCTGGGGGTCTTTGTAGGACCCCCTGAGCAGGCCTAGGGGGTCAGGGTGTTTCTACCCTGCCCCCTTTTTGCGTTTTGCTCACTTTTTAATACTGCTTTCTTGTTCCTCGGTTCTACCGAGGAACAAGATGGCTGCCAACACTTCCTGATTTGGAGTGTTGACAGCCAATTAGCATACAGCTCGTGATCGGGAGGGTGCGCGGACCCTACAAGGCCATAGATATATATGTGATTTTACTTTTGATTTTCTCAGCAACTACTGAACGGATTTACACCATTTAACAAAAGGGTTCTTTCTGAACCAAGAACTACCTCTTTGCCAAATTTGGTGTAATTCCGTTCAGCAGTTCGGGCTGTAGCCGTGGCTAAAGTTTCCTATGGGAAAATGAATGGGGAAAACACGCTTTGGGACCCCCTTTTTCTCGGCCCCGCTTGACGAATCACCCCGAGACTTTCAGGATAGGAGCGGACCGGAGCGGGCCATAAAGTTTGAAAATTTCGCGAAGATTCGTCAACCGACGCAAGAGTTATTTCAAATAGAACGTTGTGGATTTCCTATGGAAAATAGGTCCTAACTATAACTATCTACTGGCGACTGCCAGTAGATAATATATATATATATATATATATATATATATACATATTTTTTTTCTTCAAAACTACATCAGCATCTTAATCGTTGACTGGGTGGGTGCAGTTCATAAGGTGACGACGCCAGAGGTGGAAGCTAGTCTTTTAACTTGGAAATGACGACAAACGTGGAGCAACGCAGTGCCTAAGCTTTCTGGCAAGATTTATTCATCCAACATGGACAAGTAACCTAGAGTTTGGTCGTGGTGGATCTAACTAAGATAGATCCCATTGTGAATGGCTTATTGAGACTTGTTAGGCTGAACTAATGGAACCATGCTCTAATGATCGTTCTGAAGTTTTTGCATTAATTAATATGACCAATGGATTAGCTCTCCGGTATATATCCTGTCAATTAACTCTGTGCGTTAACGTTTCTTTAATAGTTTCTTTACCTGCTGGAGATAAAGGAGCTATTTCTTCATACACCTCGTTATGTTAATGTGATGAGCTGGTATTCAGCATATAGAGGTGTGTTGAGTACCTTACATAAAGCCATGTTATCAATTTGATTTAAAATTTGAAAACTATTAACTACAAGAACATACATGGCGTTTGCAATGAGGGCTTTGGGATATGGTGATTACCATCGCAACTACACTTGTATCTTGTCTTGACGGTTTTCCCTGGTTGTGGCTTGTATTTGTTTTCCTATTAGCAAAACTACACAGGGCTGTTGAACTTAGGCTTACTTTACAAAAGTCGTTAAAAAAAAATAAAAAAATAAAAATCTAATATCTTTGTCCCTAAATGGCTCTGTGTAGTTGAGCACTGACTTTGGTATGCTGCACAAATATTTTTTTATATTGGGATTTCCTTATTGTAGTGTGCTCTGTGGGTCAAGGCTACGGGTGGAATTGTCAACCGGCATGCCTCGTCGCTCCCGATATGACCGACCTCCATCGAGACGCCCCTTCGATCCTGCTGACAAGTGCTTCAAATGTGGAGAGGAAGGCCACTATGCTTATGATTGTCATCGTTACACTGGCCGCCGACGGAGGAGCAGGTATTATCAGCGTATTCTTTTACAGTTTCTTTGATTAAGACCTAAGATCTTTTCTGCCATGAGTATATTTGTTACTGTACCCCTATTTTCTGAATATTTAACGGCGAAGTGGTACATTCACTATTAGTTATTCAACCAGTTGCACTTGCATGAATATGAGTGTCGTAGACAACATGCTTTTTTTCCAGTTTACACGTAGAAACAAACCTTCAACGTCAACTGACTCGCCACTTTTCTTGTTTTAGTTACAATTTGCATATGGTTTAATGTCATATTTTTACAGTCTAGAAAGGCCATTTATTTCCTTGATCAATTGCCTGCATCAGCCATATGTATATTCCTTAATCACTTATTCTGGTTCACCTTTATGCATGCAATGACCCTGCTTCTCTAGTATGTGCTACCCCAACCACCCCCTAATCCCCCTCCCTTCGACACTCGTATACTCACTCACACCTCCATGCATTATCACTTAATTTTACCTCCTACCAGTTTGTCTTTAGTAGTGACCAGTGTAGTAACCTTTACTCCTTTCTGGAGTATACTTTGGGATTTAACTCTTCAAGGGGACGTCATGCTACCCCAAAACATATCCCATTTTACCCTGCACCTGCCATTCCAAGTCCTATATGTGAATGCTTGATATTAGTAACAGAAAAAGGCATCTTAAGGTGTGACTAGCAGAGCCACCTATAAGCCATGCTACCGAATACTCCAATCTCCATCTGTGCGGGAGGGGTAGGAAGCCTCCCACTGTTATATGTACACATTTACATGCAAGGTGTTTGTTCAGCAGCTTAACTCCGCTTCCACTTCCCCCAATGAGCATGGCTGTGTCTTTAGCAACTTGGGCTCCCGGATAAAAATGTTTAAGTTGGGTGTGTTTAATCCAGTCAACCTTGAGTTTTTGGCATGCATACTGCTTGATCTTTTGGGACTGGTTCCCTTCCAGTAGGGAGTGGACAAGATCATCCTCTGCAGAATTCCAGACACCAAAATCCCAACGATTATTCTGTCCCTGTGCTTGGGAGCAAGGGAAGATCTTTGTGCTTCATAACTCGCACTCTTTTCCTGAGAAGGGGCACCTCTGACAACATAGTATCTTAAATGGTGCCAGTCACAAACTAACTTTTTGACAAGACAGTATTGTGCCAGGCATTCTGTTTCAGGCTTACAGTGCCATCTCAGCAGCTCTTAGTCTTTGTGGACAGTAGGGGACTTGCGGGGTTTGTTGATTGCATTGGGGGGGGGGGGGTGGAGGTGTGTGGGGGGGTATGGGACCATGGGAGTAAAACCTGATGCAAAAATGTAATTTAGTATGAAGTGTAACTTGTTGAAATGTTATTGGTGTATTTTATAGATTGTTCATTTTTTTTATATGCAAAATATTAATCCTTGACCTGGTCAAAACCTTTCAGGTTTCTTCGTTTGAGTCAGTCGCCTTGATTCAGAATGTCACGAGCCTTAAGATTTCATGCTGAGGCGCCTTGCAAATTCGACCATTAAGATTCTGCTATACCTTGGGTGATCAGCATGAGGCCATATCCCCTCAAGCCTTCTACATGTAGCTTCACCTTTAACAATCCTTAGAGGCCAGAAAAATTAAGAAGGTGACCGCCATTGCGCTGTAAATTTGGCTTTCAATTGGGCCCCCTACGTTAGAAAGAGGAACGTCCGATTGACCACATTCCCTCCTAGAAAAATCTTCCTCCGACAATCAAGTCTCACCCGGTTTCATTTGGCTGTCAGTATGGTCGTCGCTAGATTGAAGAAAACATCTACAATAGACGCAGCGATCGACTGATAGATCTTCTAGATCTCCTAGACCTTGAGCCAAAGAGGGTCGACCTGCAAACTTGCAAGGTTTACTTTAACTACAAATTACACTTTTTTTTTTCTTTATAAGAAATGTACATTTTATGTTCAGTTAAGCAGTCTTTGTTAGCAGAAATGTAAACCCGTAGCTTGGATACATTTTGAAGTATAGTTAATTGACCCCCAGTTTTCTTTCATCTGGGGAAACGGGTTTTTCTTAGTTATGAGAAATGTTATCAACTGTTTAAATCTTGTGCAAAGGCTTAAATTCAGGCTTTGTTTAATCTGTTGCCAGTGGTAGACGTAGCAATAATTATTGGACGGACCTTTATACCTATTTTTATTTTTAACAACTTAAGAATTTTCCTTGTGATACTGACCCTCAGTTTTATTAGCTTCAGACCTCATATTCCCCACCTGTAGATCTAGCCGTTTGAGCTTTATCTAGTGTCAAAGGAATTTCCTCTTGCCACTTAATATATTTTGGAGTCTTGGGGATAATGACCCTCCCCCTTTGGCCTCCCCGCACTGGCACATGATTCTATAGTTAACTGAACACCATTCCTAAGTGATATTGAGGCAGTGGTAGACTAAGACCTAAGGTTCTATTGTGACACTTTTTTTCAACTTGATGACTTAGGTCAAGGTCTCGATCTTACTCAAGGTCCAGAGGAAGAAGGTATTCTCGTTCACGCAGCCGAAGCCGCGGCAGAAGGTGAGATTATTTCCTTGTGCACTGTTTTCATGAATTTATGCTCTGCCATCAAATTGCTTTTTATGCAAATGTCTTCCTGATCCATATAATTTGGCAGGACTTTCTGGCTTACCTTTTGGGGCTAGTCTTAAGACCCCCCCCTTCCAATATGATGATTAGATTGTTTGTATTGCCTAGTTATTATGCAAATTATTGACCTAAAATCCTGATAGAAAGCACTGTTGCCTAAAAGGTGACGCAAACTGGCTTACTTCAATACTTGTTCAGATGTGTTGCAGCATAATTTATAATGAATTAGGATATTGGGAAGTACCTTTTGCAATCCAGTCACTGCAGTGTGTTTGTGTGTGTGTGTGTGTCTATCTATGTATATATATATGTGTGTGTGTGTATGTGTATATATATATATATATATATAATCTATCAATATCAAAGCTCCAAGGTTCCCACTAGTTTGAGACGCACTCTGACATCCACTACAGCAACCTTCATGAGGTAAAAGCCGGATCGGTGGGCGGATCCAGTTTACAGCATGCCTGTCGATTCACGCCTGACGCGTTTTGTGCTCATTGCACTCTTCAGAGGCGCAACAGTCAATTTGGCATAAAGGCCACACCTCCCACTTATGATATGAGCCCTCCAATGGGCGACTCAAATGAGTCTTCGTTGATTTGTGGGTCTTGTAGTGTGTGCCTTAGTTATGGCACTGGTGGGAACCTTGGAGCTTTGAGATATATATATATATATATATATATATATATATATATATATATATATATATATATATATATATATATATATATATATTTTGAAGGGGCCAGAGGAGCTGGGAACATTGCAGCATCTCGCAGGCAAGAACAGATTCCATTACAAACAACCGGAGTGCTGTCTCGAGGCCCACTGAGGGCTAAATAATTGCATAAATAATGAGAATATTCACGGAACTCACTAAGAGGAATAATGCAAAACTGTCGTGCACTACATAGCCCACAATGCACTGATAACTTACCTACTACAGGATGCTACTATAGACCAATCAGTGAGGAGGCATGACATTTAAAAAATTGAAAAGAATCACGTCAGCAACACTGAATTTTCCAGCACTGCCTTCGAAAAAGGAGCTAAAATGCTTCGAAACGCGTCAGGCAATGGAGTTGCTTGGAATGCATTTGCCGGTTGAGGAAATAAAGGTCTTTTGAAACCATCTGTTCAGGAGTGCGTCCTTGCTGCAGAGCGATTGGAAAACAATATATATATGGTGTGAATGCCGAGGAGTGACGGAGAGTTTGGATATATATATATATATATATATATAAGAAATACCAGCACTCGCGGGGTCGGCAACCAGTTAATCTTTACTACATCAACAAACAAACAAACACGTTTCGGAACCAGTCCTTCGTCAGTGTTTACAATCAAAATAGTGAAGCTCCATTTTTAAAGGTGTAAAATAAACAATATCAATAGAGACAAAAAGAGGATTATGGTCGCCTATCTACTGGGCGCCATTACTAAGTGGTGAATTTCACAGATTCAGAAATCCAATCTGTAAAACTAATTAATATAAGAACCAATGTTCGTACATACGATTAATTATACAAAAATTGACATATTGTCATTGCATCAAATTAAACAACGTGATCATTATTCAAAAGATGTCGTGTATACCACCACTTACTACCAAAATCTCGCCGTGGATCGGCATATGGCAACCTCCAAACGGAGATTGCCCCAGTTCCTCTAATTTATTGAGCCGTGAATCGGCAAATCTCATATTGATATTAATACAGCAGAAATATTATCTATACTTCCGATTTCATCATTTTTTAAGACCTCTCAATTGACTAAATGTACTGCCAATTCTTCCCCGCTATTAAGCCCATTAGGAGTCCTAGTCTGTAAATCGATTATATATCGTGACTCCAATCTTCGTAATTTCAAAACTCTGTCTCCCCTCTGATATTAATCGAGACATGATCAAGACTGAAAAATTGTAATAGATCCCTATTACTTCCATGTTTAATGGCAAAGTGCCTAGCGACTGGATACTTCAAATCCTTTTTCGCTATGGCACGCATGTGCTCTAGTATTCTTATTTTAACACTGTGTATCGTACTGCCTATGTACCTGAGGCCACAAGGGCAACTCAGGCAATAGACACAGTGTGTGGTTTGACAGGTCATAAATTTGGAAATCTTCCTACGAATGTTAGTTTCTGTAACCTCATAGCTAAGTACTCTTTTACTAAAGGCACAGGCCTTACATTTGCCACATGGAAAAAAAACCCTCATTTCACTCAATGTACTCTGCCTTGGGGAGATTACATCCAAATGACTATGGACCAAACTGTCCTTTAGAGAACGGGCCTTCCTGAAGGTGATCATTGGAAATGCTGGGATATCCTTTCCAATGATCATGTCAGTTTTTAATATGTGCCAATTTCTCCTCATGATTTTTTTAAGGAACTCCACCTCATCCGAATATGTAGTAATCATGCGAAATTTCCCTTGGTCATGGCTCTTATCCCTCTCTGGGCATGTTTTTTAAACAATTCATCTCGTTGCAAAGAATCCACTTTTTTTAGAGTAGTTTTCAACAAATCTATGTTGTATCCTCTAGATAAAAACCTATCAATACTATCCTTGACGGCTACATCAGTCACATTTCCTAGAACAGTTACGTTTTATCCTGAGAAACTCCCCATACGGTAAACTGCTCTTAAGTTTAGGAGGGTGACTGCTGGTAGCATGTAACATGCTATTCCCAGCAGTTGGTTTTCTATAGAGAACAGTAGTTAGTTTCCCTTCCTGCACTTGCACCCTTACATCAAGGTAATTGACAGCCACTGTACTGACTTCCCCTGTGAATCGTAAATTGACTTCATTGGCATTAAGATGTTGAATATATGCCCTTGCCTTATCTATTGACCCCCTCCATACAATGAAGAGGTCGTCAATGTACCTGTACCAAGCTACTACCTCACTCATCCAGGTTTCATTGGCTGCGGACCAGGCCACCTGCTCCTCCCACCAGCCCACGAATAAATTCGCGTAGCTGGGGGCGAAGCAGGTGCCCATCGCAGTCACCGATATCTGCCTATACAAATCTCCCTGAAAGAGAAAAATGTTGTTCAATAGGCAGAATTCAATGAGTTCCATCAACATGATGTTATGACTTGCGAACTTCATTGATCTCTTTGCAGAAAATATTTTACTGCTTCCAATCCCTTTGAGTGTTCGATACAAGTATAAAGGCTCGTAATATCCAGTACTATAAAACTGTACGATGATTCCCATTGCAATTGTTCAATGTGATTGATGAAATCCGTTGTGTCTTTAATGTACGAAGCCAGTTGCAGTACTGAATGGAAAAGATGATGGTCCACAAACCTAGACAGGTTCTCTGTTAGGCTGCCCAATGAAGAAACAATCGGTCTTCCTGGTGGTCTAGTGGCATCCTTGTGAATCTTAGGTAAATGATAAGACTCTTCCCATAGCATAGTCTCTTTCATCTCGTTCATATTTTTCTTGTTCAACGCGTTGTCATGTAAGGGGATGCTCCAGATACTTGTGAAATTTGCGTGGAGCGATAGAGATAAAGCCCTGAAAGACATACAGGAATTGGAAGAGGAAATTAATAAAGATGCGGATAAAAACAAACAAGAGGAATTAAGGGAAGTCATGAAAAGACGGCTGACGCAGTATGAAATGAAAATAAGACAACGCAAACAAGAAAAATATGAACGAGATGAAAGAGACTATGCTATGGGAAGAGTCTTAACATTCTCGAAAAAATGTGATGAGCCACGAAAAGAAATGTCACGAACGAAAATTATTCCAAGCTTAGCGGCTGCTAGGGTGGAAACTTCGGAGTCTGACATTACGGAGAATGAGGCCTCGGAGGATGAGACAGTAGGCCCTTCGGAAAGACAGAGGAAAACTCCTTTTTACAAGAAGTTCAATCTCATTCGACAAACGTGGTTAAGAGGGGGGAAGAGCAAACCCCCAGAAGGAGAAAACAAACCAGAAGGGGCGGCTGGAAGGGGAAGAGGAAGAGGCAACTTGACACCACGGGCGACACGAAGCAACAGGAGAGGCAGACGAGAACAGATAATCTCACGATAGTGAACTTAACATCCAAGACACTAACTGCCACAGAGAAATCAGTATTGCAATTGGGGCTCACCTTTTGCCCGTATAGCCGCTTGGAGTTCACACAAACCAGGATAGACCTTTTTAAATTTGTGCGCAAATTGAAATTGCATAAATATTTTAAATTAAAACCAACGGTGAAGGAAGTGAGGCTGTTAAAATCAAAGGTCAGGGAGACTGACCTGTTAACGGTGAACGATCTAACCACCTTGGAGGTGTTGGAAGAACTACGCAAAGAAAATGAAAATGCAAATACTGGAATGGGTGTAACCGTGACACAAAGGACTAGCCGTCTAGGCATAGAACAAGAGGCATTATCAAGCCCCTTCAAACCACCATCACAATTTCTACCGCAAATGCCATCGGATACGATAGATGTTTTCTCCGAAGCCGTCATAAATGACTTAACGCAATTCCGGAGGAATGTTAAACCATTAGTCGGGATGAAGAACTTGACTGAAGCTCAACGAATAGCTTTGAAAAATCTACACAGTGATGCGACCGTCATCTACAAACCCTCAGACAAGTGGGGGGATCATTGTTTTGATTCCAAGAGAGCAGTATGTGGAGGAGGCTCTACGACAATTAAAAAACGAAACTTGTTATGAACTAACGACTAAAGACCAATATCAGGAGAGTGTGGTACGATACCATACATTGATCAAAAAGTGGCATGACAAATTGATGCTGGACTTGGACGAATTTCTCTTTCTTAGAGTTTTGAATCCGATTCTCCCCACTTTTTATCATTTACCTAAGATTCACAAGGATGCCACTAGACCACCAGGAAGACCGATTGTTTCTTCATTGGGCAGCCTAACAGAGAACCTGTCTAGGTTTGTGGACCATCATCTTTTCCATTCAGTACTGCAACTGGCTTCGTACATTAAAGACACAACGGATTTCATCAATCACATTGAACAATTGCAATGGGAATCATCGTACAGTTTTATAGTACTGGATATTACGAGCCTTTATACTTGTATCGAACACTCAAAGGGATTGGAAGCAGTAAAATATTTTCAGCAAAAGAGATCAATGAAGTTCGCAAGTCATAACATCATGTTGATGGAACTCATTGAATTCTGCCTATTGAACAACATTTTTCTCTTTCAGGGAGATTTGTATAGGCAGATATCGGGCTCTGCGATGGGCACCTGCTTCGCCCCCAGCTACGCGAATTTATTCGTGGGCTGGTGGGAGGAGCAGGTGGCCTGGTCCGCAGCCAATGAAACCTGGATGAGTGAGGTAGTAGCTTGGTACAGGTACATTGACGACCTCTTCATTGTATGGAGGGGGTCAATAGATAAGGAAAGGGCATATATTCAACATCTTAATGCCAATGAAGTCAATTTACGATTCACAGGGGAAGTCAGTACAGTGGCTGTCAATTACCTTGATGTAAGGGTGCAAGTGCAGGAAGGGAAACTAACTACTGTTCTCTATAGAAAACCAACTGCTGGGAATAGCATGTTACATGCTACCAGCAGTCACCCTCCTAAACTTAAGAGCAGTTTACCGTATGGGGAGTTTCTCAGGATAAAACGTAACTGTTCTAGGAAATGTGACTTTGATGTAGCCGTCAAGGATAGTATTGATAGGTTTTTATCTAGAGGATACAACATAGATTTGTTGAAAACTACTCTAAAAAAAAAAGTGGATTCTTTGCAACGAGATGAATTGTTTAAAAAACATGCCCAGAGAGGGATAAGAGCCATGATCAAGGGAAATTTCGCATGATTACTACATATTCGGATGAGGTGGAGTTCCTTAAAAAAATCATGAGGAGAAATTGGCACATATTAAAAACTGACATGATCATTGGAAAGGATATCCCAGCATTTCCAATGATCACTTTCAGGAAGGCCCGTTCTCTAAAGGACAGTTTGGTCCATAGTCATTTGGATGTAATCTCCCCAAGGCAGAGTACATTGAGTGAAATGAGGTTTTTTTTTCCATGTGGTAAATGTAAGGCCTGTGCCTTTAGTAAAAGAGTACTTAGCTGTGAGGTTACAGGAACTAACATTCGTAGGAAGATTTCCAAATTTATGACCTGTCAAACCACACACTGTGTCTATTGCCTGAGTTGCCCTTGTGGACTCAGGTACATAAGCAGTACGATACACAGTGTTAAAATAAGAATACTAGAGCACATGCGTGCCATAGCGAAAAAGGATTTGAATTATCCAGTCGCTAGGCACTTTGCGATTAAACATGGAAGTAATAGGGATCTATTACAATTTTTCAGTCTTGATCATGTCTCGATTAATATCCGAGGGGGAGACAGAGTTTTGAAATTACGAAGATTGGAGTCACGATATATAATCGATTTACAGACTAGGACTCCTAATGGGCTTAATAGCGGGGAAGAATTGGCAGTACATTTAGTCAATTGAGAGGTCTTAAAAAATGATGAAATCGGAAGTATAGATAATATTTCTGCTGTATTAATATCAATATGAGATTTGCCGATTCACGGCTCAATAAAATAGAGGAACTGGGGCAATCTCCGTTTGGAGGTTGCCATATGCCGATCCACGGCGAGATTTTGGTAGTAAGTGGTGGTATACACGACATCTTTTGAATAATGATCACGTTGTTTAATTTGATGCAATGACAATGTCAATTTTTGTATAATTAATCGTATGTACGAACATTGGTTCTTATATTAATTAGTTTTACAGATTGGATTTCTGAATCTGTGAAATTCACCACTTAGTAATGGCGCCCAGTAGATAGGCGACCATAATCCTCTTTTTGTCTCTATTGATATTGTTTATTTTACACCTTTAAAAATGGCGCTTCACTATTTTGATTGTAAACACTGACGAAGGACTGGTTCCGAAACGCGTTTGTTTGTTTTTTGATGTAGTAAAGATTAACTGGTTGCCGACCCCGCGAGTGCTGGTATTTCTTTGAATTAAAGAAATTTCTGGAGCAGGGATTTATAACCACGAAGCACCGCCGTGGTTTGAGAAGCACTCCGCCTTTGAGTGACCCCCAAGTGGGGTGCACAGGAGCTGGATATATATATATATATATATATATATATATATATATATATATATATATATATGCATATATATATATATATATATATGCATGCATATATATATATATATATATATATATATATATATATGCATAAACCATATATACAGACACACCCATTATATGCTATTACCATTGTTGAGGAAGTGCCTTTATGATTCATTCGAGGCTTTGCCACTCGTGGTTCATGGCTTACTCTGTGCATCTGTGCACACAGATGTACAGAAAGTAATATGCTATTTATTCTTGTGATGTGAGGAGAAGCTATGAACAAGTGTGGCATTCAGACATTATATGAATCTCAATAGTGTATTGCTTTTTGAGATCCAGTGTCTTGAATCCTGAAGTAGGGAGAAACATACATGATGAATGACATTTACAAGACTGTTCTGTAGCAGTGTTTTTAATGAAAAAATGTGGCACATAACGTTTGACTATTTATGAATGTTATTTGACGGAAAACACTTGTCAAATTTCACTCTTGGCATTTTCATATGTTTTATGGATATTCCCCCATCAAGCTCTATTGTGGGTATATTTCAAACCTATGTGACTGTATTTGTGGTCCTTACTACCGAGTGTGAAAGAGCCAGCTAAGTGAGTCTTTATTTTGATCATGCTGGTTTTTTAACATGTCACTTTCTACAATATAGTTAAGCCTATGCTTTTTTTTGTTTTTTTTAGAACACGGTCTCGCTCTCGAAGGTCTGCATCTAGATCTCTTAGCAGATCTAGATCTCCACGCAGGCACAGGTCTACTTCTCGTAGGTCGCGTTCAGCGAAAAGATCAAGGTGAGACATTATTATTTAAAGCTTTGAGTTTTCCTGCTAGGGCTTATTATAGTGCTGTAAGAAACCTACATAATCCAAATCCTCCTTCAGTTACTGCCCATCAATCATGCTACATTATACTTGTTTTAAACCGAGACATGTTAAAATGACAACACTGTACATATTTAGCCATGGTGGATTTCTATTAAGTATCCATTAGATATTCATAATAATAAATAACTCGTGTTAGCTTTGTTTGGGGGTTGTAATTTAAAATTGTTGCTTTATTTTCTTTTGCTGAAATGTCGACTTGGTCTGGTAGGCAGGGGTTCAGTTTTTCGTTTTTCCCTTTCATCTCTTAATAAAATTGACTTCTTTGAGTGATTAACCGTAGAAGCCCAAAAAATGCAACCATGGCACAACCTCTGTATTCAGTGGGGATTTTGTTTCGGCCATTGTCTGTCACTACATTTCAGCTTATAAACCATGTGTTGCCACTTCTGATTCTTATTTACATATGCGGTGACACCTGGTGGGTGGGTGGTTGGGTTAGGTGACCATGGGTTTGCCATCAGAAACCAGCCCAGAGTTTTACTGAAAACAGTGGATTTCCGGTGCCATAGCTGCAGTTGGTAAAATCGTTGCTTTGAGAGTTTGCTTGCTTGGATATGGCACATCTTAGTTGCTGGGAATGCAAGCTGAAAAAGGGGAATTATTGCCTTTATTTGTATATCTGATGTGTGTTCAGTGTCTCAAATCCCGATGTTACACATTCACGTCCAGTTCTTGCAGCAGGGCGTGGACACCCCTTTGTGTCTGTGAGAAATACATTCTCCATGTCTAAATACACTCGGAAGCTGGCATATCCCCTTTCTGTTCAAATGTTTCTCTCACCGTACACCTGATCAGAAAGCAAAATCTTTTCCCTTTGCAATCATCTGAACGCCAGCAGATTCCTCACCTTGGAATACCCTAAGGTGCCAACCAGGAACTGCAGAAATTTGCAGTAGTGCTCATTACCACCTATAGGTGACGTGCTGCACCACGCTGACCCCATACTATTCCAAAAGTGATGAAGCTGTACTTCATATCTGTGCAAGCCCTGCACATCGACGTCAATTCCTTACTTTCTGCACCTTCTGATGCATATCCGGAACTCCAGCCCCCCATAGTCAGTCTCCTACAACTTCTAAAAACCTTGTTCCCCACCAAAACCGATAGGATTCAGGCTGTGCAGTGACTGCAGCAACCATATTTTGGATACTGACTTGCACAAGGTGAGCCTTTGCGGTCTGGGCTCCATACGTGACTTGAAGACTAGTGATGAATGCATCCTGGTGCACTCTAGGGTGATTCGAGATCTGCAAGCAAAGTTGTAAGTTGCTGAACACGAGAAGTGACTCCAAAGAAAAGGTACAAGGGTGTCGAGATGCGAGCTGCACTCCCTCAGTCATCGGCCATGGAACAAATTCCCCAGTTGGTCCTGATGTACCCTGAGTCCCTCAGGCTTTTGTCTACCTCACAGCAAATCGAGGCCTTCAAAGAGGTGCTGTAAATGTTTAGTGTGCTTTTGAGTCCCTCTGGCACACCTTCAGCGCCATGGAACATCAGGGGCCTCCAGCCGTAGACTGTTTGAAAGTCTTTCCCTGGCCCTTCTAGTCCCTTTAAGGCCAGTTACTGGGCCTGTACCATGTCCAGGTCCCTGATGCCATTGGTGCAGTCAGTAATCTATTCCGACTCTTACTTTGGCTTGACCAATGTCGCACTATCTTACAAAAGACTATATTACAAAAGAGCAGCCTGACTCTTATCCAGTGTCTTTACTGAGTGGCAACTATCAGCAGAGGTCTTATTTTCTTTTTGGGTCGAATTCTGATCCTGTGCCATAGCAGGGTGCACCTTAGGACACTGAGGTTGATAACTTACTCAGTGGTAAGAGAATCAGAGGAAAAATTAACAGACTAGATGAAAAGGAAGGTCTTCAGCCTTTTCCTAAAGAGCTTAGGATCCTGGATGCTGTGGAGGTCCAGAGGGAGTTGGTTCCAGGCCACAGCTGCGTTGTAGACAAGGGAGCTGCCGCCTACCCTTTTTAGACAAAACCTAGGGATGTGGGCCAAAAGCATCGTGGCTGAGCGTAGCTGCCTGGGAGGGACATAGAACCTGAAGCGCTTTCTCAAGTATGCGGGGCCAAGCCCATAGAGGGCTGCATGTGCCAGGACCAAGGATTTGAACTTCACCATATCTATCACTGGCAGCCAGTGCAGATTACACCGGTGTTGTATAACGCTGGTCTTTATAGAAATATTGAGAAGAGTTCTGGCCGTGGCGTTCTGGACTACCTGAAGTTTGTTTAGTAGATAGCCGGGCAGACCAAAGTATAAGGCATCGGCGTAATCAAGGCGCGAAGATATCAGCACACGAGTGACCTTTTCCCGTGCCGAGATGGGGAGAAGAGGGAGGAACTTTTAAGAGGATTTTAATGTGCCAAAGCACAGACCCGGAAGCTTCTTAATTTGAGGGATGAAGCCCAACTTCTCATCAAACCAGATCCCTAAATTCTTCGTGGGTTGGCCCTCGGAAATTGGCAGGGGAGATTCCTCAGGCCAGAACAAGTTCCAGAACTGCGGGGGGGGGGGGGAGTTCCCAATGAGAAGAATCTCGGTTTTTTTCCTCGTTACTTTTTAACTGGGCAGAAGAGACAACGAAAGCCAGCTGACCGGCAGGATTTGACTGGGGAGGTGGAGGAGTCCTACTTATTCCATGTGAAAAGGAGCTGGGTGTCGTCTGCATATGCAATGACTTTGGCACTGAGATCTTCAGCCATCTGGATAAAGGGAGACACGTAAATGTTAGAGCAGAGGGCTCAATATAGACCCTTGCGGCACACCTGTGGTCAGGTTCTGGTGGGGAGGCTGAAAATGGAGGGATCCAGATTTGCTGCGTTCAGCCCTCAATATAGGATTTCAGCCACCGCCAAGCAGGCCCTGTTGCTCCAATTTCTTGGAGACTGGCCAGGAGCAGAGTGTGCGGCATGGTGTCGAACGCAACCGACAGGTCTAACAGAATCAGGGCTGCCTTGCCTCCTGAAGAGTCCAAGGTTTCCCGTATGGCCTCAGAGATTTCGACCAGAGCAGACTCAGTGCTGTAGAAGGCTCTGAAGCCAGATTAGGCCGGGTGGAGAAGACCATGTTGCTCTACATAGTCGGACAGCTGTTTGTTAACCAGTTTTTCGCACACTTTCGCCACAGCAGGGAGGAGGGAAATAGGGCGATAGCTGGAGCGGATGTTTGGGTCAAGAGTAGGTTTTTTAACAGACTTACCATTTTTGCTTGTTTCCAGGCTGGAGGCACAATGGCTGAGGTAAAAATAGGTTGATCAGCCTATTCAACTCTGGGTTGATCACCTTAGCGGCCTTGGCTAGCAATTTAGCCGGACAAGGGTCAGGCAGCGAACCAGATTTAAGTGATTTGAGGGCTGCTAAGGAGTCCTGCATAGATATGGCATTGAAGGCAAACAGAGTAGCCAAAGTAGAAGGTGGCAACCAGTCAGGAGGAATGCTCGCCGCTGGCAGGCTATTACCAACGTCAAAATTAGATTGGAGTGCACAGATCTTGTTGATGAAGAAACTAGCTCTTCACACCAGGCGAGCGAAGAGGAGTGGGTAATGGACTCCTCTTTAGGTGAGAGAAAGCTTTGAACGATGTTAAAGATTTCTTTGGCATTGTTACCCGAGAGGGCAATTCGCTCCGCATAATGAAGACTTTTAGCTTGAGCAATGGCTGCGTAATAGGACTTTTGTGCCCTAGAGCTGTCCTAGCTATCGGACAATACTCCTGTCTCCATTTGCGTTCAAGCCTTTTGCACTGCTGCTTTTGGGTTTTTAGGGAACCCGAAAACCACGGCTTGGAAGGAGAGTACCTTGGGCGCCTACGACCTGTCTCGGGAGAAAGGCGGTCTACTGCCTGGAAGATCCAGTTTGTGAAACTATCTAGGGTTTCATTCAAGTCGTTGGATAGAGCCGGACGTGACTCCGCAAGACTTAAGGCCGTTGGGTCAATTCTTTGAGTGGGTTTCCGCTGGTGTCACAAACCGGGTTGTGCCAACATAGGTTTAATATGGACTTGCCAAGAGAAGTGGATCAAGAAATGATCTGACCAGGTCACTGGTGGGGGATCCTCAACTGAGATCGAAAAGTTGGAACAGATCAGATCCATCAAGTGACCGCCCCGGTGGGTGGGGGAGCTAACCCATTGTTGAAGCTGGGCAAGTCTCAGAGTCGAGGAACTACTCTGTGTCCCCTGCTTCACCGATGTCCAAGTGGATGTTAAAATCCCCGAGGAGTATAAAGTGGGAGAAGCGAAGAGCTTGCAGGATGATTAACTCATACAGGGCTTTAAGAAAAGGGCCTGCAGGACCGGGAGGGGGGGGCTGTATATTAGGATACCTCCCAACGAGAAGGGGGGGGGGTGGGTAGTGATGCAGAAGTAGAGGGCTTCTCCCTCCCCAAACACCCATATCTCGCCCTGTTGAAATTTCCTGTTTTCCTTAAACACCACTGCCTCCCCCCCCCCGATTTTCGATCAGCTCTCAATTTTAAAGCCATCAGGGTGGCCAGCTCAATCACTCAGTTAGAATTTTCAGTTAACCGGGTCTCAGTGATAAAAAGCATGTATTTTGGATCGTCTGTAAGCAAATTGAAAATGTCCTGTGAATGTTAAGCAACCGAGCGCGCGTGGACCACCAATGGAAAAAGTTCCTCATTGCAGTGTAATTTTAGAGGGCAGCATACTCATTAGAATTACA
This sequence comes from Calotriton arnoldi, assembly GCA_963921515.1. Lineage (NCBI taxonomy): Eukaryota > Metazoa > Chordata > Amphibia > Caudata > Salamandridae > Calotriton > Calotriton arnoldi. The sequence goes on from CAWUFW010013172.1 coordinate 287,666, forward strand.
GCTGCCCTCCATTAATCAAAATATGGGACTTAATAGTTAGTTCAGGAGCTACTGGTAGATACTGTGCTGGACTGTACTTCTTCTGAGAGCTACTTCCAGAGTTTGAGTGAGCTAACTCAGAGGGGCTAGCTACATTCAATAAGATGGCACCATACATCTGTGGACACCTGTAGTGGCGGGCCAGCCTAAGCAATGTCATAACCACATCTGCACCTACTGAGACAAATTGCAGGACTTGAAAACATGACCACCCGTTTCCACTCTCAATTTTGCAAAGTTACATGGAGATGTGTCTCTTTGCAAAGCACACTTTTTCAGTCGTATACAGCATGTTCGAAAGATAATGCGTTCTTGAAGTGTTTGTACCCAGAATGGAAAGGGAATGTTCGATAGAAAAATGTGTATTTTGAGAAAGTGATATGCTGGTGTTTTAAAACAAAATGATTAAAAATCCAAAACTTATTTAAAGCTGCTCTTTGAATGGTAATTCATGGTGTGTTTGCAAGACTTTTAGCAGTTAGTATATCAGTCGTGCCAATGTTGTGATTCCTATTATAAACCTCATCAGTGAGTCGCTGTGTGTACAGGGAACCCCCTGCTTTCCTTAAATTTCTTTCCTGCACCCAGAACCAGAATGCAAGTCAAGCCACTGGTGGGTGATAGCTTCCCAAAATGCTGGCATCTACTGGGTTCAATATCGTATCCTCCCTAACTTGATGCAACATTGGTACACCTGTTAGTCAAATTATTTAAGTTGGTGTAAGAAATTGGGTTATTAGTTAGGAGGGGTATGTACCCACATCAAGTAATAATCAGTCCTCGTCAGGGTAAACACTTAAGTCCCTAAATTACCCTGAGCTCAAACCCCCTGGTAGCTACAGCACAGGGGCTTAACTTAAAGGCAAGTATTAATGCAGAACTAAAACAGTAATGAAGTCTAAATTGAAAACAACAAAAAATCCCAAAATGAATTGGACAAAATGACAAATTCAATAGGGGAAACTGGAGCTATGTATATGAAATATTCTAAATTCAAATAGCGCTAAGAAGCACAAAGTGTCAATGATAGTCAATGGTCGCAGTAGCCAGGGATGTCGATGCAATTTGATGCTGACAGCTTGCCGGTCTGCTGCACCAACCAGGTTTACCTTTGGACTTACTCTTTAACTGCGAATGCACCACAGGAGTACACTTCTAAAGTCCCCAGGAACTCAAGGAAGCCACTTAAAGAATCACAGGGTGGCAGACCACGTTTAGTCCAGGTCCAGTTGACGCTGGGCAGCTGCAGCAAACTCCTCTTGTAGCTTGTTGTATCCCTGTAGCTTTAACAGGAGGGCAGCTTTATGACCCCTGGTATCCACTTCTTTGTCCCTGGTTCGAGAGAGCAGGCCCGTTCCTCCACGGCTCTTAGGCTGCATACAGCAGATTCAGTCCCCTTCTGATCTTCCTCAGTTCCAGAAGTGTTGTGAAGTGGGTACCTGAAGGTGCCACATTTATGCCTGGCACAAGCTAGTGGGTGGGAAGGACCCTTGGGGACGCCCTAACCAATTGGGTAAAGGTTCCTAGGGGTAACACTAGCCTCTTTTCATGATGGCAAAAGTCTTTGGCCACAATAAACTTGGTATCTAAATGCTGAGATTTGTGTGTGGGGAGTGTACAATTCTAATCCTAATGTCCCCCCTCCCCCCGACTAACACACATTCTGAGCTTTCAGCATCTCGCAGTGGATACACACAGGTTCTTTGGCATTCTGTTTCCCTCCTTTGAAGTGTGCCCCAAATGTTCTATGTAAAACGCCAGCAGACCTGTCGAACAGGAAGTTACATTCAAATAAGATTTGAGACACTAATGTCAGAGGATGCTCACAGCACCACCCGATGGTCACTCTAAACCAGTTCAAGTCTGCCAGGCACCAAACCTAGTTGGAGGGAAAGCTGACCCAGAAGGACAAAAGGGAAGGATGGCCCAGGTGTGAGCTGAACCTGCCTACGACAGTGGAGGCCCTCTTGAAGTGCACCAACTGACTGGGTAAAGCCCCAGGCCATTCTGCCAAAGGGAGGACCACACACAAGGCCCCTTATCTGTGACCTGGGAGTAGTTCAGTCCTCACCATGAGAGCCAAGAAGCTGCCAGGTGACAGTTGAATACTTCAAGGTCTCCAGAAGCTTTAGGCAGGCAAAATGCAACTTTTATAAACTACCTTTTATGTAATAGTGCAACAAATTTTTACTTTAATAGTTGAAAATCTAAAATTGTGTGGTAGTCCATTATAATATTTCTCCAGCTGTCACCAATCTGAAATTAACGTAAGGTGTTCTAAAATAATCTTGTTTTCCCTATGGAAGTAGTCAGCCTTGCTACAGTAAATAGAAATGTTATGCTCTTTCACTTTAAGGACATTTGGAACATTAATTTTCTACATGTCCTACTTTTAAATACCATACACTCTACCCTATGGGCAATAGAGCTACCTTAGAAGTGACTTATTCGTATTTCAAATGAAGGTAAAAACAGTCAAAAGGGTCTATTTTAAAAGGTCAAAATTGTAGTTTAAACCTGCACAGCCAGGCGACTGGTGTCAAGCCTGCAGTGATGTATGCGTCATCAATGCAGTGAGTCTAAAAATTAGTGATGCCGCCCACTGGAGATATTTTGGTTACATGTCCTGGGTACACTTTGGGTATCCGTCAAGAGCTCAACGAGACCTGCACTATGAAAAATCAGGCTTAGTGCTCCTCCCGTAGAAACTGTCCAATCACTTTTTGAACCGGAATCACTGTATCACCCTAGGTCTGACTGGTGTGACAGAGTTCCACAACTATGAGTCTCATTCTAGTTGTGCCACATGTCTTTACCTGCACCTCACTGATGCCAATCAAGGCTGAAACTGGTCTTGGGTTGCTTGCATTACCATTGCATGTGGACATGGCTTCGCAGTGTGTGGAGGACCAGCCCTGATTTGTATGTGACTGATACCGTCCACAATTATGCATCCGCTTTTAGAAAGTAGGACACCTAACGGAGGCACCACTGCACCTTTGGTCAGAAAGCAGTACTTGACCACCGTTTTGTATCAAACCTATACCACTTCCAGGACTGTGGATCACCGAGCTGCAGGATTTTCCCTTGCGCACCACCAAGTGTGACCTAGGTTTCATTGACGAGATCTAGTCACCTTAAAGTTGGCTTCATCTTCCTCGCTTAAAGATATGTGGGTCCAAAAGTGAGAACTCCCATACCTAAATTCCATTGGAGCTGACCTAGCCTTTGGGTGTATTAGATGTCCCATCTCCTTCCCAGTGGGATTCCCACACTAGAAATACAAGACTATCCAGTTTCAAGACCAGGCCTCCTAATGTTTGGAACCACTGTGGATGTACCTACACCAGCTGTTTTCCATCTCCTTATCCCAAGACTGACACCAGTTGGGTCCTCAATTGGTCTCACCCTTAAATATGCCTGACTGAACATACAGACTGAAACTGTCATTGGTAACGTAAACTAACTTTTGTGGGTGCTCCGAGACTGCATTGCACTGTAAATATCGCACAATAAATCTGTTGGCCTTAATGCTTCAGCTTGAAGTGAAAGTGGGACATAACAGGGGGACATAACACGAAGTCATAATGTTGCTTAAAAAGGAAAGATGTCTCTTTGCCTTTTGAAAACCAGAAAAGAATCATAAGCTTCAAAAGAGAAACTATGCAAATTTCTAAAATCACAATTCTGTTATTTGGATGCTGCCACAAGAGGTTGCTGTAAATTGCCTATGGGCAAGTATGAGATTCTATACTCTTTCCTTTTCCATCATTTGGAGCTTTAATCTTAGAATTTTAATGATTTAGAAGTGGGTTACTCTGATTGGGGCATAGACACCTGCTAAAGGTAATGCCACCAAGGGAGACTTTTCCTAGCATGATAAATTCCAGAATACTTGGAGTATAAACTTGAAAATTAAACCGAGGTAATGTATCTTGGAGGCATAATCGAGGCTAATGTTTCCACGGTTTAAGACCTCTTTGACTGTAAATGTCTAAAGTGTATGTGTTTTTCATCAAGTTCTGAGTCTGGTGATATATTTTTTTAGTTTCTTTAGAGTTGATGGACAAATTGCTTTATTTCCATGAGGTGGAATTTCTGTAGGAGGCTCTGGAGCCCTTAGTACAACAGGTATAAGATCCAGAACGACTAAAGAATTGTCTTTCGACCTAGATGTTAGGACTTGTAGAAGTTAGTCTGAAAGATGCTGCAACCGCTTTTTATATTCCTCGCCATAGTGACAGAAAAAAGTGACTGCTCTTCTAGACCAATGGATGACTTTTATTGAAGTCCCATGACAGTCAGGACTCATCAGACAGTGCCTTAAAGAGAAGTTAGTAGCTTGTGCCAAAACCACCAATAATGTTTTATTCCAATTGGGCAACTCATGTTAGACTCTTTCCTACTCCTGGATGGTCAGGTCTATAAATAAAAGCCTATTTTTCGTTTGGGACAGTGAAAAACCAGATTTTTAGGTGGCAATGGCATCTGTGAAACAGGTGGTACCAGCAGGCACAAGCAGGTTCCATCTATTACCTGGATGTCTGTCTCGAACAGTAAGAGCTGGAGGAATCCTTCAACCAATTGATTCGGCTCTACTCTGTGCTACCAAAAGGACATGACCTTAAAGCCTGGGGTGAAGGTGAAAAAAGATTCTGTAGCTGCATACAGGCACTGTAGGTTACTGGGAGTATCTGTGTTAGTGCATCACTGATGTCAGAAAAGTGCCTCTGCAGCTCCATGGCTCTAATGCTCTTTTGTAGCTTCAGTGACTCCATCTGGCTAGTTAGGCTGTCAGATGTTGCTCCTGGATTAGTTACTGAAGGTGACCTCTATGCAGACTTTCGTTCACATACATAAGGAAAGACAAATGCCACTGCTTTCAACAAAGTTAGGCTCTGCTTCTGATGAGCACCCCTTAATAATTTGACATTTCTACAGAGGGCTTATGTACTGTTCAGCCCACTGATGGGGAAGCTCAACAGGTCTGCTCTTCCCAAGACGTACAGAGCACCTTTTTCTACCACACACTGGCATAGAGTTTATGAAAGTGATTAATATGCCTTGATGGATTGACAGATTACAGTACCTACCTATTCCATTTCTGTATTCTCCCAATTATAGGACTGTATGTAGATTGTGTCTCTTTGGTTGCTGTAAGCAAGCATTACCATTCTTAAACCATTTTTCACATAATGTTGGTTAATGTTGGCTTGGGAGGGGTTGTGGTGGCTTCTGCTGTGCTTCCCCCTTGTCAGTTATTCTGCTGCTACAAATGGTCCCAGTATTTTCCCAAGCTAATATTATGTTTGCTCTGAGAGATACTTAATTTTCTCAGCAACCTCAGGGGAATGCAGGTTGTGGATGCACTAGTGAAAGTTTCTTGGCATTCAATATTTCATTGGTTCATATGCTGGTGAAGGTATTCCATATCACTGGAAATTCATGTCTACGTTCATGTTTGGAAAAACATGAGAAACTGTTCAGTAGGTTTTACAGGGGAGAGGGGACAGGTAATGGGTACAGTTCAACTTTATTTACAGTTGTTTTTGTCTTTCTATTTGCAGTCGGTCAAAATCCAGGTCCGTAACTCCAACCAAAAGGTATGCCTATGACATTTGTACATACTAGTGTTGTATTTCTAAAATCCTCTTTATGGTGTTACTTGAAACAAATTGTGCTCAGGCACGAGACCAGGCTCTTGAAGGTAAAATGATTTAGGTTTTTATCTGTGGGGTTAGGCGCCCAGGAATTTAAAATATGGTGAGAGGGCAGAGATGCTGGTGGAGGGGGCATCCTTCAGTGACGGGGAGCTTACAAAGATTTGATTGCTTCCATTCAAACACTCTATGGCAAAACAAACTTGAGGCAGCTGTAACTTCGATGTAGCTCACTTATGCCGATTGGCTGAAATTTCTGTATTGATTGCAGAAGGGTGAACTGGGTTCTTTAGAACAATGACACCGAATTTTCCCAGATGCCTGTTGATAGAGATTGCAAATTGCATCATCAGATCTCATTGATTTGAGGCCAATTGGGAAGCTAACAAAGGGCAGCACAAATGGCTGTGCTTGGTGATACCTGAAAAGAACTTGGTGAATGGTAAAGTACACTACTTTCTCAAGCCTACAAATTGATATTCAGATGTTTTTATTGGGGATACTGTGATGAAGAAGCTGCTTGTGGTCCTCCGTTATCTAATCCACATACCTCTACCACCCACTGACCAGAGCGAGAAGCAGGCAAACATTCACTAGCAGAAGTGAAATAGAGCCACAAACCCGTACATTTTGAAGTTAGATGTGTTGAAGAAGCACCACTAGATGAGTACAAGAAACGAGCCAAAAACACAGGAATACATGCAACGCGGGTAGGGGCTGCCTTCATGAGTATTAGCTGTCAAGTTGAACAAACCAGTAATTGGCAAATTTAACCTTGGATTTGGACAACTTGAAACATAGGCCTTTAGCATACTTGCCTGATGAGCATCCAGTGGCAAATTCCAATGTCTGTATAAAAACTAAGACCCATAGAGCTCTTTTCATCTGGCAAAGGATAGTTGAAGAACCGGGGATAATTAGATTCCGGGTCCCATTGCCAAAACCGCAATTTCTTCAAAGAACCGAAGTTAAGGTCTCACTGTTGCACTGACATTGATTACCACAGAATAAATGTTTCGCAGAATTGCACACTTAACCCCTCAGCTGCCCTATTTATATCATAAAAGTCTCAGACACCCTTATTGTATGCACATATGTCTGCAACAGCAAAGAGGTTATATTTGTCACTACTGACATGTGACATCCCACCCATCTGATGTGCGGTCGTTACCTCCCAAGTGAGTCTGATGATCAAGCTGGTGGGCAGGGCTATGGGAGGTGTTAATGTACTCTGCTCCTCCCTAGCCATATGCTGTTTGGATTTTCTTTAACCTAAGATAAAATCTATTCAGAGCCTACTCCTTTCTAGCACACAGACACTGTTTTGAATGCCAGCAAGGAGCCTGGACATAGGTAAAAAAAAAAAATTCCTTCCCTCAGCAATACATCCAAACTGTTCCTGGTTCCTTGCTGGGAAGCTGTTTGGGTTGACTAGCACCTAGGGAAACCTACCAGCCCCAGACATTATTGAACACCAGAATCCTGGAGACGTCCTAGGTTGTGTGAATTGGGAGTACATTGCCACTTTTCTTGTTTGATATGTAATAGGAGTTTTTTTAAACAAACATTGGTTTTAAAAAAAAGGTTTACTCAGACGCCTGTTCTGAGTAATCTTGATTGTGTAAGGGGTTGGCAAAACTCTCACCACACAGGGTTCCTGTTCGCCTACCAATAAAAATAAAAATCTAACCTCGTGTGGCTGGGCCTATGATGGTAATTATAGTTAACACTAATCACCCAAATGTGCATCTGTGTGAAGTCCGTTATAGTGTCAGTGTGATCATTGCATTGTGCCAATTTTGGCCCATTCGTGCTCATGCAGTAGGGCCAACCCACACATGGGCTACCTTTCGTACTGGTAGACCTATGGGGAGATTGGATAGTAGGACTTCTGCCACTTGCTTGAAGCTCTGGAGTTTACGATCACTGAAAAGGGAAAGCAATGGTTTGTGGGGAAAAAATTGCTAAAAATTTGACCAAAGTCATGGTTAGCGGTATCTGCTGGCAAGCAAGTCAGGCTAAAGGAAGTCCGCTTTAAAACCGATGGTTCAGAATTAGAAAATGCACATTTTGTTTTCTTTCTTTCCATATAGTCCTGAGTTTGATATGTCATATTATGAATAGTGCACTATAAACCGTGATCCTACTATGACTGTGATCTACGCTAAAATTGCATAATTGATTGTGCAGACTACATTGCTTGAGTGTAAACCCACATGAATTTGGTATTGCCGGATTCCAGAATTTTTGGGCAGTCTAAAAATGTGAAAATATCTTCACATGTTTCATTATATTGTAAGGATGCAATGAAAAATTGATGCAGGGTTTATATCAGTACCTAGCCCAGGATGTACCCAAAAAGCTTAGTTTGTATTGGTGCTCAAATGTACCAAAGAGTCACGTGTTCCTGAACAACTCTGGCATACAGGGGCACGGCATACGTGGGCACAAATACCCTGGCCGTGAATGGATTAAAGGGATTGATGGCCGCTAACATCAATAAAATCTGAAAATCTTAAAATTGTAGTGGGCAACCTATTTCTCAAACGTCTATTAACCTCTGTGTGCACAGAGAACCGGAAGAAGACTGGCTGATCCGTTAGCTAATGAAAATATTCATTATATCAAAACAACTAATTACAGGACACAGAGAAAAGTATAGCCTTAAACGCACTCTGGCATTGCACCAAGAAAATCAATTAAACCTAAAACTCCTGTGTGCTGTCAAACAATTTTGCCAGATTGCAGTAAAACATTTAAATAGCTGGGGACGATGACTAAACTGTTTGAAAAACACCAAGCTTTGTCTCCAGAAGACCTGGAATAAATTTTTGTAAAAATCTATTGCAACGCAAGTTCTTCTCAGGTATCCAGTCATAGTCTACTATTCTGACTGGTCACATCGCAGGACCCAGTTCATAAACCATTAGTTTCATTAGAAAAACATTCCAACTCAGATGGATCAAAGGTAACCACAGTTTGCCAAATGTGGGACTGCTCAATGCAGATCTTTTGCATTTGTTTGTCACTTTTCAGTTACTGATTGCTGTGTTCGGTGATAAACCGGTACTAATTAGATGAATCTGTATTAGAGTTCGTTAACAGTAACAAAATAACACTGGTACAGAATGTTTTGCATTGAGCAACAAAATTAATTTTTTCCTTGCTACTTAATTCCAATGGCCCTGCCCAAGTTGAAACTGACAAGCAGCTCTGTGGTTTGTGATGAGCTATTTTCGGTCTTTCTTGCTTTCAGGCCAGCTACGTTGTAGCAGTTTCATGGTTTATGGACAATGTATTTCTTAAGATGCAAACTAGATAAAATTGTTACCTTGGCAATGTGCGGAAATTTCGTTATGCGAGGGAAGGCCCTTTCGAGTCTTCCACAGTAGCAAAGTATTTGTTTGTATTAATCTAAGATTGGCTCCCTCCTAAGGGACCACTGCTTCCAGCAACATTTAAGTATCTGACAACACTTTACCCTTCATTGCTACACCGCCCTTCCTGCCCGTTGCGGGGACTTCAACCCCCAGCTGTCTTCGCGGCAGGAGCCGTGCGAGACCATCGGCGCGCCAGGAGGCGCAGTAAATCCTGCCCAGGGCTCCCGCGGCGCGGGCGGGCCAGTCTGCGCCCGTCCGAGCCTGGTGGAGGCTGGGATGGGCCTACTCTTTAACATCTGGGTCTTGGGAATCCTGGGCTTATTGGAAGCTCCGGTTTATAAGGTACTGTGACACGTTTCTTTTTTTTACAAAAATTGTTTGGAGACACCAAAATGAGCAAACGAAAGACGATTAGTGATCGGTGGGGCCCTGGAGTTGTGGGGACACTTGATGCATTCCTTCAGAGGGCTGAATCCGTTCTCATACATGAGATAGAGGTGACGGAGCGCCGGCTCTCAATGCAGCCTTTGACGACGCAGAAACAGGATTCTCTTGGTGGACATTTTACTGGCAATAATTCGGAAGTTTCGAGCCCACTAATTGTACAAACCCAAGATACAGTGTTAGATCCTGAAACTCCATCACCACCTGTGTTGGCTGACAGGCCTAACATACTTACTCAGGGCCAGATGGCCAGAACAAGTCGGGATAGTAACAGTGAGCCCCCATCTAAAAAGAGAAAGGGGCGAGGGCCTCAGAAGAATAAACAAAAATCTTCATTACCAAAGAGTAGCGTGGATACAACCAGAGATGGAGATCATGAACTGGGGTCCGGTTTAGTACCGAAGAATAATGAATCCGCCACACAACTTTGAAGCCTAAATGAGGTGGACTTTTGGAAAAGGCTGGAGACTATGTTGTCTGTTTTAGTTGAGCCACTGTCGCAAAAACTATCTCAAGTGGAAGATAGACTTGTTAAACTGAAGGGGCTGGTTATAAATATTTGTCCAGTCTCCCGGGACTTGCACAGCAATAGGGGTCACAAGCTTTTCAAGCTTTTGGTAAATCGGGGATTGGGGCGTGGGGTGCAAAACACTGTAACTAACCAAGAGAGCGGTCAAACATTCTATGCAGGTACTAATGTTAGTACTGCTGAAGCTCTAGCTCCAGTTCAACCCCCTCCCCAATCCTTAAAATCCCCAGAATTCCCCGGGTGTGCGTCCAGTAAAGTAGGTCCCACGACCTCACGTATACAGGCTGTTAACTCCCGTAATAGGTCTGTATCTAATGTACGGCCCTCATTGTTGGATGCAGGGAGAAATACCATCACTCAGAATGCTCAAAGGACTAACTCGAGCCATCCCATAAACCGAAATTGGACACTCCATCTCCCACCAGAGGCAACCCCATACACGATCGTGTTGCAAATGTTCCCCCTTTACCCTCAAATGTCCTTGAACACTGGACTACTTTAAGGAACAAGGCATTACATCTGTTGGGCACCAGAACGGGCCTAAATGATATTCTCTTCTTGGAATTCAAAATGGCCAGACGAATAGGATGGGTCGGCAAAACAAACGAGCGTCTGGCAGGCGATTGTGTGGTCCTGATCTTTAGGACCCCCACCTGGTGTAGACTATCCTTGATAGGGCTGGTAATCACTCTATTATGGCTCAGGGCATTAACATCCTACCCCTGGGGTATTTTTATCAACCATCCTAGGGGATTGTGGAGCAATCCCGGGGAGGAGAATTTTGAAGGTAATACGCAGTACAGGTATAGGGTCCCAGTTAGCAATCGCTTTGATGCTTTCAACACATTAGAAGATGTAGACTGACTACTTCAGAGCAAAGATCCATATCGTACCCGTAAGAATGACCCTTGTAGTAATAAGCGGGCAAATTTACTGAAGGGTACAACCACTCCCGAGCCTGCATTAAAAGTAACTAACTACTCTCCTTTATCGGCCCTTCCTAACCTGAGAGAAGAGTCACCAAGCAGTAGCAATCTGAATGTACCCTCCAAACTTATTAATCCCTTAAGTCAAACTCCGGCATCAAGCACCAATAGCGTAGAAGTATCAGGGACCTCATGTAACATCCACAGTGTTTCCTGTAACTTAGTCTTTTGGAACATTTCGGGCACTCGGTCAAAGCGGACTAACCCTGTATGGCCCGATTTTATCTCTAAGTTCGATATAATGTGTTTCCAGGAAACATGGGTTAAGGACTCAATACATATTAATGGTTTTAAAACCTTTCACACGGCAGCCGTTGCGGCTGTCCATGGAAGGGCAAAGGGATGTTTATGTACTTACATTTCCAACAGGTTGAATGTAATTAAAAGAGATGTACAAAGAAGATATTTATTATCGATTGATTTTAATCCATGTGGATAGGAAACACTGCATTGTATTGATACATTTTTATAATATTCCACAGGATCAATCTGGAGTAGTTGTTAAACAACTGGGCAGCGATTTGAATTAATTTCATAATGGTAATATGAAGGACATATTCATAATCTTGGCAGGAGATTTTAACTCTGCGCTTTGTGTACATGACGGGGGGGAAATCGTGTGGTTTTACAAATGGAGATGGGTATAGTAATACACACTTTTGCCACACTAAATTGGGGGAACTTTATAATGAATTGTTGTTTGGTCTTGATTTGGGTTTTGCGAATGAACTAAGTATCACGCCTGTTCCAATGAGCTACACTTTTAGCGGGAGAGGCTGTTTTACCACCATAGATTATATATTCGCGTCAAACAGCCACGCATCTAGACTACAATCATTTACCACGCATGACATCTTAAGTGACCACTTCCCATTGAGCATTACTGTTCTACTGTTGAATAGATTACTTAGAAAAGGGAATGAAATTATACATGTCACACAAAATGTAACTATTAAGACAAACGATTATTCATTGCGTTGGTCGATGGTGGGACCCGCAAGACATTTTAAAACAGGTGATTACTAGGTGTAAATTAGCCTTTGAAACTTGTCTGGGAGAGAACTCCCCTGACAGTATTTTAAAATCTTTCCAAGTAATATCGGGAGCTGTAAAGGAGGCTCTATTCGTTCAAAATACCAAAAATAGGAAAAACAGGGATGGTTTGATTCTAAGTGTACACGTGAATACGCCCATCTAAAGCACGAAATACATAAGGCCCCAAAAAATCAAAACTATATTAAACGGGCTAGGAAGGCCTATAGGCTAGCCCTCAAAGATCGTAAAGCCTCCCTGAGAAATGATGCCTGGACTGCATTGCATGAGGCCTCCCTGTCCAGAGACAGTTCGGCCTTTTGGAAAGCTGTAAAAACTCCATTTTTGGCTTCTGGTGAGGGCCCGACAATTGAAATAGCCATAACAGAGGATCAATGGATCGAGCACTTCTCTGCAATGTATAATGGTGTGGTGGGTACCGATGTACCAAGGACCCAGGATAATAGGGACAGCACTCTGGTACCCCTGATCCAGCACATCGATCTCCAGTTTACAGTGGATGAAGTAACCCATGCTATTTCAGCGAGTCTGGGGGGTAAGGCCCCTGGGCCGGATGGGGTCCCTGTAGACCTTTACAAGTCAAATGTGGCATTATGGGCCCCGTTAATTACCCAGGTACTCACCGCAAGTTGCCTCTCCCCTTTTATATCAACCTGGGCGGAATCGATCATAGTCCCAATTTTCAAAAAGGGGGATTGCCAGGATCCCGGCTGCTATAGGCCAATATTGCTGTCAGACTCCCTGATAAAGGTGACTGGCCGAATTATTTTGGAACGGCTAGAGGATTGGGCCGAGGATAATAAGGTCTTATCTGATCTTCAGTATGGTTTTCGCGATGGCCTAGGAACTGTCGAACAGAGTTTAAATTGAACTATTATTATTGGGAAGTATACGCGGGTTAAGAAGGGTAGGTTGTTTTTAGCTTTTGTGGATCTCACTGCTGCATTTGATTGCGTGAGGCATAGTAAGCTTTGGGAGTCCCTTGAAGGCCTGGGAGTGGAAAAACAAATCATCCACTTTCTTAGACGGCTATACAGCGATGCCAGGGCTAGAGTGCTGTTTGGTGTGAATGGTGAGTGTTCTGCCCCGTTTCCAATAAGGAGGGGGGTAAGGCAAGGTTGTGTATTAGCCCCCTTTCTTTTTAATCTCTATATTAATGGCCTGGGCGAAGCACTGGTTAAGGATTGCCAAGACCTGCCTCAAGTAGGCGGACGTCCAATACCTGCGCTCCTATATGCGGATGACGCAGTTTTGATGTCACGCACCCAGGTGGGACTGCAAAGGGTTTCAGATAGTTTTTCAGCTTTTATGTGCAATCTTGGTCTCCGGGTGAACACATCGAAAACTTTTATAATGAGGTGTGGCCATGGGAGTCAGAAATGTAGGACTATGTTTATTGACCAACAGAAGATAGGGTTTACCAAGAGATTTTCATATCTTGGCATATTATTCGATCAAAAGGACACATGGGCCCAAGCGGTTTTAGCCAAGAAATTGACTTTTCTAAAGACCACAGCTGCACTTCCTAACTTTTCAAGAAAGCTGGGTAGGAAGCCACCTGTAGAACTCTTGCAGATTTATAAGGCAAAATGTGTCTCAGCGGCCATGTATGGGGCTGGGGTCTGGGGCTTTGCGGAGGTCTACCCCCTACAAATAGTGGAAAACGCGTTCTTGCGCTTTGTTTTGGCAGTTCCTAGTGGCACATCATCGTATGTTTGCCATTCGGAACTGGGCTTACGGCACATTGCAGACCGTATAAAAATGGAGCCCATCCTCCTATGGCATAGAATCTGGTCATCGCCAAAAACAAAGCTTAATCAGGACATCTTAAGGGACAGTTTAAGACTGGAAGGGGTTTCTTCCATCCCATGGCTAAGGTATGTCCATGGTTTCATGCGCGACCTTGGGCATTCAGAATATTATTCTGAGCCTAGCACTATGTCCACTATTTCAAGGAAAGAGTTAAAGAAAGAAGGTCTTACGTTATTAGATTCACTTCGAATATCGGTAGAGCTCATAAAGCCCACGGTGTTGTCGAACCAAATGCTTTTAACCACTTTTAATATTCAAACCTATTTAATCATGGTACCGGGTGGATATGATAGATATCTATTGACCAGATTCAGACTTGGGATTTCTCATAAGCTTGTAAGTTTCCCTAAAATGAATGACTGGTCACGAGTAACGCATCTCTGTCCCTGTGACAATCACTCCGTACAGTCCACTATGCATGTTTTATTTTGCAGATTTTATTCTGAATTAAGGAAAATGTGGATTGTCACAGTCTTAAAATCACTGGGGATTAGGCAATGTCGTCCTGCGTTCATTGCTTTACAACTTTTGGAAAACTAACATATAGTCTGGAGGGTAGCCATGTTTTTAAAGAGTGATTACAGGCACAGGAAAAGTATTCTAATATAAATGTTTACCAAACCAAGAATTAAGGGATAATGATCTAATTGAATGAATTTTATAATTCATTGTTTTAAAATTGTTTTTAATCTTATTGTGTATCAAATTGTGTTTTTTATATGTGCTTTTATGATTGCGTAAAAAGCAATCAAATAAAGTTTATTTGACTGACTGATTGACAACACTTTACATCTCCTGCACACTAATGTGAAGCTTTTGTTTTATTTAATATTTTTTTGTATAAGAATGTTTCTCTTCCAGGGGATCCTCATCAATAGTCATAAGCACTGAATATTCCCGCCCACGTGCGGGGACCCCGGAAATATAAAAATTATATATGGAAATCACATATATACAGCTCTACATATATGCATATACATATATCATTTTTTCTCATACCAATGCAGCTCTCAATAGGAGGCTAAACAATGTAATTACACATAAAAACTACATTTGCCAATATATAAAAACACCAGAGGACAATTAGTACTTGAACTCTGTTTTTTAATGAGCAAAACACTCATAAAGAGTAAAAACTGCAAAATAAGTAGACATTGTTAGCCTACCGGCTGCATTGTAAACCAATAGCATAGAAAATGAAAGCATTTTCAACAAGAAACTGGCACCGTGCCTTTAAGGCAGCCATGACCCCTAGCTTCCCATCATGCCTCAGGGGTGACAGTTAGGTCAGTTGTTCTTTCCGGCTCCTTCAGTCAGGACCCTGGATTTTCAGCTCTTGTTTTTTTGACTCTCTGTCAAAAAATATCTATATAAACTAAGCTTTTTTCTACTTTCACTCTACGTCTTTTGGTCCTAGAGTGCAAGTAACTCCTTTTTGTGTTACAGAAAAGGTTTATTTTTAAAATGCCTTCTTTATTCGATCCTTGCCCGTCCTGTGGCAAGAAGAAGGCCAGAACAGATACACATCCTGTGTGTATTCTCTGCCTCCCCGAGTCCCACTCTTCTGACAACTGCCAGCATTGTAAGAAGTTATCAAGAAGGACTATCAAGGAGAGGGACAGGATCCGTCTCTATGGCCTCTCTGAAAGAGGTAGGTCTCCTGTGAGGCAGAAGAAGAGGAGAACTCGGTCGACGCCGAGAGGAAAAGTCCCGACCTGTTCTCCGTCGGCGTCGGTATCGACGTCGAAGAAATCGGCGACGAAGAAATCGGCGTTGAAGACTTCGGTGATGCCGGCGCATCATCATTCGACTACGAAATCTTCGCCGACGAAGGTAACAGGTCCTCCGCTGACGCCAACCAGGCGGCGCTCAACGCCGAGAGACAGGTCGGCGCCGGGTGGGCGTACGACGCCGAGGCAGACCGCTCCGTCGCCGCAGGCGCGATCGACGCCGAGGCAGACCGCTCCGTCGCCGCAGGCGCGTCGACGTCGAGGCAGACCGCTCCGTCGCCGCAGGCGCGATCGACGCCGAGGCAGACCGCTCCGCCGCCGCAGGCGCGTCGACGCCGAGGCAGACCGCTCCGCCGCCGCAGGCGCGATCGACGTCGAGGCACAGCGCTCCGTCGTCGCAGGCGCGATCGACGCCGAGGCACAGCGCTCCGTCGTCGCCTCATCAACGGCGATCGACGTCGAAGCACATCTCCCCGTCTCATCAGCGGCGATCGACGTCGAGGCGCATCTCTCCGTCGTCGCCTCCTCATCGGCGATCGACGTCGAGACACATGACACCTCCTTCGGCGTCGAAGCAGACTCTAATGTCTATCCATCATTCCACGCCGTCGAGGCGGATGACTCCGCCGAGTGGATCTTCGGCGTCGAGACCAAGACCTCCGTCGCCGGCAGTCCAACGCCGGTCGACGTCGAGACAGCAATCTCCTGAAAGGGTGCAGGGAGTGTCAAAGCATGACACTGCACCAGTGTTGGAGAGACGTTCGTCGTCGAGGTCCACTTTCTAAGAGAAGAAAGTCAACGCCGAGACATACGTCTCCGTTGAGAGGGCAGTCGACACTTAGACGCTCCAGATCAACGTCAAAGCGCCTCTTCTGGAGACGCCTCACCTCCAGTGAGCCTGTCTCGCCACCTTCAGGTTCGTCCAGATCCCCGGAGGTGGTTATCTCGACGTCCAGCAGCCCAGTGTCAGGGGGTCACCAAGATTCTCCAACAAGGCATGAAGAGCTGAGCTTCACGCCTCCGGCTCAGTCTCCTAAGGAAAGAGAGAGCCACAGATCGCCTTCCATCCATTTATCGCCACGATGGCACAGGCCTCTACATCACTGGGCTACGGACAGGAATTACTCGAGCCCTCAGAACAGATCCCCGTTGGCTCGTTTAACTCAGAATAAAGAGCGATCTCCTTCAAGAACAAGAGCTCGCAGCCGCACACCAGTGCACTCACACAGGAGGAGGTCTAGATCAAGAAGCAGGAGGAGAGCACACAGATCGCCTACTCCGGCCTCTTCTTCCACTCATACATCCCATAGAGACTATTCGCCTACTTTGACGAACAGTCCACCGTCAAGAGTCTCTCCGGTGGACGACATCTACACGTTTCAGGACATTCTTGGCAGAGGAGCTATAAAGCTGGGTATCCCTATGCCAACTCGTCAAAGCAAGTCCTCTGTGATTTTTGAGACTCTACACCAAAGAGCAGCAGCTAAACCTCTGCTTCCCTTGGTACCAGGCATCATAGAGCCAGTGATGGATATCTTTCTCACGCCAGCGAGTGTTAAGACCGCCCCAGCGAGGATCTTAAAAAAGTACCGTTCACCAGAGGACGATCCGCTCTGCCTCAGGGCTGACCCTCCTCCGGATTCAGTCGTAATTGCGGCGGCAAAGAAGACTCATGCAGTGGCATCCTCCTCTACTGTCCCACCAGACAAGGAGAGCAAGGTGCAGGATTCCTGGGGAAAGAAGGTTTGTGGCACTTCGGCCTCCATGTTGAAGGTCTCCAATGCAGCGGCACTCCTGGGACGCTATGACAGATCTCTGTGGGACTCACTACAGAGATTCACTGAAAAGTTGCCGCAGGAAGACCGTAAAGATTTTGAAGAAATCTTAACAGAGGGCAATCGGGTGTCTAACCAGGTCATCAGTGCTGCGGCGGATGGAGCTACCCTTTCGGCACATGCTTATGCTCATGGGGTATGCGCAAGGAGAACATCATGGCTACGTCTTACAGCACTCAAGCCAGAAGCGCAGTCACGCATCCTCAATCTTCCGTTCTCTGGTTCCTCTTTGTTCGGGACTCACACGGATGAAGAGATGACGCGTATGAAAACGGAACTGGACACGCTTAAAGCGGTGGGCCTGGAGAAAAGAAAGGAATTCCGTAAGAGATTCCGTCCTTACAATAGACGATCCTCCCAACAGAGGGTTCAAACCCCTCATTGGCAAAAAAATCAGGATCAGCAAGGCCAGCAAAAAACGCAGTATCGGGCAGACGCTCCTCCAGAGGAGGAAGAAACCAGCAACAAGGCAACAATTCCGCCAAGACGCAATCAAAACAATGAGCACTCACTTCCCCTGTCGCCGTTCACCACTCCAGTGGGGAAGTATCGCAAATCATCTCGAAGATTGGCGAGCTATCACAAAGGATCGGTGGGTACTAGCCACGTTGCAGAATGGGTACTCTCTACGTTTTCAACATCGCCCACCATCAATCCCTCCAGTTCCTCCGTCGTGTCATCAGTTAAAACTCTTGCAGAAAGAGGTTGCCACCCTTCTCAGAAAGTCAGCCATCGAGAGGGTCCCAGTATCTCAAAGAGGAAAAGGGGTTTACTCAAGATATTTTTTGGTAAAGAAAAAAGGCCAAAAAGCAGAGTACAGACCCATTCTGGACTTGCGGTCACTCAACCTATCCATAAAAAGGAAAAGTTTCGCATGTTGGCTCTCCATCAAATATATCCACATCTCAGGCAGGGGGATTGGATGTGTTCGCTGGATCTGCAAGATGCATATTTTCACGTTCCGATCAATCAGTATCACAGACAGTACCTGCGATTCCTAGTGGGATCCGCTCATTACCAGTTCAAGGTTCTACCCTTCGGGTTGAAGTCAGTCCCCAGAGTGTTCACGAAGTGCATGGCGGTGGTGGCAGCCGCACTGCGCCGCAGGGGCGTCTTCGTATACCCGTACTTGGACGACTGGCTGTTGAAAGGTCCTTCCCCAGACAGTGTGAGGATTCATTTCTTGAGCTGTCTCGAGCTGTGTCACCGACTGGGCCTGCATGTGAATTTCGTCAAATCAACTTCACAGCCAACACAGAAAATACATTTTTAGGAGCTCTGCTAGACTCCACGGTAGGAAAAGTGTTTCCTTCGGAGGAGAGACAGTGTTCCCTCATACAGAAATGCCAGCTGGTTCTGCGCAACAGAAAACTGCCTGTGCGTCGGATTGCCTCCCTGCTAGGGTCGATGGCATCCTGCATCTTCCTGGTTCCCAATGCCAGACTACGAATGCGTCCTCTTCAGCAGGATCTGGAGGACAAGTGGGACCAGCAGACCGCTCGTTGGGACGAAAAATAAGTCCATCAAACGCGGCTCGAGCTTCCATACCTTGGTGGATGAGAAAACAAAATTTGCAAGTCGGAGTTTCTTTCCATCAACCTCCGCCTGCTCAGACACTGATCACCGACGCCTCGCTGCAGGGTTGGGGAGCCCACATGGGTTCTCTCCAGACTCAAGGACTGTGGTCTCCAAAGGAGCGATCCTATCACATCAACATGCTAGAGCTGAGAGCAGTACACCTAGCCCTCAAAGCTTTCCTCCCTCGATTCAGGCAACCTCAGTGTTAGTACAGACGGACAACACCACCACCATGTACTACCTGAACAAACAGGGGGAACTCGCTCACGCACACTTTCCCTGGAAGCTCAAGCACTCTGGCATTGGCTCCTGGCTCGGAATCTGGCAGTCACAGCAGTCCACCTGCCAGGAGAACAGAACGTGAGAGCGGATGCACTCAGCCGTCACTCGAAGACAGAGAAGACTGGGTACTCAACGACGAGCTCGTCGAAGACATCTTCCAGACATGGGGTCGTCCCATCATCGACCTCTTCGCGGACGACGAAAATGCCAAATGCCGAGACTTCGCCTCACGGTTCTACCGACCAGGATCGAAAGGGAATGCCCTTTTGATAGACTGGTCAGGGGCATTTGTGTACGCCTTTCCACCCCTTCCGCTGATCCCGAAGGTGGTGACCAAGCTGTCCCATTCGTGCACGAGGATGATACTAATTGCCCCGGACTGGCCGAGACAATGGTGGTACCCGGACCTTCTGCACCTATCAGAGTGTCCTCACAAGAGGCTGCCGTGCAGACCAGACCTGCTGTCCAAGATGAACGGGAGGATTCATCATCCCAACCTTCCCTCACTGAACTTGGCGGCATGGCTCCTGAGGTCCTCCAGTATGGCCACTTAGGACTACCGCAGGACTGCATGTCCATCTTGAAGGAAGCAAGAAGACCGTCCACGAGGCATTCGTATGCATGCAAGTGGAAACGGTTTTACATGTGGTGTATGCAGAACAATTGTAACCCAATCAAAGGTCAGGAAGAGGTCATCCTTCCTTACCTACTTTATCTGGCGAAAGCAGGTTTGAAGTTTTCTTCCATTAAGGTGCATTTAGCAGCTATAACTGCATATAGGCGTTCAGCTTCTCAACCTTCCTTCTTCCAGTTACAGGCTGTTAAGGATTTTTGCAGGGTTTAAAGAAGGTCTATCCTCCGGTACGGCCTCCTTCACCACCCTGGGAGCTTAACCTGGTGCTATCAAAATTGATGGGTCCGCCTTTTGAACCCATACACAAAGCAACCTTACAGCATCTTTCTTGGAAGGCGGCTTTCTTGGTAGCGATCACGTCAGCTCGCAGAGTGAGTGAAATACAGGCGCTCTGCTCCAAAGAACCCTATACAGTCTTCCATCTTAACAGGGTTGTGTTGAGGACGCACCCCTCTTTCCTTCCAAAGGTGGTGTCGGATTTTCATGTGAATCAGACCATCTCTCTACCCACCTTTTTCCCAATCCCTCCACTCCAGCTGAGAGGGCTTTGCATTCTCTGGACCTCAAAAGGGTTTTAAAATTCTATCTGGATCGGTCCAAATCTATAAGAAAATCTGATCAACTATTTGTTAACTATGGGTCGATCAGATCTGGGTTCGCAGCTTCAAAGCGCTCCATCTCCAGATGGATAGTTTCATGTATCAAGCTTGCTTATCAATTAGCGCAGAAGCTCCTGGGGTTTACTCCTAGAGCGCATTCTACTAGAGGAAAGGCGGCTACTACTGCTTTTCTTCAGAATGTGCCCATGTCTGAAATCTGTAAGGCGGCAACTTGGAGGTCCGTCCATACATTTACGAGGCACTACTGTCTGGAATCAGACACCAGAGCAGACACCCAAGTAGGCCAGGCCTCCTTGAGGAATCTGTTCAACAGCTGATTTCGGCTGTTATGTTTCTTTGTGTTGGGTCACTTTACTCTCATTTACCTGCAGGTGGTTGATGGGCTTGCTATTCTATTCAGTGCTTATGACTATTGATGAGGATCCCCTGGAAGAGAAGGATAAGTTACTTACCTGTAATCCTAGTTCTCTTCCAGGGGTATCCTCATCAAAGTCATAAGCAACCCACCCGCCTCCCCAGGTAAATGAGGGATTTCTAAAGTGTTAAAGGATATCTTTGTGCCCTGACCTTCAGGGTTATGCAAAGAACAACTGACCTAACTGTCACCCCTGAGGCATGATGGGAAGCTAGGGGTCATGGCTGCCTTAAAGGCACGGTGCCAGTTTCTTGTTGAAAATGCTTTCATTTTCTATGCTATTGGTTTACAATGCAGCCGGTAGGCTAACAATGTCTACTTATTTTGCAGTTTTTACTCTTATGAGTGTTTTGCTCATTAAAAACAGAGTTCAAGTACTAATTGTCCTCTGGTGTTTTTATATATTGGCAAATGTAGTTTTTTATGTGTAATTACATTGTTTAGCCTCCTATTGAGAGCTGCATTGGTATGAGAAAAAATGATATATGTATATGCATATATGTAGAGCTGTATATATGTGATTTCCATATATAATTTTTATATTTCCGGGGTCCCCGCACGTGGGTGGGAATATTCAGTGCTTATGACTTTGATGAGGATACCCCTGGAAGAGAACTAGGATTACAGTTAAGTAACTTATCCTTTTAGTTTCTATAAAATATTTCCAATGATTGATGGGTAGGAAACTGGGTGTAAATTAGTGGAGCAACTTATCAGACAGTCTGCTGCGTTCCCCCCCCCCCCTTTGTATGAAAGAGACACAAATTATAGCATTTTGGGGTGGGTGGAGGGGGAGAAATCTAGCACTGAGCCATGCCAGCGATCCATTAGTAAGTTTAGTGCAATAGAGTGTAAGAAGTACTGCTTTTTGAGACGTTAGGGGTGTTTGGGTTCATAGAAATCAGTGGATAGTTCATTTTGGCAGTACTCTTGATCTTATCTGATGGGGTCAATACTTGGAAGGATGACTAAGTGACCTTGAGTTTCTGGATGGTGTGGCAACAATCATGTACTGTCTAGAGGGGCATTAAGGACTTTTTTTTTCACCTTACCCTCAAAGAACGAACCTTTTTATAGAATGAGCTCTCCTCAAAGTTGTCTCATTGCTTACCATCTTAGTTTTTGAGTAAAAAGTATTTTTGCATCACACTGGTTCTGGATCCTTTCTAGGTTCAGCTATTTTTAATATCATTGTTCTGGAAATTTTCTTTGACAATAAATCTATGGCAAGAGCTTGTTAGTTTGCAAGTCTGACTTCTTAGTCTGGCAGGATTGCCTGTAGGAATGAGGCTATAGTGTAAATTCAGATAGCAGGATTGGTAGCGTTAAGGTCTCTCTGGCTGGCCTACATACTGGGCTTTCAAAGAAAGGGCTGAGAAGTGGATAAGGAAGTGATCTGACAAATTGACTGAGATCTGTTCGTCTTAATATTTCCTTCTGTAGCAATTGGGCGATCCACAATCGAGTATTTGGAGTGGATGTAAAAATTAGCTGTGTGTAATTAGTTAATAAGGATGAAGAGCGCTGTGACACAGCGGTCTCTTTTAGAACTCCCCACTACAGGTTAGTCTCCCAGGAAGATTTCTACCTGTGGCGCTTGAGTGATCAATTGGGAATTTGATAAATTGCTCCACCAATGATGTTGTCCCCTGGTGGATGATGGGAACTTATTTTAGTGAGGATTGGGCCTAAACTACTTATTTGTGTAGGTCTGTGCTTTTATCTACAGCTCATAACAGAAATGGACAATACCAAAAATGAAAAACAGTTGCCTTCAAGTTGAATTACATGTTGACAACAGGTGATCTTTCAGCAGTTTTTCTTAAGTGTTATTAAATTATTAGCTGATCTTGCAGATGGAGGCAGCACAGTTTACTAATTGGGAGCCAGAAAAGGAAAAGAGTGAAATCGAGATGAAGCACAAGGCAGGCAAGGGGTTGTCAGCAAAAATGGAGCAGAGCATGGCATCAGACAGAATACAAAATGAAATAATGGAGCACAGGTGGGACTAAGATAAGGGAGTCAAGGAATTTAAATACAGTACATAAAAAGCAAACATTTTCAAAGCAATTGGAAAGGCAGCCAGTCACGCTGCGAGAGATGAACAGATTTACAAATGCAGGGGAAATAAGAGAAGTAAACTATAACATATTGATGTTCAACCACTGATGGGGACTATATTGACCACTAAAGCAATCTATGTTGCAAAATAAAGGATGGATTAAAAACAATACTCTTAATATGAGCAGAGAAGGAAAACAAAGATTGAGTGGGAGGAAAGCAAATGTGTGGCAAGGAAGGTTGGCTGGAAAGAAGAGAACCAGTTTTGTTGAGATTCACTTTCAGAAAGTGAATCAGTGCTTTGCAGATCGCAGCAAAATGGGTAATGTAAGGTAACAAAAAAGGCAAAGGAGTGAAAGTAGAGGATATCTGAATTGTCAAATGGAGAACAAAAGAGAAAGTGGGTCAGTAAGATTTAAAATGTAGAAAAAATATTTTCCATGGTCTCACCTAGAATATGGTTGGGAGGAGGAACTAACAGTGAAAGATTCAGCAAGAATTCTCTAAGAAACTCCAGGAGTATCAACCGAAAGATGATAGTTTAAATCCGCAGGAAGACTAAAGAAGGTTTCAGGAAGTCGAAGCAAACTTCAGATCCTTGAAGAAAGTTGTGTGGACCAGGAGGCCTGTAAGCACCTAATGGCAAGAATATGGTTAATAGCGGCTTTACAAAAAAAAGTAGTTGATGAAGAAGATGGAGTGCAGTGAACATCGCTACCCCTCCTTCCCAGGAGAGACATGTGAGGAGTTGGTGAATGATGAGGCTGTGGGGTGTGCAGCCATAGTAATATTATTGGATGATCGTCATATTTCCGTAATTTATGGTTACTGAAATTGACATGATCGTGTCGATTACAGCGAAGATTTGATTACATAACCTCTCATCCCAGAGCCTGAGAAGAGCATGTACAAATCTGTGAGCTTTTAATTTGTGCCATGCATTTTATTATTTTTGAGGGGGGCTAGAATAAGTCATAGAAACCCTAGAAGTGAGGTTATTTGGGGTCAAGGGATGAGTTTTGCCGCCTCAAGTAGACCTTGCAGTATTTTATCATATTTATGGACCAGGGTGAATCCTACCCTCTTAATTTCGGTTCTAAGAATGCAAGACGCACACATACCGAAGTGGCATTCTTCATTTTGAGGTCTCCTCCTCGCAAGCCTTTATGGTCTGAGTGGGCTCCAATATAGAAACTCTGAAAGAAAATCTCTTGTGTATATGAAGAATTGTTTGAAGTGCTGAAAGCTGCCATAGTGGTTGAATCGGCTTGGTAATGCCTAGTGACTAGTGTATTCTAATTGGTATTAACAGATCAGCAATCTCAATGCTGTTCCTCGGCAGGAAACATTGTGTACTCCTGCTCATAGTGGTGGATGGGATTTTAAATTCTGCCAGGATGTAGTCAATACCGTCATTGGTGCAAGATGTAGCTCTTTATTTCCTCTCAAGGAGGGTGAATGGAGGAGATCCTCTCAGATTTTAGAATCCTTCATAGTGTCACACCAGATTCTCAGTGTCTCTGGGGTAGGGGGTTGAGATTGTTCTGTGAGGTTTTGAATTGAACATATTTTCTGCATCCATATGGCGAGTGTTATTCGGTCGTTTACTGCTAGTATTTTCTTGTGGATGCCAACCACTAGGTGAGTATTGACACCCCCCCCCCCCAACACATACACACCATACTGTGACATGAGACGTATGCCCAGAGGGAATCAGTGTGTGGCTGCTGTCTTCACATTCTTGTTTCCACTGCTGAATTTATAAGCAAGGTCCACCGCTCAAAGGTCTGAGGTTGTCAAAGATGCTGCAGACTGCTCCCAGTAAAGGACAAAAGGGCACAAACATTGAGGACAACAGATGTCAAAAACTAAAACAAAACTCCGAAGATAATGATTTTTCAAATGTGCTTTGACCATGTCGATTTCTAGAGCAGGAAAATACCACTTTGCCCAGTGCCACCAAAAATAGCTCAAAAAGACAGTATGGACTTCAATCCTCGACAGACACAAAGGATGTGAGGTGTCTGAAGAGCACCTCCCCAGAACTCTTAATGTCCAGGAGAAACTGTTGAACTGCAAGATTGCTTAGTGTGCCCAACTCCAAGATTGCGGTGGGGATTTAGGACTAAAGAGATGGGGAAATGAAAGAGGCCTGGGGAATAGGCGCTTGACATCGAGGGACCTGTCTTTTTGGTACCTCTGCTTCCCAAATCTATGTACACAGGCAGGCAACAATGGAATGTATGCTTGCAGTGACACACAGTGTAATGGGTTGATACAAAGGTTTTGGAGAGCCTGCAATGGCCCTCCACGTCTATACACCGGGCACTTGAAGGAAAAGTAAATTTAAGGATCTCAAACCTCTTTCTGCATTCACTCATGGGGTACGATTAGAGAAGGAACAGATGGAACACTGCTTCCTTCCTGAAACTCTGTGCCCATCCCAGAAGAAAGCTATTTTCTGCCTATGATACCCAGCATTGTTGTCCAGGGAATGGAAACATTTAAAGAGCCATCTTTCAAGTCTTTAACCCCTTCGCTGCTAGGCCTTTCTCTCTTTCTCCCCCAAATGCTGAGCCCTTTTTTTTTTTTTTTTTCCTATTTGGGGTCCATCGCGCTTAGGCCCCTGTAACGTTTTGTCCACATAAGGTATCCAAGCCAAATTTGCGTCCTTTTCTTCCAACATCATGGGGATTTTAAAGGTACCCAGGGTTTGTGGATTCCCCTGGAGGGGACCCAGAAATTAGCCAAAATGCAGCTAAATTTTGTTTTTTGAGTGGGGTGGGATGGGGAAAAAAGTGCTGCGGATGAAAGCGGCTGGTTTTTCCCCTGCAAATAGTATCAACAAAGGGTTTGTGGTGCTGAAATCACCATCTTCCCAGCTTTCAGAGACAAGCAGACTTGTCAGGAAACCAAAAATTTTGTACACAGTTTTGGCATTTTACTGGGACATAGCCTTTTTGCTACTTTTTGTGCTTTCAACCTCCTTCCAGTTAGTGGTAGAAATGGATGTGAAAGCGATAATGGATTCCGGAAAGCTATACATTTCTGAAAAGTAGACAAAATTCTGAGTTCATCAAGGGGTCATTTGTGTAGATCCTTCAAAGTTTTGATATAGAAACGAACAGTTGAAATTGAGAAAAATTGAAAATGAGTTGGAAAAAACAGCCATTTGTGCCAACGTTTTCACCTGTAACTTCTAAGTATGACAGATGTTTGAAAGCAATATACCGTTCCATCCGCAGGACCCTCTGGTTGTGGGGATATATAGGACTTGTAGGTCCACCAAGAACCCGACGAACCCAGAGCCAATAACTGAGCAGCGTCTTGCAATGGTTTTTCATTGTGTACCAGATATATAGCAATTCATTTGGTAAAATATAAAGAGTGAAAAATAGGTATCAAAGACACCCATGTATTTCCGAAGTAGGTATTTGCACACCTCCGAAATTGTGGGTACCCATACTAGCATGCGAATTATAGGGCATTTTTCAAAGTGACCTCTTTTTTTTACACATTGTCTTACATTTGGAAGGCAGAAATGCATTGAAAGTCAATAGTTAACAACAGTTGCTCTCCAATTCTGTGTTCCCCTTAGTCTCCCGATTAAAAATGGTACCTCACTTGTGTGGGTAGGCCTAGTGCCCGTGACAGGAAACGGCCCAAAACGCAACGTGGACACACCACATTTTTACAGTGAAAACTGACTCTTTTTTTGCAAAGTGCCTAGCTGTGGATTTTGAACCCTAGCTCTGCCGGCATCTAGGGAAAACCAGCAAACCTATACATTTTTGAAAACTAGACACCCAGGGGAATCCAGGAGGGGTGACTTGTCTGGCTCTCACCAGGTTCTGTTACCCAGAGTCCCTTGCAAACCTCAAACTTTGTAAAAAACAAAAAAACAAAACAAAAGCACATTACTCCCACATTTCTGTGATGGAAAGTTCTGGAATCTGCTTGGGTCCACAAACTTCCACCCACCCTGCATTCTCCAAAGTCTCCCGATTAAAATGGTACCGTACTCGTGTGGGTGGGCCAAGTACCCGCGACAGGCAAGGGCCCAAAACGTATTGTAGAGACGTCAAAATTACCTATCGCAAAACAACCTGTTTTTGCAAGGTGGTCACCTGGGTTTTTGGCCTCCAGCTCGGCGGCCATCTCGGGAAACCTACCAAACCCAGACATTTCTGAAAACTAGACACCCGGGGGAGTTAAGGGAGGTATGGCTTGCCTGGATCCCCCAATGTTTTCTTACCCAGAATCCCTGCCTTTTTTGGGTGGAAGGGGTGGGGGGTAGCCCCCTCCCCATGCCTATTAAAAAAAAAAAAATCCCTGGTATCTAGGGTCCTTTCTGCCCCCCCTGGGGGGGGGCGGTCAGATTGGGGGGCCACTGGACCCCCAGGGGGAGCAGAAAGACTTGTTATGCCAGAATTTAGTTGGGGAAGCAGAGGCTGCTCCCCTACCCCCCCCCCTCCCCCCCCTTGATGGCTAGCTCGTGGGTGGATCCCTGCTTGGGGATCTCCCTCCTGGGGCTATCCCCAAGCAGGGGTCCACTAGGAGTGGTACCATTGGAAAGGCGAAATTCTCCCCTTTCCAACGATACCACTCCCATGTGTTTCGGTGCTCGGGGGGGGCTGAGAGAGCCCCACGAGCGCTGAAACAGTGAAACTGAAACTAAGTTTAGTTTCCAATATAATGACAGCGTGCCATGTGTCGTTGTTCCGACTTGCGGAGTAATGGTATGCGTGGTTACAATGCGGTCGTTGTAACGACCGCGTTGTAATTCTCTGCGGGGAAAACTTTTCGTGGTAATCGAGGTTTACCTCCTATAGCAATGAGAACTTTACAGTTTAACAGTTAAGGGTGTGTATATATATATATATATATATATATATATGTATTAGGGTATCTTTCATAGATTCACATGCCTGAATCATTCCCCGTCGTCGAGATGGGAGTCCCCGGTAAATTAGAAAAGTAATGTCCTATTAGACATACAAAACAATAGGCCCAAGGCGCCTCATTAGTAACATATCCAGGTCCTTTTGTGAAAAGGACCAAACTCTAAAACCACAGCCATTCAGCTGTTACCACCCTCTGGAACCTTCCTGGCAGGAGCTCTGGTCCCTCAGATTTTCTACCGCACGTCGTGCTAAGGGAGTCTCCAACTGAGCTCTGCTCAGGTTTCCTACTTTTCAGCGTTTAATATCTCAAATAAGGTATTTCTTCATCCTTACGTCTGTCTGAGTGAAGTCTCAGTTGTCTTCATGTCAGACACCCAGAAAAAAGGCCTTTTTAGGCCCTGTACAACCTGCAGGAAGAAGAGGCTGCATGTGGACGATCCCCACAAGGACTGCCTGTATTGTCTTTACCCGGACCATTCATCTAAAGACTGCAAGGTATGTCGTACCTTTTCTTCAAAAACCCTAAAAGACCGGGAGGGACGGCTTCTAATTTGGCTGCAGAGGCTAAAGGACAAACCAAGACCCCTTGTCCTCTGAGGAGAGTGAAATTCCTCAAAAAAGGTCTAGAGATGTTTCTCCAAGCCCTTCGTCGCAGCAACCTGCAAAGAAGACACACAAAAAGTCTTCAGAGGTTTCCACAAGTAAAAAATTGCCATCTTCAGACCCTGCGGCTCCTTCAATTAGAGTCCAGCATTCATTCAAAAAGCCCTCCTCAGGCTCGTCGACGACGACATCGTCGACAATGTCAACGACGACGTCACCTGTCAATGCCAGAGTTACAACGTCGACGACGACAGTCTCTACTATGTCTGTCTCGTCTGCATCTCGTTCATCGTCGACGAACACAACATCTTCGTCGACGGCACAAGTGGTCTTGTCGACGATAAAAATCAAGAAGTCGTCGTCGAATATTCCGTCGACGGATCCGTCGACGGTCACAGCCACATCGACGGCGCCTCCGCCGACTATCATTTCACCGCCGACGCACCCTTCCATCGACGGTGATGTTGCCGTCGACGGCGCCCTTGCCGTCGACTACGCCATCGACGAAAATTTCACAAAAGTTGAAGGCTTTACCCGTCGACGCTCCGCCGTCGACGACGAGTGTCCCGCCGACGACCCTGATGTCTACACCAAAAATGAAGGCTAAAATGACTGTTTGCCACCAAAACTCAGCAAACACAGGTTATCACCTTCTTTAACTTCACCCAGTAGGGTCCAGCCCTTATTACCCTCTCACCTATTGGATGTGGATGATGATTCGGACGACGAGAGTGCTTTTAGGGCGGCAACAAGTCCTTCGGAACTCAATGTCAAGTATCAGGAGGTTCCAGATTATGATGATCAGGACATTGATGATCAGTCATATTATCAAGAAGATCAAATACCTCCTCAGCAATCTCAGATGGTGTGCCTTCCGGTAGCTTTGGTATCGGATCTGCAATTCTTGATTACAGATTATAAAAAGAGGTTCCCTGCTGCTGCTCCATCTTCAGCTCCAGAACATCCTCCACCTCCAGTGGTGCAACTTCCGTCTCAGCCCGCCTCCTCGGCAATGCGTGGACCATCTCCCCACTCTACTGATGATGAGGAGGAGGTTCTTCAGGAAGAGGGAGAAATCCCGGATGATGAATCCCATCACGATGAATGGGACGACTACGTTATACCACTTCCGGCGTCTCCATCCCCTCCTCCAGTAGACTCTCCTCCGGAGGACATAGGAGGCTTTCATAATCTCCTAGAAAGAGCAGCGAAGCGCTTTCAGTTGCCAATACCTTCCCAACAACAAGATTGTTTCTTGTATGACTTTAAAGAACCTTTCAAAAAGTCAGTGCGATCCATGCCTATAATAAATTATATCTGGGAACAAGGGGTCAAAATAATAAAATCCTTCCTCAATTCCTCCAGTCCTGCCACGGCTGGATAAAAAGTATAGGGCACCGGATGATGCCCCGGCTTGTCTTCCTGGCCATCCCAAGCCAGATTCTGTTACACAAGCAGCTCAACGCCGCTCAAAAAACCCTTCTACTCCACTTTCAGCACCACCGGATAAAGAGGGTAGGCGTTTGGACAACATTGGAAAGCGTTTCTCTTCCATGTCTGCACTAACGGTGAGGGCTGCTAACTCATTGGCTTTATTGGGAAGATACAATAGACAGATGTGGTCTGATGTTGCACCTTATTTGGACAGCTTACCACAGGACACTAAAGAGGAAGCAAAGAAGCTGCTGCAAGAGGGCGAGAGGTCAGCTTCTGAAATTATAGATTGTGCGATGGACATCGCATCTACTGGCTTCCGTCAGTTGGCGGGGGCGGCAGTCCTAAGACGCCAAGGCTGGCTTAAAGCGACGACTTTCCGACCGGAGGTCCAGACCAAGATCCTGGATATGCCCTATGACGGGCAGTGCCTGTTTGGATCTCATATCGATGAGGCCCTGCAGGGGATTAAAAAAGATACGGACACCGCCAAATCTTTGGGAACTCTCCAATATAGAACTACCTCCTTTCATGGCTCACGAGGTAGAGGTCAATCGTCCTATAGAGGAGGCTATCAACAAAATAGATATTCTAGTTACTCCTCCGCGGGCCAGCAATACAGGCCGCAATTTCAGCAGAGGCAGCAACAACAACAAACTGCCTACCACAAATCTTCTTTTCGAGGAAAAGCTGGTCGGCAAAAAGAATCTGCCCTGCGTCAATGACTTTTCCCTGCCACCAACTCCGACTCCCCCCCATCCAGAATAGGAGGAAAAATATCCCACTATTTGCACAATTGGGAACAAATAACTACAGATCGGTGGGTTCTACAAATAGTGAAGTTCGGACATTCCTTGGAATTTCTTCAAACCCCTCCACCAACTCCACCTCAACCTATGGTTCACAAACATTTGAACCTCTTGCAGAACGAAATATCATCCATGATTCGCAAAGGAGCCATAGAGAGAGTTCCTGTTCATCAACGGAGAAAAGGCTTTTATTCCCGATTCTTTTTGGTGCGCAAGAGAGACAAGTGGAGGCCGGTACTAGATCTAAGAAATTTGAACAAATTCCTAAGGAAGCAATCGTTTCGTATGATTACCATCCAGGAAGTCCTACAACTTCTCAATCCAAACGACTACATGGTGTCTTTAGACCTCCAGGATGCCTATTTCCATGTCCCAATCCACAGAAAACACAAATAATTTCTGAGATTTGCCGTCGCTGGCAGGCATTACCAATTTCAAGTTCTGCCGTTTGGGCTCAGATCAGCTCCACGCATATTCACAAAATGTCTGTCACCAGTCGCTGCGTACCTCAGACGGCAGCATCATCAAGTGTTTCCATATCTCGACGACTGGCTCGTCAAAGCACCATCTCTTCAAGGCGCGATGCAATCTTCCAGCGCTTGTCTAGAACTTTTCGAGCAATTAGGTCTCACCCTCAATGCAGAAAAGTCAATGCTTCAACCTTCTCAAAGGATCACATTTTTGGGAGCCGTTTTGGATACTGTCCACAAGCATGCTTACCAAACACAGGAACGACCGCGCAAGCTCACAATTGGCAAACCGAATAAAACAAAGAAAGTCTTTCTGTTCGG
Source organism: Calotriton arnoldi (assembly GCA_963921515.1). NCBI lineage: Eukaryota > Metazoa > Chordata > Amphibia > Caudata > Salamandridae > Calotriton > Calotriton arnoldi. Next base: position 319,265 of record CAWUFW010013172.1, read on the forward strand.
CTATTCAAGTCCCTCCTGGGAATGATGTCCTCTTGCATCCTACTCATTCCACATTGTCGCCTCCATATGCGTCCTCTCCAGGAGGCTCTTGCCACTCATTGGATTCAGGTGGAAGGGTCTTTCGACGACATCATACAAGTCACTCCTCAAGTAATCACAGCGTTACACTGGTGGACTCGTCCACAGAATCTGTCACAAGGCCTGTCTTTCCTACCTCAAGTGTGTCCTCAGGTCATAACTACGGACGCATCCCTGGAAGTTTGGGGAGCTTTTCTCCAGGAGCTTCAAATCAGCGGAAAGTGGTCAATAATGGAAAGGGCTTTGCACATAAACCTCCTAGAGCTCAGAGCTGTTTATCTAGCCCTTCGGGCTTTTCTTCCCAGATTAGCAGGTTCTCTAGTGCTTGTCAAAACGGACAATACCACAACAATGCACTACGTGAACAAGCAGGGAGGGACTCGTTCTCTCTCGTTCTCTCTCGTTATCTCAAGAATCGCAGAAAATTTGGAACTGGGCGCTTCAGCACAAAATCTCTCTGAAGGCCGAATATGTTCCGGGAAAGGAAAATACATTGGCAGATTCGCTGAGCAGACTACAAACCTCCTGCCACGAGTGGGAATTACACCAGGGTATTCTCGACCGCATTTTCTGTCAATGGGGCGAACCAAATCTCGACCTGTTCGCTTCACGACTCAACGCCAAATGCCGACGCTTCGCAAGCTGGCATCCCCAACAGGGATCTCTGGGGAATGCATTTTCAATAGCCTGGTTCGGCGTCTTTGCTTACGCCTTTCCGCCGATTCCACTGCTCCCCAGAGTCTTGAAGAAGATGAAGGCAGAGCCCTGCACACTGATTTTAATAGCACCAGCATGGCCTCGCCAACATTGGTTTACAGAACTACATCTGCTATCCCAGAAGCCTCCAATTCCATTGAAGCCATTTCCGTCTCTTCTCACAATGGATATGGGGCAAATACAGCATCCGGACCCGGCCTCGCTCAGATTATCGGCCTGGCTCCTGAATACAATGAGTTCCAAGCTATGAATATCCCTCCGGACTGTAGGGCGATTCTGTCTCTAGGAGTAGCGGACAGTACAAGCAGAACATTCTCTCAAATGGAAAAGGTTCTGTATATGGTGTGCATCTGCTGAAGTGCATCCCTTCAAGTCCTCGCCCGAGGAGATTTTACCATACCTCCATCTCGCAAATTCGGGCCTCGCTCACGCTTCCATCAGAGTTCATCTGGCAGCGATATCCCGTTTCAGAAGATCCTCCACAGGCCCTTCTCTTTGGTCCAATAGACTCATCAAACAATTCCTCAAGGGTCTTTTCCGGACTTTCCCTCCAGTAAAGCTTCCTCCTCCAACATGGCAGCTTAATACGGTTCTAGCCCAGCTTATGAGGCACCCTTTTGAGCCAATACACAAGGTGGACCTCAAGTTCCTCTCCTGGAAAACTGCACTTCTGGTAGCCCTTGCTTCAGCGAGACTAGTCGGTGAGCTTCACGCTTTTACAATACAGCATCCATTTATGCAATTTAAGGACGATAGGGTAATTCTTCAAACTAACCCGAAGTTTATCCCTAAAGTGCCATCGCACTTCCATCTTAACGAGCCCATTGTTTTGAAGACCTTCTTCCCAAATCCTCAGACACCAGCGGAAAAGGCTCTTCATTCCTTGCATCTAAAGTGATGCCTTAAATTCTACCTTCACAGGACAAGACCATTCCGAAAATCCAACCAACTTTTCGTGGCCTACAGTGTACCTAGGAAAGGTTTCCCCCTTTCGAAGCAAAGTATCTCTAGGTGGATCTCTAGCGCTATCACTCTATGCCACCAGCAGGCTGGTCAGCCCTTACAAACTACAATTCGTGCCCATTCCACCAGGGCAGTCTCTACGTCCATGGCATTGTTTGCGGGCGTCCCTATTGTGGACATTTGCAGAGCGGCAACATGGAAGACGCCGCACACATTTACCAGGCATTACTGCTTGGATTCAGAACTGACGAAGGACGCTGCAGTTGGACAGGCAGTACTACGTCATCTATTTCAATAGAGGTGAGCCTTTCTTCCTTCCCACCAACCTATATATTACCGCACATTTCTATGATTACCTTCATGTCTGCTTATTATGCACTATATCTTTGATATACTGAAATGTACAAATGTGGTTTTTTCTCAACCGATGCTTGTATACCCTTTATGGGGAAAAGAAATGTGCTCACTATTGCTTGCTACTCTGATTCAGGCATGTGAATCTATGAAAGATACCCTAATACTGGATAAGAAATGCGTTACTTACCTGTAACTGCAGTTATCCAGTATTGGTATCTTTCATAGATTCACATGCAACCCACCCACCTCCCTTGGAAAGGCTCTCTTGGTTCTCTCAGTGGTACTGTTATATAGCACTCCGCTTACGAAAATCTGAGGGACCAGAGCTCCTTCCAGGAAGGTTCCAGAGGGTGGTAACAGCTGATTGGCTGTGGTTTTAGAGTTTGGTCCTTTTCACAAAAGGACCTGGATATGTTACTAATGAGAGGCCTTGGGCCTATTGTTTCCTATGTCTAATAGGACATTCCTTTTCTAATTTACCGGGGACTCCCATCTCGACGACGGGGAATGATTCAGGCATGTGAATCTATGAAAGATACCAATACTGGATAACTGCAGTTACAGGTAAGTAACGCATTTCTTTTTTTAAAGGTGTGTATATAGGGAAGGAACCAACCAAGCCAAAACCAATGGCGTGAGGGAGTTTCCAACCCAATATACAACATTCTTAGACCATAATTGTGCAGGGAACTACTACACAATAGCATGATCGGTCAGCACAGAGACCTTCCTTATGAAGGCATAGCCAGTGGGAAAGGCCAGGCCAGACCACAAGAGGATCAGACACAGGCACCAAATGACTTAGAAAAAGAGAAGGCCCTGACATCAAACAACTAGTGTAGGGTATATGCTGGGGGGTATTCTCCAGGACTTGAAAGAAATTAACTCTGCTTCTACATAGCGTTGGAGATGGCAACAAATTGCAAGCCAAAGGGAACGGTACGCAAGGGTGAAAAAGTAAACTTCTACAACAGAATATACAAGATGATCCACAAAAGGGAGCAAAAATGGAGGTACCAAATGAGCACAACCAGGGACTATCCTCCTATATACTTTCTCATCGCACAACAAAACTTGTTACTGAGGCTTCGCACAGACCTCAGATTACTGAATAGATTTATCAGGACACAAGTTCAAGATGACCATACTGCAATAAGTCATTCCAGAGCTGAAGAAATGAGTCTTAGTGGCCATAGGCCTCAAGTAAACATACCAGATGAGCAATGGGCAAAAGAAATGTGATAAACAACTACCAATTCAAAGTGCTCCCATGTGTGAGAGTCTGCACCAAGACTGTTTACAAATTCTTACAAATTGTGGCAGCTTACTGAAGACTGGATACTTGTGTACCACTGTGTGGTCAACTGGCCGGTAAAGGAGCTCTTATTCAGTGCCAAGACAACATACAGAAACTGCAATCGCTGGGGTGCTCTCTGGAAGTAGAGAAATAATCTCCCATTCCCGTGAGGGATAGGCTATTCTTGGAGGCAATATTGAACTTCATGATAGCAAAATCATTCCTGATACACAACATTATTTAGGCATTCGCCGTGCAAGTTTGTCTCTGCCAGAAGGAAAAAGTCTGGTGGTGAGAGCAGTGATAAAATTGATTAGCATGATAACCTTGTGCTTTCAGCTTATTCTCTTTGCCAAGATATACAACACCAATCTAATAATGTCTGCAGAAGCAGTAGTTCTAATCGTCAGATACCTGGGAGGATATAGTTGTTGATGCAGTGGTGGCAGGTAGAAACTGACTGTAGGCAGACCGTTCAGACAATTCCTCCTCCGTGACCATTACTAAAGATGCATTACATAGAGGGTGGGTTGCACATATGGGTAAACTAAACCCAGTTGTCAATAGAACCAACGGTAGGCAGTGAAACACAGTGCTGGAACTCAACGGTATTTGTAGTGCTGAAGGCCTTTCACGGACACAACACAGGGAGAGTAGTACAGATTTAATCAGACACCAGAATGACCATGTTCTGCTTAAACAAACTGGTGGGGAACAATCTCATGTCCAAACCAGCACAGAATATATATGGATGGGCGCTTGTAGCCATACACCACCAGGTCTACAACATGTAGAAGCAGACAAAGCAACCTTGTACGAGTGGAAGCTAAATTGGGAAGTGCACAGCAGTTGCTCCAGGAAGGAGGAGCTCCACGGATGGCATTTTTTGTATTTCTGTGTGTTGAGAACATGGCCAAGACTTTGCATCTCTGTACCCACTCCACAGATCAGAGGGTAATACCCTGTCAATAGATTGGTCAGGGAAATTTGCCCATGTTTTTCCCCTGATCCTACTAAAATCTCCAATGATAAACCATTGCAGGTAAACAACTGACAATTGACTGCCTCCTAGTGGACAGTACAAACCTAGTTATCGGATCTATTGGAAATGGCACTATCGGAGTATTGAAAATACCATTTTCTAACAACCTGTTGCCTATACAAGAGTGATTGATCTAGCCAGTCTCATCCTAGCAACATGGCTCTTGAGGAATTGGCTTTGTCATCTGTGCTTACAACTCAGATGCATGGAAATGTTGAGGGAAGCTAGGAAATCAACACTTAAACACTATGCAAGCAAATGGCATAGATTCATGCCTTCGTGTTGGAAGGAATTCACACTCCATCTAATGAAGGACACTACCATAATTGGGTACCTAATGCACCTACTGGATGGAAAAAGGGCTTGAATGTCCATTGCTGCTTGTTCTGCTTAACATCGGGCGAAGCTGCCTCTCGAGCTTGGGCTCCTCTGCGATGTTTAAAATGATTACCCTACCTCACCTGCTTTGTTTTACAAAAATATCTCCTACACCTGCTGCAGTTTTGGTGAGGCCAATTGAAAGGCAAATTTCAGGCCTTTTGTGGCTTGATCAACCCCCTCTCCCTCCCTCCCCTCATATAGGGTACAGGAAATGTACTCCATCTACATAGGATGAGGGAGCTAAGTATTGTGGATGTTTTTCTACTATTGGGCAGCCCAGCTGTTGGTGATCTATAAATGACTGAGAGGGGGAATGGGAAACCTGATATTTCGGCTGGAGGTGGCCGGGATAGGCCTGGATAGGGGTATGGGATTTCCGATCTACACATCACTTGTAGCACACTCCCCTTATCTATTTGCGCCCCTCTGGCCCCGTGGGAACAGTGGGTGGGGCCCGTGGAAGACTGACTGGAGAGATGCTCACATGGTGCCCAGAGTGCAGATCAGATCTTCCAGGCTTCGGCTCATATTGCTTAATTAATTGCATAAGACCTACAAAACAGAGCGTCTGGCGCGTAGCATACTACAGTCTCCAGCATGTTGGTGCTTCTTCGAAACCCTGGCCCACTTTTATCATATTGTGTGGGGCTTCCCGTTGATTGCGGGATACTGGGGCAGGATCATTGAGGTCCTATCCAGGGCAGTTGGGAAGCCCACTGACACCTTCCCATTGCCCATTCTATTGGAAGTCCTGGAGGGAAAGAGTGACGCCGGGGAAGACGAGACCCTGGTGGGGATTGGAGTGGCACTTGCAAAGAGGGATATTGCTAAAAGGTGGCGGCTGCCTTCCCCTCCCCTACTAGCCCCAAGGAAACAGGCGTGAACTGGTGCGCGACGCAGGAGAGGGCCATATAGGAGGCCAGGGGGTTTCCCCAAAAACGTGCAAAGATATGGAATAAATGATTGGAATACCGTGGACTTCCCATGTGGGATGATAAAATATATGTAATATGCCCTTATCTTACCGTACTGATGTACCATGTTGTGTTATTTTCTGCTTTAAAAACCAGTAAAATTCAGTTTATGGAAGGAAAAAAAAGTGGCAGAGAGAATTGCACCACCAAGGTAATCGCCAACACCTATGTGGAAAGGTAATCTGGTGCTAACGTTCCTGGTGGAGGCTCCATTCGAGCCTTTGCATAAAGCAGGACTTAAGTTCCTAACCATGAAAATAGCCTTTCTGATTGCCTTGACTTCCCTACTCACAGTAAATTAGTTACAAGCACTTACAGTGCCGGAACAATACCAACAGATACACAAGGATAGGGCGTTAATGAGATCTAACCACTTTTTTCAACGAAGACACAGGCTGCAAGTACTGCACACTCTAAATGTTAGGAGAGCAGTACTGTTACCTGGAGGAAACAAAACTTATAAGAGGGACTCGGTGCATTGTCTTACGCACCAGCAAGCAAAGGTGTCCGAGTCACCAAAGGAATTGTTGTATCATGGATAGTACAAACATGCTATAATCTAACAAGAAAAACGCTGAATAGCAAGCCAGGATCTCACACTGCCAGTAAAAAAAGGGCCACCCCAACCAAATGACTTGTCACAGCCAAAAGGCAAACAATTTCCACCTTCTCAGAATATTACCCCGTGGAGTCCCAACAAGGAGGATAAGGGGGAGTAACAAAAGGTACTGAGACACCTGTTTGCAACCACACATTAACTTCAAACCAACCTTCCAATTGAAGGTAATGAATTCGAAGAGATTTGCGTTCCAAAAGGAAAAAGTTACTTACCAGTAACAATAGTTTCGCAGTTGGAAACCCTTTCTCGATTCACGTGACCCTCTCACCTCCGTAGCGAAGAGGTGTGGTCCAACAAAAAGAATTGGCACCTTGTATAGATAAGGATGCCCAAGAGAGCTGGAAGCAGTGATTAATAAAAAGAAGTAAAAAAAAAAGATGCCCAAGACAGTACAGGTAGCTCAAAAAGGGTATATTTAATATGAAAACAGACCATGCACTGGGAGCATATATCTGATGTCATAGTGGGATGTTACTACCCATGTACTGGTCGAGCTCAAGAGGAGAAACAAAAAAAAAAAGGAAAATAGGGACATTTATAGTTATTGGTAAGTAACTTTTACCTTCTTTGTTGTTCTTGGTGTGGCAGATTATGTGCATGACATGATGTATGGCGCTCCAGGCAGGCTTTGCAAGAGCAGGGGCTTTGAGGATTACTGCAAGTGACCTTGCATCCTTGTGGAGGCAGTCATTTTTGCCTAAGAGGGCACTGCACCAATGGCACTTGTACTTGACCTGGTAGTAATGAATCTCTGGCATCCTTATTGAAGGATAGATTCGAAATGGAAAGAGTAGAGTGGTGTACCACCCTAAGGACCTATGATTTTCACTGGATTTTCTGTGTAGGGTGTGCTTTGAGGGTGTGGCATGGATTGGAAGATTTGTTTAGGTTTTCTGTGGGTGTTGACATGAGAAGGGTTCTGGGACTGGAGGATAATGAGTTAGGAGAGTTAAGGAATTCGCTTGTGAAGGGGTGGGGTGATGGTGGATGATAGTTACGCCAGCACCCCGTGTGGTTTTTATAAAAAAACTTTTTTTTTTTAATAGAATTGTCCAGAATTTTAACCTACATTTCTTTGAAACAACCTTTGGGTAACATGCTGTCACACAATCTTTTAGAGTTTAGTCTAAAATCCTATCCGTGAAAGGGGGAGGTTGTGCAGGGTGCAGCTTTCAATTGGCCAAATTAAACATTTAGGTTTTGTTTACCTTTCTTGATTAGAGTGGACATTGATAACGCTGTGCAGAGTTGTTTATGCGGTGTTCTCCTACTACCACATGGACAAGTTTGGTATAGAAATCATTGATGGCCAACAGTTCTGCCAAAAGGAAACCACTAAATTGCTACTTGTTCAAAAATGGAATTGCATGCATTAATGTGTTGAAGAATGGGGAACAGTTGTGATCGGAGTGGAGAGGTGTGGCTGTTAACCATGCCTGCATGTTCCCAGATGGAAAAAAAGCAGGTTCTGGTACTGCCAAGGGTTGCCGATACTAGGAGTCTAGAGTCGCTGAAAAAGTAGATGGATTGTGTCGTCCATGTGACATTCATTATATATTTTTTTTCTTTTCAGTAATTCACCCTTGGCAAGACCCGCAAGGAGTGCCAGTCCAGAATGAGGCAAGAGATGGGACGAAGCCCTCGGATATTTGGAAGATTGTATATTTTGTGATGTTAATTTTTGATGTAATTTGGCCAGATGGGTGTTTTCAGTTGTATACTGTTAGGATTGGTTATTTGGATATTTTAAGATTCTTTGTAAAAAATAATTAGCAAGTTGCTTATTTTTGTTTTTAATCACCCTCTGACCATGCTTTTGTATCTTGATATAAACGTGTGCTCAGTTTCAACCTGTCTTTGTTTTGACTATCTTTGACCATATTCAGCCAGGGTAGTCCTCCCACCCACCATTTCCCCATCCCAAATGTAGAAGTGGACTTAGCAATTTTTTCCATGGCGTTTCTGCTTTTTAAAGCATTTGAAACCAGTGTTCAAACTGCTGGAGGATCCTACAGTTTGGGTACCCCTTTCTGAACAATGTTGCCAGCTGAAAACGTATTTTATCTTTGTGAAAGGAAAAAAAAACATTCAGATAGATAGGATGTTCAGCACATCCTATGTGAAACAGTTGAGCCTTGAAATGGCAGCATCCCATAAACATGAGGAATGATCTTCTTTCTACATCCAGTCTTGTGCGGTTGTGTAACCTATCCTCAACAGTGAGCTCATGCAACCTAAGGTGTTCATGCGAGGCCTGTTATCTATTCCAAGATCCAGCATTTTGGTGTACATCCTTACAGATGTAAACTACGTGTTCAGCTTCCTTGCACCATGCCACATTTGCACATCAGGAGTTTATATCCAGAGGGCCTAGACTACACATTTTTTGATATCTTTAAAGGTAACAGTCTCTCTCAATTTAGCGAGGGCTTTATGGTGTCTGAGGAGAGTGCTCTCAACAATGTTATATTGTGTGTATTGGCGAACTATCCCCCTTGAAGATATCTTGGTGCTGAGCAGGCACTTGTGCTTAGCTCTGCCTATGGTAGGCTGGTTAATTGAAAAGCCAGGTCTTCAACTTCTTGCGGAATTCAAGAAGAGAGGAAGCAGCTCTGATGTGAAATGGGGGGCTGTTACACGGTTTAGGAGTAAAATAACTGAACAGCCATTACTTAGACCCTCCCTCTGACCGGATAAAGCGAAACAAAATACCATATGTATGCATGCATTGATAATCAACTCAATATATATATATATAGAGATGGATGCAGCGGCTACCAGCATAAATTGTACATGCAAAACAATATTGTTTTATACAAAAGCCAAGTGGCAAAATGCGGTAGTATACTATCAAAGCATAATAACACGGAAAAATTGTAATTAATTCCAAAACAGTTATCCATAGTTCGGCAGTTATCGTATATGGGGAAGAAAAATAGTACATAATAGTTAAAGTGCTGGTGCTTGAAAAAGTGCTTATGTCGTAAGTTAAAACAGCTATTTAATTCATCATAGCTGAAAATTTAATACAAGTACATGGATAGCCGTGCTATGCCTGTAAATATATATTCAGTTTATAAAAGTGCTTGTGCATAGTGCAAAAAACGGACATCAATGAATGGCATTGTATACTGCAACAAAATTAATTCACATCTAGCGGATAGATGGGGTGCAGATTCAATGATGATATCAGATTGATGTGCAAATAGGCAGTGCAAATAAGCAAATGTCAGACCTTACTGCTAACTAGTGCAGATATTGATACAGTACATAGATAATTGGGGAATCGTATACAGTTTTCTAAAACCGATTAAAAAGCCAGGTAAAACCCCGTAAAACCAAGTAAAACCGTTTTAAAAATCAGGTAAAACCAGGTAAAAACTGGGCTAAAACAAGGCTAAAATCAGCCGGATAAAAAGCTGAGATATACAAATCACCACAATTTATATACAGAGGGAAACCAGTGCAGAGCCATGTATACATTAGATTACAAGAAATTATGTAAATCCTCTCCCGTATTGAGACCATTTGGCATCTTTGTGTCAAGTTGTAAGATATATTGTGTTTCCAACTGACGCAATTTCTTTTCTCCATTGCCTCCCTTATTGACCTTGGTACTGCATCAATTACAAAATAGCTCAAATCCTTCAGGTGGTTGTTGTGAACAAGCTTAATGTCGTGCAACAGGGTAACTGGGGTCAGAATTGACTATTGCGCGTAAGTGTTGCAAAATGCGATTGAACACCTGCAGCTTAGTGCTGCCCACATATTGTAAATGGCAGGAACATTCAAGTATATATACCGCAAAATCTGTTCTGCAAGTGAACATCCCATTGATCTTGGAGGGAGTATGTTCAAATGCATCGGTGTATTCCTGTTTATTGACCCCAAATTTGCACGCTCTGCATGAGCTACACTTGTAAAAACCGGTTCTATTAGATAGCCAGTTGCTGGGAGCAAGTACCTCAGGGCTGGATTTAACCAGTGTATCCCTCATTGAGGGTGCCCTTCTAAAAGTAATCGAGGGCAATTCTGGCAAGATTGGTGATAGTTATGTCTGTTCTTACTATCGGCCAGTTTTTATAGATAATGCTCCTTACTTGTTTTTCCTGGCGACTATAGGTGGTTATTAATCTAACCGTGTCCCTGTTTTTGTGTGGGTTGACTTTCGTCTCAATTCTATTGGGAGTTGTTTCTTGGACAGCATTAAGTAAACATGTCTCTCTGTTGGTATTGTTAGCCCTAAGTAATGCTGTGTTCAAGTTTTTTATTTTATAACCCCGCGTTAGAAATCTCTGTAATGCTTCTGCTTGGCATAGGGTAAGGTCTGTATCTGAACTGCAGATTCTTTTAAATTCTTAGGAATTCTCCATACGGGATACTCTTTATGAGATGTTTTGGGTGGGAGCTGCTGGCATGTAATATTGTTTCTTGCTGTGCTTTTTCTGTGAAGTTTCGTCTGTATGGCATTATTGTCAATATAGATCTCCACATCAAGAAACTGAACTCGCTGGTTACTTATGTGGGCTGTAAATTCTAGATTTAAATCATTGTTGTTGATAACCATGACACAATCTTGTGCCGATTCCCTTGATCCCTGCCAGATCACACAGACATCATCTATGAAACGCCACCATTGAAGTACATGGGTGTCAAACAGTTCCCTGTGAGTGTGCCTGAGGACATGCTCCTCCCACCAACCTACGTGCAAGCACGCATAGCTGGGAGAGAAGCATGCCCCCATGGCCACCCCACACAACTGCTGGTGGACCTCCTTGTTAAACAAAAAGTAATTATTCAATAAACACAGTTCAATCATTTTCAATAACATAGCGTTGTGTTGGAAGAGTTGTATGTTCCTTTTAGCTAAAAAATATTTTACAGCTTCCAAACCATTGGTATGATGTATACAGGGAACATATATCCATGACTATAAAATGGTAGTCCTGATTCCAGGTAACTAACTGTAGTTTTGAAAGGAAGTGTCCAGTGTCTTTAATGAAAGAAGGAAGGTTTTCCACAAAGTCATGTAAATAAAAATCCACTACTTGGACATAGCTTCAAGAAGGCTTTTCTGAGCAGAAATGATAGGTCTCCCAGGTATTGGAGTGACTTTTTTGTGGACCTTAGGAATGAAATATAAGGTCGGTGTAATGGGATGATCATTTTTGAGGAAATTATACTCCTTTTTACTCAACAGTCCTTCTCTTTTCCACTGGGCTAGTTCCATGAACACTAGATCTTTAATTCATTTTAGATCCTGAAATGAAGCCTTTCTATAGCATGATGTGTCATTTAGATGTCGTTCTGCTTCCTTCATGTATGAATCTATGGGCCACAACACTATGTTGCCTCCTTTATCCGCCTTGTTTATAATTACATTCCCGTTGTTCTTGAGTTTGCGCATCAGTTTGGAGTACTGCATTTCTGAATATCTCCTTTGATGTTTGCGCAAAACAGTTAGTTTTTTTAGGTCTTCAATTACACAGTCACTAAAAGTGTCTATAGAATCTTTTGGCATAAGGGGAATAAACGTTGAAAGAGGGCGGAAAGGACTACCAGCAGCACAATTGCTTTGAATACCCAACTCGTGCAGATCTTCTTGTGTAGTACAAGTGGTTTCATCATTTTGGGCCAATGCATACATCGATCTCAATGTAGTGATGTCTGATGCTTGGAGGGTTGTGCTGGGTTGATTGGATGCAATGATTGCTGAGGCAGTCTCTGTGACTTTGTTTAATTTAAAATACTTTAACTTTCAACTTCCGTATAAATTTGAATACATCTATGCGAGATTGCACATATTTGAAACCATTTTTAGGACAGAAGGATAGCCCTAATGATAAAAATTGCGTTTCTGCAGTACTTAATTCAATTTCAGATAGATTGATGACAGTATTATCAGTGCTAGATAAATTACTCATTGTTGGGACCATTGTTTTCCCTTCCCCCTCCTGCCCCTGTTGCTGCCTCCTGCATTTGCGCCTTTGCTTGCAGCGCTTGTTTCTACTGCGCTGGTTTTCTTCTGGGGAAGTCGTGGCCGCAATGTCTGGCGGCGGTCTTGGATTAAAAAACCCAATTCCTCAGAGGGGGTAAAGTTCGTGGGTAGCTGTACTTGCTGGTTAGATGAGCTACTATCATCTGAGTCTGTACTGCTGGCTATTGAACTTAAATCTGTATTGGATAGATCCACGTTCGTTTGATTGCATGCAGAAACCGCAGATTGTTTGGGGACTAATGCTTGCCTTTTCACGGTGTCGAATTTTCTGGAGAACGTGAAAACTCTGCCTGTTTCATAGTCCCTTTTATCACGGGCGAATTTGAAGATTTTTCGTGCTTTTATAGTTTCTTTGTGTTTTTTAAGACGTGCATCAATTTCTTCTCTGCCTTTTTTGACTGATTCCTTTTGTTCAAGTGCATCCAATTGTTGGTTTGTTTCAATTTCCTTTAAAATGTCAGTTCTATCAATCTCAGCATATTTAACTAGTATTGATACCATGTTCATGGAAGCTTCCAAGTTGTTTGTTGCCCACTCTTTCAGCATGAGGGGGTTGGGGTTCTCAAAGGATGGAGCGATAAGTACCCTCAACCCCCGTGGTACTCTGCCAACTTCTTTATATTTTTCAAGTGATTTTTTTCTCCCACCATTTGGTTAATTCAGTACGGAGTAATTTTTCTAGTTTTTTTAGTAGTGTTTTTACATCATTGTTGGTCCCCGTGTTCATATTTATATCTACGGTTGCCTCATCGATGTCCGGTATATTTTGAAATAAGGCATCGGCCACGGCCTCCCGGTCCCGTAGCATGTCCGCTATGGATGTCATATTGACTCGATATGCAATAACTGATGTGCACAAATGTTCCTGCTAGACGTAGGCTTAATGCAGGATCACGCCTTGTCTTAAGCACTATCTCCTCACCCGCAAATCTCAACGATTTTTAGAGCTCACACAGCTTACCACAATGGAGCCCGACTGGCTCGTTTGGCGTCCTCCGACTCCTCAGAGCCAGTGTAGTTCCCTGATGTGTGGGGTGATGACAGTTCTGGGTGGGAGGTTTGCCTGCAGATTTCTGGATGGCTTGTAGTCTTCAAGTGAGTTTCTTGTTTATCCCAGTGTAGAGTGTGTTCCCATAAACCAATTTGCTTGAGACAAGACCATTAATGACTGTTTTGTCCTAGTGTTGCTTGAGAGCCATTTCATGATGCTCCTCACCATCTTGAGTGGGGAAGCAGGATACAGTGACTGTTAACTTGTGTGGGCGTGTCCAGTTTGCTGTTTTAGGGGTTCTAGGCGTGGGGTGTGGTTCTGGGTTCGTCTGGCCACCAGTTGGAGTCCCATGGTGAGGTGTTCTTGCCGGAGGTCACTACTTCTGTGTTGTCGGTGTTGAGCTTGACCTTTTGCTTTTATCCAGTTACTGACTTCAGTCATGTAGGCTGTGAACTTGTTTCTTGTGTTGCAGGTTTTGTCCAATAGTGAGAGCAGGAGTTAAGCATCCTCTGCTTAAGAGAGAATGTTTGTTGTGTGCGCAGATGACGTTGGCCAATGGGATCATGTATGCATTGAAAAGTGAGTGGCTGAGCAATGATCCTTGAGGCACTCTATAGAGGAGTTTGCGGGCTTCCGAGGAGTAAGGGGACAGGCTGCTAGCTTGTGTTCTTTCTGTTAAGAGCAGATCTAGCAGAGAGCAGGACCTTAGATGCCAATTTCATGCAGGCGCTTGATGAGAATGGAGTGTGAGACCATCTTAAAAGCTGCAGAGTGGTCCAGGAGAATGAGGGCTGCTGTGTCTACTGTCGAGGCTCATGTGGATGTTTGGTAAGTGAGGGCTACTGGGGTTAGGCCTGAATCCGGACTACATAGAATCTGAGCTGGTGATTGCTCAGGTGGTCGGAGAGGCATCAGTTGATTAGTTTTTCTAAGATCTGTGCCAGGTATGCTAGCAGGAAGATGGGTCTGTGGTTTGAAGCATGGCTGGGTCTGTGGATGGTTTCTTGAGCAGGTGCATGATGTTGGCAGGTTTCCTGGTGTTTGGGAATGTGGCTGAGTCAATGAAGGTGTTGCAGATGTTAGTGCTTTATTGAATAATAGGAGTCCTTTTGTGAAGGCGTGGTAGGGGCAAGGGGTCAGAGCCTTTGAGTGCATGGTTTTCATGGTAGCAACAATTTCGATGATTGTAATCTACTAGGTCAGGATTCGTTCATCTGCCATGACAACCTTGAGTTGCGATGGTGACTGAGTCCGGTTGAGTGACAAAGTTGCATTACATGGAGGTGATTGTTAAAGAAGAATTCCGAGCCCTTGTTGCAAATGTTTTGTAGGGGGTTGATGTTGCTGGAGGCGGCAAGAGACGCAGTGAATTCTTTAATGCCAAAACTTTCCTTCCTGCTGTTAGTGTTGGCGTCCATGCAATCTGCAAGAGCGGTGAGTTTAGTGTTCCATATCTGCTGGTGGTAGTGTTTTATGGTGGATTTGAATGTTTTATTTGCGCTGTTTAGACTTGTTTTCAGTTTGCTGTGGAGTTTCGTCATAGTGAATTCCCCAACTTAACTAGTGCGTCTATATTTAATTACATTACTGTTGAGCACTCTTGATCTCTAGCTTCAATCAATCTCAGAGATTGTAGGTTCAACCGAATTCCTGCAATGTTGCCCTCCTTATGCAGAATTTTTTAATCGTCATTATTAAAATATGGCTTTTACTGCTAATTCCCTAGGGTTAAACATTGCTTCCTCCTACTCTGATTCTTCCCAGGCCCACAGAAATGGCTATTTTTGGTAGATATTTCATAAATACCCAGGCTTTTAGTTGGTTGCTAGACTATTTTACCTGCCTAAATATTTGTCTGCCTTCACTCTTCTCTGAGATCTGCATTAGCTTTAAATTGAAAAGCGTATCAACTTCAAAGCTCTGTGTTAAATGCATAAGGCTTTGTCAAATTTAGGGCCACTTTTTCTTAGATCTCTGGTTGAACCGTTATCCCAGTCTACTTTTTTTTTTTTTTTTTTTGTAAATCTTTTTATTAACATTGCTCATATCATAATACATTACATGACAGTATTCATAAAGCATGCGATGGGAGTGCATTTCAACATCGAATGTGGAGCATTCAAAGGTATAAGCGGGATGTATGATTGTCAGAATCATTACCCTGGCCCCCCTTCTAACGCCCTGTAGTTCCGCCACGGTCCCCAGATTTTCTTCCATTTCTTAGTACAGCCTCTACTCTTGTAGATCGTTTCCTCTGCTCTCTGGCACCAATCCAGATCTCGCCTCCATTGGTCCCACTGTGGAGGTGTCTGTGCCCCCCAACCACTCGCTATGTTCCTTTTTGCCACCCCAGCAGCCAGTGCCAGCCAAATCTCAGTATGTCTAGACCAGCCTGAATCGTTCTTAATCATTAGCAGCAGCCACCGGGGCTCCCGCGGAACCAGTGATCCCACCACCGCTGACATCGTGTCCGCGACCCTAGTCCAGAAGGGCACTATCTCCGGACATTCCCACAGTATATGGTAGAAGGTGCCCTCCTCCCGACATCCCCTTACACATAGGGCCGACTGACTCTTTCCCCAGGCATGTAGGTGGGTACGGGGGTAGTATACGCGATGTAGGATTTTAAGCTGCACAAGCCGGAACCGGCAGCGAATTGCGATCCATCGTGGGCTTTGTAGGGCGTCCTGCCACTCGTCATCTTCCAAGTCGCCCACGTCTCCCACCCACCGTGTCCGCAGTGTCGTCAGTGGGTCAGGCATGTTGTTTGAGTTTTCGGTATATTGTGGAGGTGGGTTTCTCCAGTATGGGATCGAGAAGCAGCCTATCCTCCATAGGGGAATACTCCGGGATTGTCATGTCCCTCCCTAAGTGGGCCCGCAGAGCATGGGAGAGGCGTATGTAGTGGTAGTGCTGTGAGTCATGGAGATCGTATTCTTTTTAAGGGAAGCGAAAGATCGCGGGGCAGCTCCCTGCCAGACATCTCCCAAATACTCAATGCCTATGAGTTTCCACCCCGGAACCCAGTCATACGAGTTATTTCTGCTAGCTGTTCTCCATGCCAAAGAGGGGTCCTACCCGTCAGGGAATTCGACCACCCCAAGAACTTATTTGCCTCCCTCCAGCACTGAACAACCACCCCTGTGTGGGACGGCCAATCTTTCCTTGGCTTTCGAGCATATAGCAATGGCTCACAGCTTCCACCTGGCATGACCATCCGGTCAACCCTATAGGCCGGCTCCGCTCGATCCGCATATATCCAATCATTGACCACCTGCAATTGTGCAGCCCAGTAGTATAGCTTGACGTCTGGAAGGGCCAGCCCTCCATCATACACCCCTCTCGTCAGCTTATGCAACGCTATCCTTGGGTTTCCACCACCAGTCTACTTCTTTGATCATCCAATAGCCTTTTTTTTTTTTTTTTTTTACAGTTCCCAGAATGAGGAGAACTTACGATGGCGGTAGGTCTTTCTCCAATTTAGGTCCCAAAATGTGGAACACTATGCCTACTGCTTTGAGATTTTGCTAGTCTTTTGTGGTCTTCCGAAAGCTTTTAAAGACAAAGGCCATTTTGATTATGCATCTGTGCCAAGATTCTGATGTTATACCCATGATGCTTAGTGCTGGGAAACCCTGTTTGGTTAGCCATGTGCTCTACAAATCCTAACACAACAGCTTCTACAGGGTTAAAGTTCAGATGGGTCCTGCCTGGGAATCTGTGTTCCCTAGCACCATTTCGAACATGCAAGTCTCTAAAGAATTCTGACCCAATAAAGCCATGGTCTTTCTGAAACTGATAGTGTTGATCTCGGTAGTGTCCTAGGTATCCCCCAAGTTTGGAGATGCCTATTGTATCCTGTTTATTCAGTCTCTCCAAATTGGCTAACATTGTGCAATTCTGCTTCCCTTACAGACAGGGTGTCATTAGTCCGTTTTTAGGTCTCGCCTGGCGTTAGCAGCGCGCATGCGCTGCTCTTGCCATGCGAGGGCCTTTTGGAATCAATATGCATTCCAGATGTGCACGCGGAGGGACAGAAGATGTGCACGCGGGGACTGGATGCTTTACTCGCGGCGTGAGACGGACGCACTATATTTTTCACACGGCGCTTTCGCGGCGTGAGACAGAATGGGCTCTCGCTTGTCATGCGCGCGCACCACTCGCGGGACGCTGCAGCTGCATTCGCGGCTGCGCTTGTTCTCTCTTCCTGTGTCTTTTCCGCCCTTTCTCTTTTTGCCGGCTGCCATATACCCCGGGGAGCTGTGGACAGAGGCACCGGTCGTCGACCTTCAAAAACTGGCCTCCAGTGACCCAGACTCCACCACACTCACACCCTGCCTGCCGGGAAATGCCTGCTGATATAAATGGCCAATACGTCCTCGGCGATTGTGCCTCATAAGTGCACTCCGATTTTTAGCCTGGAACTGGGCTCGGCCCACAATGTGAAAAGTGTTTTGGCAGCGAACAATGACGTTTACCTAGGTTGTTTCAGTAGCAATCGCTAGTGATGCAGCTGTGGGGAAAGTGGCATGTTATGATCTATAAAATAAAAAGCTGAGCTTGCAAAAGAAGTTCGCAGTACAGGCACGGGTGCGCAGGCCATGGTTTGGGGGAGGGGCAGGAGAGGTGGTGGGAAGAAGAAAATAGGCTGGAGGTTCAAGCTAATCAGTTATTCCTCATTACTTTGCTTTGAATTTTGCAATTTGATATATTGCGCATTGCTCTTCCTCCTTAGACATTTTCAGAATCGGGTATGTTTTGTTTCTGTGGTGCGCGCCCTGCAGTGATCACGAGCATGTCTTTTAAGTATGTGGGAATTCATTTCCGTGGGCCCTCGCTCTCTGCTCCTTTTACAGCTCTGTAGTGCCACGCTTGTGTGTGGACGCTCGCAATAAGTCTGTTTTCCAACAGTGTCTTCCAAATTCAAACACTTGGCACTACAGCTCTGCGACGCTGCCTTCCTGTCTCTTTCCCTGTCTTTCTCTCTCTGGTCCTGTCTTTCTCTCTCTGGTCCTGTCTTTCTCTCTCTGGTCCTGTCTTTCTCTCTCTGGTCCTGTCTTTCTCTCTCTGGTCCTGTCTTTCTCTCTCTGGTCCTGTCTTTCTCTCTCTGGTCCTGTCTTTCTCTCTCTCTGGTCCTGTCTTTCTCTCTCTCTGGTCCTGTCTTTCTCTCTCTCTGGTCCTGGATTTCTCTCTCTCTGGTCCTGTCTTTCTCTCTCTCTCTGGTCCTGTCTTTCTCTCTCTCTGGTCCTGTCTTTCTCTCTCTCTGGTCCTGCCTTTCTCTCTCTCTGGTCCTGCCTTTCTCTCTCTCTGGTCCTGCCTTTCTCTCTCTCTGGTCCTGCCTTTCTCTCTCTCTGGTCCTGCCTTTCTCTCTCTCTCTGGTCCTGCCTTTCTCTCTCTCTCTGGTCCTGCCTTTCTCTTTCTCTGGTCCTGCCTTTCTCTTTCTCTGGTCCTGCCTCTTTTTCTCTCTGTTCCTGCCTCTTTTTCTCTCTGGTCCTGCCTCTTTTTCACTCTGTTCCTGCCTCTTTTTCACTCTGTTCCTGCCTCTTTTTCGCGCTTTCTCTTTTTGCTAGCTGGCATATACCCCGGGGAGCTGTGGACAGAGGCACCGGTCGTCGACCTTCAAAAACTGGCCTCCAGTGATCCACACTCCACCCCACTCACACCCCGCCTGCCGGGAAATGCCTGCTGATATAAATGGCCAATACGTCCTCGGCGATTGTGCCTCATAAGTGCACTCCGATTTTTAGCCTGGAACTGGGCTCGGCCCACAATGTGAAAAGTGTTTTGGCAGCGAACAATGACGTTTACCTAGGTTGTTTCAGTAGCAATCGCTAGTGATGCAGCTGTGGGGAAAGTGGCATGTTATGATCTATAAAATAAAAAGCTGAGCTTGCAAAAGAAGTTCGCAGTACAGGCACGGGTGCGCAGGCCATGGTTTGGGGGAGGGGCAGGAGAGGTGGTGGGAAGAAGAAAATAGGCTGGAGGTTCAAGCTAATCAGTTATTCCTCATTACTTTGCTTTGAATTTTGCAATTTGATATATTGCGCATTGCTCTTCCTCCTTAGACATTTTCAGAATCGGGTATGTTTTGTTTCTGTGGTGCGCGCCCTGCAGTGATCACGAGCATGTCTTTTAAGTATGTGGGAATTCATTTCCGTGGGCCCTCGCTCTCTGCTCCTTTTACAGCTCTGTAGTGCCACGCTTGTGTGTGGACGCTCGCAATAAGTCTGTTTTCCAACAGTGTCTTCCAAATTCAAACACTTGGCACTACAGCTCTGCGACGCTGCCTTCCTGTCTCTTTCCCTGTCTTTCTCTCTCTCTGGTCCTGTCTTTCTCTCTCTGGTCCTGTCTTTCTCTCTCTGGTCCTGTCTTTCTCTCTCTGGTCCTGTCTTTCTCTCTCTGGTCCTGTCTTTCTCTCTCTGGTCCTGTCTTTCTCTCTCTGGTCCTGTCTTTCTCTCTCTCTGGTCCTGTCTTTCTCTCTCTCTGGTCCTGTCTTTCTCTCTCTCTGGTCCTGTCTTTCTCTCTCTCTGGTCCTGTCTTTCTCTCTCTCTGGTCCTGTCTTTCTCTCTCTCTGGTCCTGTCTTTCTCTCTCTCTGGTCCTGCCTTTCTCTCTCTCTGGTCCTGCCTTTCTCTCTCTCTGGTCCTGCCTTTCTCTCTCTCTGGTCCTGCCTTTCTCTCTCTCTCTGGTCCTGCCTTTCTCTCTCTCTCTGGTCCTGCCTTTCTCTCTCTCTCTGGTCCTGCCTTTCTCTCTCTCTCTGGTCCTGCCTTTCTCTTTCTCTGGTCCTGCCTTTCTCTTTCTCTGGTCCTGCCTCTGTTTCTCTCTGTTCCTGCCTCTTTTTCTCTCTGTTCCTGCCTCTTTTTCTCTCTGGTCCTGCCTCTTTTTCACTCTGTTCCTGCCTCTTTTTCACTCTGTTCCTGCCTCTTTTTCGCGCTTTCTCTTTTTGCTAGCTGGCATATACCCCGGGGAGCTGTGGACAGAGGCACCGGTCGTCGACCTTCAAAAACTGGCCTCCAGTGATCCACACTCCACCCCACTCACACCCCGCCTGCCGGGAAATGCCTGCTGTTATAAATGGCCAATCCGTCCTCGGCGATTGTGCCTCATAAGTGCACTCCGATTTTTAGCCTGGAACTGGGCTCGGCCCACAATGTGAAAAGTGTTTTGGCCGCGAACAATGACGTTTACTTAGGTTGTTTCAGTAGCAATCGCTAGTGATGCAGCTGTGGGGAAAGTGGCACGTTATGATCTATAAAATAAAAAGCTGAGCTTGCAAAAGAGAAGTTCGCAGTACAGGCACGGGTGCGCAGGCCATGGTTTGGGGGGAGGGGCAGGAGAGGTGGTGGGAAGAAGAAAATAGGGTGGAGGTTCAAGCTAATCAGTTATTCCTCATTACTTTGCTTTGAATTTTGCAATTTGATATATTGACCACCTTTCTATATTGCACATATTAGGCCCACGCTATTGACTCTTCAATCTACCACTCTTTACTTTTCAATGGTTGGAACATTTCAAGCAGCATCTTTGCGGCATGCGATTAACGCATTAGCGGAAGCTCCCCGCGGGGGTCCCAGTTAGAGAGGAGCTGACGAGACAGCCAAGGGCCAGGAAAGTGAGGCTCATGGAATGGAATGTGAGTGCTGCACCAACGAGACGAGAGCAGTGTGCGTGCCTGTGAGTGCTGAAGAACACAGAGTAGAGCGTGCCGCCGAGCTGAACGGTTTTGAGACCGTGACCGTCACCGCACTGAGGCAGGAAAGCAAAGTCAGTATGTATCGGAGCGGGAGACAGCGTGAAGTAGCCTCAAGGAAGAGAGAGCGGAGGACCCTTGTAACACTCTAACGTGACAGCAAAGAGAGGTGCCTGCTGCGTGTTACTGTGAAGAAGGGGGCACCTCCAGAGCAGGCTTAAGCTACGTACACTAGGTATGGGCAAAGGAAGTAGGGGGGCTGCAGCACCTCAAAAATAAGGTTCGGGGTTCAGAAAATGCTGGAACAATAACAAGCATTTGCAATGCAATTGGTCTCGCATTTACGCGACTTTAAGCTATTGACATTCTAAATAACAATACCTTTTCTTTGTTTTGGGTTTTAAAACCTAAATAAAAGGCATTGTCATTTACAACACCAATAGCTCAAACTCTCAAGGGCGAGACCTATTGCATTGCAAATGCTTGTTCTGTCCTGGGAGCAAGGTGGCTCCTCCTCCCCCCGGCTTGCACAGCCTCAGTTGTGGCTGCGGGGTCAAGCTGGAAGCCATGGACCTATATAGCCAAGATGATTGTGCTTTGATACCAAGGGAAGGCTTGTCTAGTGTAGGCAAATGCATGTTCTCTCTGTGACTAATTGAAAAGCCCAGTAATGTTGGATATGCACAAGTGCAATTGCCACCATCAAAGTCATTCCTGCATAAACTTTTAAGGCACTCAGCCGTTTGGATTTATTTATTTACTTGAGTTTTATATAGCCCTGGCTAGACCCGGAGGTATCAGAGCGCTTTACATAAGGACACAGCGAGTTTCACAGTAGTTGCCTAATGGATAAATAAACAATACAGGAGTAAATTAGCGAAAACTAAAGTCTGGATAGGAAAGACCAGGGACAGCAGGAAGGAGACAGCAGCGGGGAAGAAAACGAGACGAATGTCCGTGATCCGGCTGGGTAGGTGACGGCCATAGCGGTGTGCCAGGGCCAATCTCCCCTATAGCTGTCGGTGCAGCTCCACCGGGAAGCGGCCATGTATGCGTTTAGGGCTCCGCCAGAGAAGAGTGAGGATCAGAAGGCTAGAAACCAAAGACGGGTGGTAGGCGCTGGCGAGGATGGCAAGGTAAGAGGAGTGTGGTTTTGGCAGTCATCTTGGAGTCAGGCACGTCGAGTCTATTAGTCTCCATGGCTCAGTGGCTAGTTCTAGTTGCCACCAGTTCTAAAGTTGGTTAAAAAGCACAGTGCCAAAAATCCTGGAAGAAACATCAGGACCCTGGACTCCAAGAGATGGCTGGAGGGGAGCCAGTGTAGCATTCTCGGGCAGCAGCGATGATCTGGGATTACAAGACGCTTCTGTGAGGCGCTGGGTATGATCTGTTCTTTGTTCTGCCGGTGAAAACCAGCAGCTCTGGAAACCCAGCTCTGAGTCACCTTGGAGTGGGTGGATCGGCAGCCATGCACCGGGCCGCAGGTGATTAGCATGGGGAGCAGCAGCGTGTCAAGCAGCATTAGAGGGGGTGTTCGCCCTGCAGTGGAGAGGCGCACAGCCAGTGTCCGTGTACTTCCAGGCCGCGGGCACGGTCCCCACAATGGGTCTGGCCGCGAGGGAAACCGCAGGGCAAATTCGCGGGCCCCTCCCCCATCCTAGCCGCACCCGTACCTCTCAAATGGCGCAGGCAGGCGAGGTCTGCAAAGCGGAGTTTTTCTCCCCCGGGGAGTCTACCGGAAAGTTAGGTGATTGGGGAAAATGGGCAGAGGGGGGGGACGAGGACGCCATCAGCTGGAAGATTGGAGGGCGGCAACAACGCGGCTCGTCACTCTCAGCCTCCAGGCGCATTCCCGTAGTTCTTAGGGTGCCATCTTGGCTCACTGGCCCACGGGGACAAAACGGCACATATCTCAGCCACTCAGGATCGGGGAGAGGCGATCGTTGAATCAAATTGATCCGCCTGCATTCCGATTTCGGGCCAGTTGCTTTCGGTGGCAATACAACGCGGCGAAGCGCCGCTCCGGAAGCTGGTGTGCAGGTTCATCACGGAGCTTCAGCTCCGAGCGGCCATCATGGCCGCAGGCTCCGCCTCCTTTTTTAGACCGCTAATTTGAATAATGCTACCTACGTAAATAAAGCCCTACCAAAGAGTCAGATGCTGCTTAGGAAGGGGTAGGATGGAAGCGTAGGATGAACCTTCTAATATCTGTTCCCAAAACCTACCTGTGCTTAGCAGCATTAATCTTTTTCTGGATTCACATGCTGTGCATCTATTCAGCCATCTAGTGGTTGGGTCTTGATGTGTTTTGCCCTTCTGTCTTTTTTTTCCCTCCCTGCGTATGGGCGTCGTAAGCCACCATTTGGTGTTAAGTCTGTCCCTTTTGTGACGTCCGACAGCTCCCTGGAAGTTCTTGTGCGTTTTACGCTATCTTCAGATTCTTTTTTCTGCCATTGGGGTCTAGAAGCAAACTGGAGGAGCTTTGAAGCATCTACAAGGATCTGCAGAGAAGGGGGGGGGGGGAAGGGCACTGAACATCACCGGAGGCCACAAAGAACATCAAAGCCTGGGAGGAGAGCTCCCCTCAAGAATGGGGGTCCCATTGCTAGAGGAAACGTGGCTGGAGAATGCAGAGAGAGGGATAAGTGGTATGGGGACCGCTGCTTTTAAATTCTGTCCAAACTTTCACCACAAATTCACACACAGAATCACAAATCTATAACCTGTGCCTTCTGATGTATCACAAGCCGAAGAAAGTTGGACGCCTAAGGGAACTTTGTCGACTTTAAAAGAGCAGAAGCCTCGAACGCCAAATAAGAGGAAGGTAACAAAAGATCCCGAAGGCCACGTCAATGTTGAAACCATTGAGGACCAAAGATTGGCACAAACAGCCACCTGGGTCCCGACTAAAGGACATCAATGGGGGGGGGGGGTAGCCTTTGAAACAAGCCTCGACACAGGCATGTGCAAAGGAAGGGCCCAGGGAGGCAAAAATCACGACGCTTATTGCCCCAAAGAGGAAACCCTCTTTCACGTCCTACGCCAAATGATCGCTCGAGGTTGAAAGGAAAAGCCACTCAAGGCTGAAATGGCAGTGATCCTGCAGTGGAAGGAGTTCAAATGCCTCCCTTAAGACCTTTTCATATCTCGACATAACCCTTGGAGCAGAGGAATCTAGGAGAAGATTTGCCAGACATTGAGGCCCCATCGACCACAGCACGAGAAAGAACACGAGGACCTCTTTGATTTATGAGGAAGAGTCAATAGGGCAAAGAAAAAGAGCCAGTTCGAGTGTTGGGATCTCGATGCCAAATCCCCCGAGGAAGGAGTCGACTGCTACCCTTCGAGGCCTTATTCCCCGGATGACCTGTCCATGTACAGAGAACTAATAGAGAGCAGCAGAAGCGTATGGCATCCAGCTGGAGGAAGATGGGGAGGAATCGTGTTTTCTCCTCGAAACTTGATTCCATCTCAATAGGCGAACTCATACCTGCCTATGCTCCCCAGCATAATAGACCAGGTAAAGGAAGCCTTTAAGAAACTTGCCACAAAGTGATTTACTCCTTGAGTGGAAGAAAAAAAATAAGCATTCCACACAAGACCCCCAGTACATGAAGGGGTACATACTTGCAGACTCTATCCTAGTGGCCACAGCCAGAAAAGGGAATAACTCTCCTACATTGACTTGTCCACCTTCAGAGAAGGAAAGCCAGAGGATGGGCCTGTTTGGTAGGAAGATGGAAAAGGAGTCAGTGACTCAATGGAGAATTGAAAATTCAAACGCTTTCCTCTCCAGATATGGCCACCAGCAATGGGAGGAAATGGAAAGACTGATGCAACACCTCCCAGAGTAGTTCCAAAAAAGAGCTAAAACAGTAAACCAGGACGGCAAGAACATCACCAACTCCTGCCTCAAATATGTGCTGGACTCAGACATCTCAAGCAGACTGCTGTGTGCACTGGCACCACACCGAGGAGGCACGCATGCCTCAGTCTCTGGATTCAAGGCAGAGCTACAGTCCAGTTATAAACATGCAGTTTACAGGAGAGGCTCTTAGGGACCACCGTGGTCGAAGTACTCCAACAAATCAAGAAGGACAGCAAAACGGCTAAGGCCATGGAGGAGGGGCCTTACAGTTCAGAATGTCCTTCAGGAGCAGAGGTACCTCAGAGGACTAGCAGGAAAAGCTGGTTTCTCAACAAACCAGCAGCTGCGTGGCTTCAACCAACAGGTCGCACAGCAACCTGCTCAGCAGCAGTGGCAACAAGCGGCGAGGCAGCCCTTTTGCTGGAAACCCCAGAGGCAGGGGACAGCCTGCAAGGGAGACTACAAACAACCCCACCACATAAAAGCAGTAGGGCAAAGACTAGGAGGATTCTTTTAGTAACTGAGGTCAGTCACATTAGACAATTTGGTCTTAAACATTATAAAAACACATCTCCTGCATAGAGCTCACCAAATTACTGCCTCATGTCCCACCAAAGACCAGAACGTTCAGGAAACAGGAGTGCACACAGTTACAAGAAGAGGTAAAAAAAACTCCAAAAATAGCAGGGCACAGAGTCCCACAGAGGGAAACTGGTGGTGGCATCTGCTCCGTATATGTCCTAGTACCAAAACAAGACTTAACACAGAACTATCCTAGACCTTGGGTACCTAAACAAGTTCATACGAACGCAGCATTTTAAAGTGACTGTCACAAGAAGTGATCTTGTTCCTAAGAAGGGGAGACCATATGTCCACATAAGACCTAAAAGACACCTGCCTTTGTATATCAATGAACCACAGGCACAAGAAATAACTCAGACTCCTAGTGAACGGGGGTACATTACCAATTCTGAGTGCAACACTTCAGGATCAAATCCGCAGCAAGAGTGTTCACAACATGCCTGTCAACGGTGTTTGTGCACCTGAGAAGACTGGGTATAGATGTCTACCCATAACTGGACGGTAAAGGCAAACTTGAAACACATGCCGCAGGGACATGCAAACTGTCATCAGAACACCCCAAAATCTCAGGTTTACCGTAAACCACGAACAGTCGTCTCCACTTCTGGAGAGAATGAAGGTGTTCCTGGAGGCAGCTTTGGACTCCAAGCCCACACAAGCATACCCAGTTCCCATGAGATGGTCCGCAATAGCGGAGCGAACACTCCTCTATCAAAAGGGACAGTCTCTGACAGTGAGGACTGTCATGAAGCTGATGGCTTCATGCATCTCCCTCGTACACATGGAAGACTACACGTGACCCATATCTGAATGAATCTGTAACGGATGATCACAAGCCATGGAAAGCTGGGAGGATCTAGTGGTTGTCATATCAAGGATTCAGAAGGAGATAGAAAGGTGAAAACTGACCTACGTGAGGGTAGAGTGACCTTTCAGTTTACCAACTCCCATGGTGATCATGACCGATGCGTCCCATAAGGTCTGGGGAGTGCACATGGGGAATCTGAAGATGGTCTTTCACGTGGCTGCAAACTATCTGGAACTAAAGATCTTCCTAGCACTGAAAGCCTTTCAGGTGCATGTGAAGGGGCGGGCAGTTCTTATACAGAAGGACAACACAGCAACTATGTTCTACCTCAACAAGCAGGTGAGAACAAAGCTGTGCCCACTGTCAAAACTAGCACAGGAGATATGGAAGTGAGCGAATAAACTGAACATGACCCTGGTAGCAATACACCTTCCTGGTACGCAGAACACAGAAGCGGACCGACTGAGCAGGCAAGAGAATGCCTCCCACTAATAGGAGATAAAGCAGGAAATGCTGGACCGTGTTCAAACAGTGGGGAACACCAAACAGATCTGTTAGCAACCTTGCAAAATGCCTAACCTGCCTCCAGGTTTTCTCACCACACGTCACCATGCTCTGTCGATTTAAAACTGGTCCGGGAGATTTTCCTACACCTTTCAACAGATTTTCCCTGATCCTGGTTGTCTATCCTTGTCCAGAACACTTTGGAATGTCACTACTGCTAATCACCCCACAATTTTTTTTTTTTGTAACATATTTTTATTTATTTTATAAACAAAAACAACATACATATACAAAGTGCACAGTCCAGCCGGTAACAAATATAAGAAGGACAGTTGAAAATCCCTGTAATGAGATGGATTAATCTCTACTGCTGGAATAGCAGAATAGCAAGGAAATCAATGCACCACGACGAGGTAGGTCCAGAGTGCCACCTCCGATAGGCAGCTGGAACCGCTCAATTGCAGCAACATCCTCAGCTCTAGCGAATAAGAGACCAATGCAACATACAAGCAGTCCAGGGCAAACATAAGGCCAAATAGTAACCAGTACCATCAGTAAGGAAGAACATGCACTCAAGAAAAAGAGCCCCCCCTCCCCCAGGCACCCTCCCTCAACAGTCCCTCCCCCCCACCCCCTGGCGTGGCACATGGAACAGTGAAGACCAACTAATACAATATGTGGAACTCCTGGTGTAGTGGAGGTACTAAACCCAGCTGTAACATCCAGTATCAGCATATTTCCGTGTGGCTCCAATTACCCACCCCTCAGGGCCGCTATCATATCCTGGCATGGTTCCAATGAGCCGACTCTGAGCCACCTCCTACTAAACGCTAGTCACAGACTCAGCGTCGGAGTCGACATCAGGCACCTTCAACAATAATGTTAACGCCTCCCACGCCCGTGCTGCGTCTAGCGCTTTATCATTATTTGCGCGAGTGGCCGCCTGTATCCGTACAACACCCTCACAGTCTGCCCACTTAACAAAAGCTGCCCTCCATCTATTAAAACTCGGGCCCCTCTTAGCCTTCCAATGTGCAGTTATCTCCCGTTTTGCGAGCACCAGGCCCAGATCCATGAATTTGCTTGTGATCTTGGTTTTGGAAGTGTGGGGAAACCAGTGGAGCAGGCAAACCCCCGGCCCCGGGTCAATGTCCCTCTCTGTGACGTTATGTAATAACTCCACCACGTCCCGCCAGTAATCCCGTGGCTGAACGCAGTCCCACAACATATGGTGAAGGTCTGCCCCCTCTCCACCACATCTTGGGCAAGGCGCCGCCGACACTTTGAAATATTGCTTAATTTTCTCTGGCGTTAGGTATGCCCTATGTAAGATAAAGAACTGGATTAGTTGAAATCGGGCATTCTGGGAACATTTCCAAGGCCGTTCGAGTATCTCAGACCACGCTTTCTCGGGAATCTTACCCCCCAGGTCCTCCTCCCATTTCCGCTTCAGCCCGTCTAGTGGAACAAGCCGCTCCTGCGTCATCCGTCTGTTTAAGCACGTGACCGCCTTAATGGTGCCCGCGGCTAATACCACATACTGGCAGACCATAGAGGTCGGAGGCTCAGACAAGCCCCCTCCCCAGTACTTCTGAACAGCCGCGATCAATGCGGAATGGAGCAAGTAGTCTCCCCGAGGCAGGTCAAAACGGTCCTGCAAGGACTCGAACGGAAGGAGGGCCCCATCATCATACAGATCACCCAACGCGTTTAGGCCCAAGTCATTCCAACGGACAAGCGCCGACCAATTACCCCCGTGAGGAAGCACCAGGCACATCAAAATAGGGATCTCCGGGGCGTATGGGCGAGCTATTTTAGCCCTCCTCTGACTCCGTATCCAGCATAAGCGAAAGGTTTTAACTTCGGTAGAGTGCTCGTCAAGTCGAAGCGGTCGTTGCAGAATGATGGATGACAACACCTGTCTGGTCACTCTCCCAGCCTCCTCCTCCTCCA
This sequence comes from Calotriton arnoldi, assembly GCA_963921515.1. Lineage (NCBI taxonomy): Eukaryota > Metazoa > Chordata > Amphibia > Caudata > Salamandridae > Calotriton > Calotriton arnoldi. The sequence continues at coordinate 348,085 of CAWUFW010013172.1, forward strand.
ACGTCTCGGAAAATTTTAGCTACTGCCTGCGTGAGCCACTGCAGTTGAGCCGCCAGATAGTAGGACTTGAAATCCGGTACCGCCAGTCCTCCCTCCCCTCTCGGTCGTGCAAGCGTCGTCAAGGCCACCCGTCGCCTACCGCTAAGCCACAGAAAACCCGTTACCAGCGTTTGGAGTTGCTTAAAGGTCTTCGCTGGGATCCAAATCGGCAGTTCGGAAGTAATAAAGGAGCCTAGGCAACGCCACCATCTTCAGGAGGGCCACGCGGCCCGCCAGCGAGAGCGGAAGCGTGCTCCAGAACTCCATACTGCCCCGCAGCCCCCGTATCGCTCGATGTACGTTGCCCTACAACACGTCCGCCTGCATGTGATATATCCGGGTCCCCAAATAAGTCAGGCAGTCATACTCCCAATGTACTCCACTAGTACTCCGTGGGCCCGCACCTCGTGGACTGGTTGGAAACAAGCATGACTTTCCCCAGTTTACTTTAAGGCCCGCCCACCCGCTCCAGGTCGCCTAACAATCGACGCGCTCCAGTAAGGGCTGTTCCTGTATCTTCCAGAAACATCAACAGGTCATCAGTGTATAACGCTATATACTGAGTATCCCCGTATACATCAAGGCCCGTGTATCTGCGCCCAGTTCGAGCATGGGCCGCCAGCGGCTCGATAGCCAGTGCAAATAAAAGCGGGGACAATGGGCACCCCTGACGTGTCCCTCTGCTCACTACACAAGAGTCAGAAATCAGGCCCCTGTCTTAACACGTGCCGTAGAGTCTTTATACAGCATTGCTGTCCAGTTTACGAAGTCCTCCCCCAGCCCGAATGCGCGCAGGACCTGAAATAAATACGGCCATTCCAAACTATCGAAAGCTTTTTCAATATCCACTGAGAAAACCGCTGCAGACGCCTGCTGATATGTGGGAGCCTCCAGGACACGAAGAAGCTGCCGCACGTTAACCGCGGTGTTCCGCTTCGGGATAAAGCCCGCCTGGTCTTCATGTATCAGGCCGGTCATGAGAGGGAGCAGCCTGGTCGCCAATACCCGGCTCAATATCTTATAGTCAGTTGGTAACATGGATAACGGCCGGTAGGCCGTCCCTATCCATTGGGGACTTCCCTGGTTTCAGCAGGGGATAATTACCGCCTCACGGGTAGAAACCGGCAAGTGCCCCACCCTTTTCGCAACGTTAAAAGGGTGACCAATTTCAGCGCCAGCAGATCGATATATGTTAGATAAAACTCCACTGGGAGCCCGTCCGCTCCAGGGGTCTTCTTCCGCGCCATATGCTTAATTGCGCCTCTCACTTCACCTAATGTAATGTCTTGGCCCAACCTGTCCGCCTCTGCCCTATCCAGCTCCGGAAGAGCCGCCCCACCGAGAAAGTCCCTAAGAGCCCCCTCATTCAGGACCTCCCTGCTGCGATAAAGCTCCTGGTAGTACGCATAAAACAAATCATTGATCCCCTGTTGTGTGCGGCACAGGTCACCGGAGGGACCCTGCAACTCCAAGATTAGCGACCCTCTCCTCTCAGGATTAGCCAACCAGGCCAACAGGGTACCAGACTTATCCCGCTCAGAATGTGCTCGCGCGATGTAGTTCTTATAATCATAGCAGCGCAATCTATCAACTTCTACCGCTTCTCTTGCAGCTAAGAGTTCCCTGTGGCTATCGGGCTGATCAGGTCTAGTAATCTCTAGATTCCGTAGGCGCCGTTCCGCGGTCTCAATGTCATGAAGCAGTGTCTTCCGGACCCCTACTACGCTAGCAATGCACAAGCCCCTCGCCACCACTTTAAAGGCGTCCCATTCGACCCCCAGCGTGGAAGCCGTACCCATGTTCTCCAGGAAGTAGTTAGTCACCCCGGTTTCCACCTCCGCGCGAAACACTGAATCTTCCAGAAGTTCCGGATTCAAACGCCAGTTAAGAATAGCAGGGCACACCTGGGCCCACTGCATTCGTACTAGCAATGGGTTGTGGTCCGACAGGGTCCTGGCGAGATATTCGCTATGTACAATCAGCGAGTGGAGCTCTGGGGAACAGAGGAAGGCATCGATTCGAACATGGAGATCATGTAATGCAGAGTAAAAGGAATAATCCCTGACGGCCACGTGATGCACCCTCCACGTGTCAACCAGTCCCCAATGCTCCTGCCAATTCTTCCGTGCCCGTGCTATCTTATGTGTAGTGGCTGTAGTGAGGGGTGGATGGGACCTATCTAGTTGGACATCTGTGATCGAGTTGAAATCCCCCCCCTATAATGACAGCGCCAGTCAGGAAAGGCGCAAGCTTCCCAGATAGTTGAGCAAAGAAAGCAGGCTGATCCGCATTAGGACCAAACACACTACCCAACGCTATGTCTCTGCCATTCAATCTACCCAATACCATCACATACCTACCCTCCGGGTCTGTGATCTGCTGTACCAGTTGGAACGGCACCCCCTCTCTAATCCAAATCAGGACCCCCCGCGCAAAAGCAGAATAAGCTGTGCGAAAAACTTGTCCCCTCCATCTACGCTGCAAAGCTGAAGCCTCCGTGCCAGTAAGATGGGTTTCCTGGAGGAAGGCAACTTGGATCCCCCTGCGCACTAAATAAGCATGTATTTTATAACGGCGGTTCATGGAGTGGAGCCCCCGGACATTCCATGAAATACATTTCAGGTCAGACATTGAGCTCCTAGTAAAAACTGCATGTCGCATCCCAAGAGATCCTCAACAGTGCCACGCCGGGCACCCCAGTAGATAGCCCCAACATCCCAACTCCCCCACCCCAGGACAGTAACTATAGAACGAGCTCCCATCCAAACCTTAGTCTAACAAAACAATAACCTCCAACTAATTCAGAGGTGGTGAGAGACGCAGCTACCAAAAGTCGGGCTCATAGCTCACTAAACACCAGCTGCCTAGTATCAATACTCGCTCGGCGACCGTGTATCCAACCCATTATTAACACAAAACATAGATGAACAAAAGCCAGCATACCACCCTTGTCTCACACTATATCATCCACACTCTGGGGTGTGATCACCGGCATCTGGAGATTACTGCCATTAGTCGTGTCGGAGTCATTGTCCGCAGAGTCCTTATCTGACCCAGCATCGTCGTCTGTAGTCGGCGGCCCTCGAGGCTGCGACAGGGACACCACCGCCTTTAGGGCCTCAGCCCGCTCCTTTCTTGCCTGCATCGCACTGGGCGTCCCTCGGGCCCCCCCTCCTGTTTCTGCGGGGCCCACGGGCGCGGGATGTTTCCTCCGGCAACCGCCGATCCGCACCGTGTCCGTCCCTCAGTAGGCCCCCTTTGTAGTTCTCCAACCAGTCCCAGGCATCGGGGGGGGGGAGTCGAAGTAGTGCGTGGCGCCATCAAGCAGTATGCGCAACCGGGCCGGAAAAAGTAGAGAGTACTGAAGACCTTCCTCTCTCAGCACCTTCTTCACTGCCAGGAAGGAGGCACGCCTGCGCTGGACCTCCAGCGTGTAGTCCGGAAACAAGGTGACCCTGCTATTATCCACCTGGTAGGGTCCGTCGGTCCTGGCCCTCTGCAGGAGTATGTCCCTGTCTCGGAAATGCATCAGGCGGGCCACCACCGGTCGCGCAGGTCTCCCCGCTGCCAGGGGCCTCGCAGGCACCCTATGTGCGCGTTCCAGGGTGTAGTAGGGAGTAAGACCCTCAGGAGCCACTACTGTTCGGAGCCAGTGTTCGAGGTAGGCCACCATATCAGCCCCTTCCACGCCTTCCGGCAGGCCCACCACTCGGACGTTGTTGCGCCGGCCTTCCGCATCCTCGACCCTCCTCTCTAGGGCAGTGACCCTTGCTGAGATCGCCCCCAGTTCCTGGCCCATCGTCTTCTGAGCTGGCACAATTTCCCCTAGTGTCACCTCATGGTTCTTGACTTTCTCAGAGTTTTTTGTGCTCTTCTCGCAAGAGCCCCAGCCCCACCGCCACCTTACTGATGTCCTGGTGGAGAGTGGTCTTGGTATCCGTGATGGCCTCCAGAATTTGCGCCAACTGCTGTTGAATCTGGTCCCCCGATCCCGGCTGTGACCTCTCCACATCAGTGTCATCTGGATCCTGCGCCGCACCGGGCCCTAGGTTTGCCCATATTATAGCTGCGGTCGGGGCACCGGGATCTCAAGGCCTCGGTATGAGTTGGCTCCGGCCCACCAGAGTGCGTCCCCACCTGTCGCCAGTCACGCAGGGGGTCTGAGAGAAAGAGGACACTCCTCAGATAGCCGAGGCAGCAACAGGCCCCCTCCCCTGGGGCCCGCCCAAGAAGTCAGCCAGCAGTGCAAAGTGGTTCCTTGCCGCTAGCACCAAGGTGATATTCGCCGCCTCCACCCACTGCGGCGCCCACCAACAGGCCAGGGCATCTACGAGTTCCGCAGGACCAGGCATCAACTCTCCCTGTAGATGGCCAGATGGTCAGGGAACCGCCGTTCAGCGTAGGTGAGCACAGCCCATCTCCGCCGTGCGTATGCTCCTCTCCAAACAAGATGGCGGCCGGGACTCCTCGGTCCCCCGGTGCAGGCTCGCCCAGCAGTTAAACCTCTGTTGTCCCCAACCCTGCAATCCAGGCCACAGCCCTCCTGCTCCTTCCGAGCTGTGCCTCAGCCACACGGGGGAAACAGCATGCCCCAGATGGAGGTCTGCAGGCGTCGCCTCCCAGCCGGTCACTCCTCGGTGGGGGGGGCGTTCACTCACCTCCCCTGGACATCAGCTGTGTCCCCGCTCCTCTCCGGCAGTCCTCCGATCCGTCAGCCGCGCTCCCCTAGCGATCCGCTGCTGCCGCAGCCCCGGAGCCGCCCACTCGTCGTCTCCGCGGCCTATTTCTCACCCGAAGCCGGGGTGTAGCGTGCCAGCGGGGCCGCCACAGACTATGCGGGCGCTCAGCTCCCCTCCGCTCACAGCCCCCAGCGAGGGCTCCGAAGCCCAGGGGAAGCCGCTCCGTGTCTCCGCCGCTCCGTGTCTCCGCCGCTCCGTGTCTCCGCCGCTCCGTGTCTCTGCTCCAGGGGTCTCAGCAGCGGCCAGAACCGGCAGGGCGGTTCACGAGCAGCCCGTTTAGCAGGATGTTCAGGCAGCCGATGCGGAGCTCAGCGCTCACGCGTCTGCCATTGCCCTCGGCAAGCCACGCCCTCATCCTAATCACCCCACAATGGGCCTGACTAGCATGGTATTTGGATCTACTACAGATCGGCAAGGGACAAATCATACCAATCAAGGCAACTCAGGACCTGTTAACCATGAAAAACGGAAAGTGCATCACCCAGAGCCAGCTGCACTCAACCTAGCGGTGTGGCACCTTCAACTGCCCCCAGGGCAATGAAAATCCTGAGGGAGGCAAGAAAACAGGAGCAGTAGAAAATGCTACACAGCCAAGTGGACCAGATACATCCATTGGTGCAGAGATCAAAATAGACGAGGACAGAACACTGAACGGTACTAGCATATCTTACTCGCCTACTTGACTGCTGCCTGACCTACGCATCACTAAAAGTCCACCTGGCTCCCATCGTCGCTTACACCAGGGGTACAACAGGGAATAGCCTTTTCACACTACCAGTAATGAAAAGATTCCTGGAAGGATGAAAGAGTGGTGCCACCAAGAGCAGCGCCCATGTGGAACCTACTTACAGTGCTCCCGCAACTCATGGCAGAACCAACTGAACTAATGCACAAGACTTAATTGAAGTTCCTAACCCTAAGCACAGCTCTATGACAATCCTAGAAAAATAGTTTCAAATACACAAGGACAAAATTGTCCTGAGGATGAGCCAGCAGTTCCTACCAAAAGTGGTGTCACCTTTCCATGTCCACCTGAGCATACAGCTGCCAGCCTTCTTTCAGGACTCAAAGGCTCTAGCAGAGAGAGCACTTCATACCTTGGGTGTGCAGAGAGCACTCATGTACTACCTACATGAGACTAAAGCAATCCGGAAGGGAAACCAGCTAGTCTCCTTTGCCAGGGCTAGCAGCTGTACACCAGTAATCCAAGGGACAATTGCGTGATGGATAGTGGATACTGTCAAAATATGCTATGCAAGTGCGGGACGACCTTATTCACATGCCCCGAGGCGCACTCAACCAGGAAGAAAAGCATAACCCTAGCATTCCTGGCAAACGTACTGCTTGCTGAAATCTGCATGGCTGCAACCTGGGCATACCCACGCACCTTCACGAAGCACAACTGTGTGAGCATATATTTGAACAAGGAAGCACAGGTTGGAACAAAGATTACTTCGATACATGTTCACCCACACAGGAACCCATCCTTCCCAGAGAATCAAACACTGCTACATAATTGGATGCGCAGCATGGGAATCCAGAAAAGGATTCATTCTGCAAAATGAAATGGTTACTTACCAGGAGTAATTTTGCAGCCTGAAGACTTCTCTAGATTCACATGCCCCCCCCGAAATGGGTGAAAATCAAATGGGCAAGGAGAATCAATGATTTGAGACGAGAGGAGGGTAAAAAAAAAAAGTGAAAAGAAAATCTCAAGCTGGCAGTGACACACAGGAACTTCTGGGGTGCTTTCTGATGTCACACACGGGTTGGACTTGCCACCAAATGGTGGTTGAGACACACACCTGAAAAAGACAAGACAAAACACAATTCAGGACGCAACCAGTAGTTACTGTAATGGAGGCACATCATATGAATCCCGAAAACTCTTCAGGCTGCAAAACTACTATTGCTGGTAAGTAACCATTTTGTTTTTTGCCATGACAATGTTCATAGAGCTTTAAATTCTGCAGATAGTCTGAAGGGGACTTTCAGCCAACTGAACTGCCTGAAGTGCAGTGGTGAAACCATTAAAATATGAAGAATAAGGGGTTGTGGCCAGGCAAGATGGCCGGGTGTACGTGATCCACGCCGGCTCTGGAGCCTTGTAGCGTCTCGGGCTGGTTCAGATATGGGAGGTAGCCAGAAACTCGCCTAATCGGCCATCGTAGAAGTGCGCTTTCACCGGGACCCTGTGGGAGCAATTTTGCGCTCCGTACAACTGGAAATGTCTATATACTCAACGGCGGAGGGAAGCGGAGCGGGCTCTTAAAATGGCCCTGCTGGGCCCATCTGTCCCGGGAAAGCGGAGCAGTTGAAGCGCTGCACCAGCGTTCGCAGCGAGCCACCCGGAGAGACGCGGCGGAAGGCGGGGGTGCAGATATAAGCCTGCTGTTACGGAGGGGACGCGCCCATTGTAGGGCGGAGTTGGCACTGGTCCCATGAGGCTCCCGCCCGCCATTGCATTTATTCACCGTGGGACGGAAGACAGTGAGCGGGGGGCTTTGTAGACATTGCCGGGAATCCGGATGGTGAGCCCATGAGGCGGGGGGCTCCCAACACTATCCCCCCATCAGACTTTTGGGCATCGTAGCAGTACTCTTTGAGAGCCATAAGAAGTGCGCCTGACTCCAAAATGGTGCCCGCAGTTGATCGTCGCCAGGGGTCATAAGCGACACCCCTTGGGAGGCCCCCCCGTAGCATCTACAGCGTAGAGGCCGCAAAATAGAAGATACTGCAGCAGCAGCTCAGGCCTCAAGGAAAGATCACTGGTAATGACACGCACATCACATGTTCCCTGCCTGACTCTAAGATGGCCGACTATTTTTAGTCTGAGGGCAGACTTCTGGTTGTGAGGCAAGCCATTGGAAGGCCTAAGACCCTTTTGTTGTAGCAAGTGAGTAGAGAATCGGGGGGGGCCTCACTCCCTCCCTCGAAGAGGGACAGCCAGCCCACACATATGCCACCGAAAAAGGCGACAAGCAGTTTCCAATTTTTTTACTCCCACAGAAGAGGCAAGCCCAGGATCCAGGGAGAGAAGCTGCCAATATGTCGCTCAACAAAGGTGACTTTATGTCCTCTCTTCGGGAATTTAAAACAGAGCTTCGCTTAGAAATCAAGCAGGACATAAAGTCCTCCATGGACCAACTGAAAGCCGAACTCACTGAACGCATGACCGCCCTCCAGCAAGATGTGAACTCCATAGGCACTAGAGTTCTGGAGGTAAAGGGCCAGACGCAAGAGCTAAATAAATGCAGAGTCGCATCCCACGAAAAAGTGCAAGATCTTCAAACGCAATTACAGACGGCTCTCATGAAGACAGAAGACTTGGTAAATAGGTCGCGGAGAGAGAACATCAGAATAAGATTTAGAGGAAGGAGTGGAGGGGCCGGACCTAGAAGCCTTTATCGAGGGGCTCTTTGCAGAAATTCTTGGGCCGCGCCAGATGAAAATTAAAATTGACAGGGCACCCCGTTTGGGGAACCAACAGAGTGGAGAACGATGCAGTACCTGCAACATCCTTGTCAAGCTTCACTCTTTCAAAACAAAGGAAGCGATCTTGCAAGCAGCGAGGAAGAAAGACGAAATCTCCTTCCAAGGATGCAAATGCTTGTTGTACCAAGACCTGGCACCTTCCACACTACTGCAGAGACAACACTTTAGGCCAATAACGACCAAATTACGAGAGGGCAGTATTAAATATAGATGGTCGTTCCCCTTTGGACTAATTTAATAGCAAAATACATCACAGAGTTGGAAGAAGGTTTGGGAAGCTTGGGACTCCTGATCCCCGAAGATGACCGCAGCCAGGGAACGTCGAAAGGAAAAGAACCTGCAAGAGGCACAATATCCCAATTGCGTACGATCCCTAGGGGCAGACTATCTAAAAATTAACGAGACACTGACGACCATAAAAAAGAGACTGTGGAAGTCCTACTGGTGGGGAGCCGAAGCAAGGGACAGTTTAATAAGCGGAGGAATGACAGCAGAACCTGGAATCTGTCTCTTACAGGCTACATATACCCCTGGTCCACTGGCCAGAATGGACTTTCCTAGGCTGCCTCTGAACTACGTGAACAACAGCCAAGGCTGCGGACCCTGACCAGGGCCCCCATCACGACCTCAAGCAATGTGTTAGCTGGGGGCCTTCGGGCTGCCCAGCTCAGGTTATTCTTGGTTATTTGTTTCACATGTTTGGGGAGGCGGTTTATAGGGGATGGTGGTGGACAATGTGGAATACTAGACAAGTAGCACGTTGCTGCCGTGAAGGTAGGTACATCGTTACAGGACCTGATGAGTTTCTAATGGAGGGGAGGGGGAGAGAAGGGAGGGTTTGAACATTTACAGATCTGACGATAAGGAGGGGGGTGGGTCCTAGTGCGTGATGATTTCAATAGACTCTTGGAATGTGAGGGGCCTGAACTTGCCCCTCAAACGACATAACATTGAAATATCTGGTAGATCACCATTTTTGACGTAGTAGCGCTTCAAGAAACACATTTAAAGAAAACAGAGGTGCTACGGCTCCGCCACAAAAGTTACTCCTTAATCTATAGATCATCAGCAGGGACAAAGCAGAAGGGAGTCGCACTAATGTTTCACAGCACTACAACATTTCAGCCAGAAGCCATAACAGCAGATGGAGAGGGTAGGGTGAATATGGTGAAGGGGAAACTGAGGGGTCGACAATGCACGTTCATATCGGCATATGCACCCAGCACAGGTCAACCGGCGTTCATGACCTCCCTTTTGGATTTGGTGGGCGGTTTTGCAGGTGGCCAGGCCGTTCTAATGGGAGACTTTAACTTAACATGGCACGCAGAAATAGATAGCACCCACCCCCAGAGGTCGGCTACAGGTAGCTTTCCCAAAGGGATTAAACAGAAGATACAGGCCTTGGGTCTAAAGGACACATGGAGATCTCTATATCCGACCACCAAAGATTACACCTTCCTCTCACACGTGCATCAATCTTATTCGAGGTTGGACTACATATTTATAAACTAATCTCTACTGGGGTCCCTCCAGGCGGCAAAGATGCTCCCGATCACCTTCTTAGACCATAGCCTTGTCACAATTTGCCTTGCTTGGGGTTACACCAGGCCCGCCAAGATGGTACTTCCCGGTATCAGTCACTAGAGATGGGGTACTGCGAGATGAACTTCGGTCGGCAATCAATGAATTCTTTCAGCTGGAACAGCCCCAGGCAACCTCCCCCCCCTGAACAATTGGGATGCATTTAAAGCGGTTCTCAGGGGCAAATGCATTGAACTAAACTCTACATTGAACAAACGGAGGGTTAGGGAGCGAGAGGCTTTAGAGGCCGAGCTGGAGGGAATAGAAAGAGCACAAAAAGAACCCCACCTGGGCCCTGCAACGTAAACTAAGCGCCCTGAAAGGGAAAATCATGGCGATCTACACCAATAGGGCAAAATACACCCTACTGTGGCTCCGTCAGATCTACGCCCAGGGGAGCAAGGTGGGAGCCCACTTGGCTAGACAGCTACGTGAAAAAAGGGAGACGGAATACATAGGGGGCATCTGCGACAGAGAGGGCAGCATAATGCACGCAGACGAAGATAAGGCAAACATATTTGGAAGGTTCTATAGAGAGCTATATAGGCTCACCTACAGATCTGCATGTAAAACATCAGTACCTGCACTCACTTGAATTGCCCCAAGTTCCGACATTGTGGAATGACCAACTAAACGCCCCTTTCACCGCCGAGGAGGTAGGGAAGGCGATTGCAAAACTCAAGCCTAACAAGTCCCCAGGACCAGATGGCCTGACGGTCCATTTCTATAAAACATATGCATCAGAGATCACCCCGCATCTCCTCACCTTTCTATTTAATGCAATAGCTGAAGGGTGCACGGTGTCGAACTCAATGGCGGAAGCAGTGATTACAGTAATTCCTAAGACCGGGAAAAATCCTCAGAACTGCCCCTCCTACAGGGCCCTTGCACTGCTAAATCTAGATACCAAACTATATTCCGCCATATTAGCTGCTAGACTAGAGGACCTGATGCCAGAACTAATCCACCCTGATCAATCGGGCTTCATAAAGGGGAGGCAGACCCACAACAATATCTGTTGAACAATACATTTGATAGAAAAAGTAACCAAACACAAGATCCCGGTGATTCGCCTGGGTGCCGAAAAGGCCTTTGACAGGGTGGATTGGTTGTTCCTCTTCCGCACCCTAGAACGATTCGGCTTTGGGAGGGGGTTTATTAATATGATTAAGGCTAATAACTCACACCCACACTCGAGAGTGCAGGTCAACGGAATTAATTTGCTTCAGTTTCCCTTAAACAGAGGTACAAGACAGGGTTGCCCGCTCTCGCCCCTTCTGTTCGCTTTAAGCATTGAACCATTGGCAGCACGAATCAGGGCAGCCCTGGAGATTAAGGGGATTGGCTTCGGCGGAGAGGAACACAAACTGTCATTATTTGCGCATGATGTGCTGATGACACTCGCTTACCCCGGCCCCTCATTGCAGGCGCTACATACAGAATTCAGAAGATTTGTGAGCGTTGCCGGTTTCAAAGTAAATCTGGCTAAATCCTCCATTTTAAATCTTACGATTCCAGATGGAGGGGCTCACCTTCTCCGTGGGCAAACTCCATTTCAGTGGGCCAAGCGCTCTCTTCAGTACCTGGGAATTCAGCTCACACCGCGGTTGGAGGACCTCTACAGGGCCAACTATCCCCCATTAATGTCCCAACTTCAACAGGATCTCAAACGTTGGAGAACCCTCTACATTTCTTGGCTCGGGCGAATACATGCAATAAAAATGACAGTGTTACCAAAGCTACAATATCTGCTCCAAGCACTACCAATCGACCTAGAACGGGAATTTCTGCCCACACTTTGCCCCCTCATCACCAAGTACGTGTGGCAGAATGGTAGGGCGCGTCTTCCTTTTCATACACTATGACGCACAAAGGGCGAGGGTGGGGTGGCACTCCCGGATTTCAGTTTGTACTACAAAGCTGCTCAACTGAGGATTATCACGGAGTGGTCCATCATGGAGTCCGTGAGACCAGAGAACAGACCCCAGAGTCTGGTAGCGTACTCCTAGCAACACTCTGATAGACCTGTATGCATACCATGAAGTCACCACCACAGTTATTTAAGGAATGGGTTAAGTGTGGGGAGGGTTAGCTGGGCAGGGGGTATAAGGACTTAAGGCTCAAATTGCTTTAAGCATTGGATTAATAAAGAGGGCAAGTATGTGACAGTTGGTTTGGGGGGGGGGGTTAGGCACCCACAAATGAAGACTCTGTACCCTCTTTAGATTGTAACGAGAATGTGAGGAATGTTCTTTATACACAGTGTAATGCCTCCTGAAATGATATGCTTGATTAATAAAAAGATTTTTGAAAAAAAATATGAAGATATTCAATGTGGGTATTCACAGCTTCAATATGCAGTCCAATATTATTGATTCAAGAATAGAGAACTATTCCATATTGGGCAATTACCACTCCAGTGTTGACATTTTAACCCACAGGCTAATTTCATTGGGTCTCCTCAGGACAAAAAGTCGTCTGACAAAGTACCTCTCAGCTGTGTTTATCCTACACCCATAGAGGTTTCTTAACAGGCTTTTAAAGGCCCCTTCACCTGAAGGGGAGGAACCTCTGCAATGGACACCAGCAACAGTGGGCCCAGTACCAGAGCTCTCCTGTGCTTGCTAGTCTGAGCTACCTGATTTAAACCCAGGTGGAGAAGTGCACCATTCCTGGAGGTTTTGCCATAGGTTGATATGTGGATTGGACAGAACAAGCTCCTTTTCCTTTAGGTATTGCAATACCAGTTGATGCATGGCATAGACAGTGCAAGCTCCTATTCAATCTCCAAAGCTCAGTTTCAACGTGTTTTTCAAATACTGTTCTGGTCCCGTCCGTGTCTCCTTCATACCTTGGTCTACCTTAATGTACTTTGTTTTCTGGAAGTCCTCACATCCCGGAGAAGCACTTCCCATCAAGCAGTGCTGGGGCTGAAGACACTTAACACAGATGTCACTTTCTCAGAGAATGAGCAGAGGTGATGGAATGAACACAGTTCCAATATTTTCCTCCATGCCAGGCTAAATGCTCATGAACAGACCAGCACTAGGTCTGTAACCTCTGCATCTCTTACCAACAATGACACCGCTCACTGCCACCCATGCCTAGCATTTTGGTTGAAAAAACCCTCTGTTTCGGAAGGTAGTTGCTGGCCGCAGACTATGCAGTAGCAAGTCCTCTCGGGCACACCGGGCATCTCAAGGGAAAAAGACCCCTTTGGTACCCAGCCGAAGGATGTCTTCTCTGCGCTGAAGACCATCCCAGAGGTGAAGACCATCCTCAGAAACGTGAGTTTGCCAGTAGTTGATAAACATGACTGTTCCCCAAGCAGAGACAGAACACCACTCCCAAGTAGTAGGGCATAGAGTCCTGAGCATGCTGATTGAGGCAAACCCACCCATGGGTCACCATCATCCACTGGCTCTGGTCGGCACAAACAAAACCCTGCAGAGAGTGCAAAGCCTCCTATGAAAACTGGTAACGTCACACCTAGACTCTGGACCCAACCCTTCATCGGCTCTGAAACAGTCTGGCCCAGCCACTGCTTCTCCTGCACAGAAGTCAAGTCAATGCTTTCATCGAAGCCCAAGCTGCCTTCAGCATCCAAGACACTACACCGAAAACTGATTCAGCACTAAAACTCCATCCTTCCCTGAAACCTTAAAGGTCACAGGGAAAGGAGCCAGGGAGACCTGAAACAACCACCCTCGAAGAAAGGAAACTAAGGAAGCAGGAGAGGGCCAAGGAAGGCTCAGCGGAAGCGCTGGACCTGAAGATAATTGTGTTGATGTCTCTCTCAATGCCAAATAGCGGGACCTCGAAATTGAGAAAGAAGAGGCAACTCTGAGCCAAGATGGGTGCAATCCTAAAAAAGATTTCAAGGCTTCTATGAAAGAACTTCGAAACCTCCTATGCAGAAGAGCAGCACAGAGAGCTCAATTCATCCAGTTACCTCCCCTCTCCCCACCGCAAGAAGAGGAACAAGAGATGTTCCTCTAAGAAGGATACAGAGGACATGGGGATCTTCTAGGACGCCGAAAGCAGCAATGAACTGTGGCAGGACCTCAAAACTGACTCACCAGAGGACGTTGTAGACCGATATCCTTGATCGTCTCCACCTGATGACACTGAGCTGTATAATCTGGTTTTGAAGAGACCAGCTGATAAGTACAGGGTACAACAAGAAGAGGACACAGTCCTGTTTCCATATAGATATACTCCCATCCTAGAGAAAAATCATTACCTTTCCATGCTGCCAAGCATGTAAGCATTTTTGATCAAGAAAGGGAAGCTTTCAGAGAGCCAGCCTCCTGCATGGCCGTAACACAGAGAATAGAGGAAAAGAAATATAAACATTCCTCCAAGCACCCTGTTTACATTATGGGCAAAGCAGTGGTGAATTCCATCATTGCGGCCACGGCAAGGAAATGAGCCAATGTCCTAACATCCACAGGACCCCAACCAGAGAAGAAAAGCAAGAGAGAGGAAATGGTAGGCTGAAAAGTAGAGAGGGTGGCTGTGACACAATGGAGGATCGCAAAATCAAACGCACTCCTCTACCGCTATGCTCACAGCCACTGGGAAGAGGTTGGAGAGCTCTTGAAACACCTCCCAAAACAATACCAGAAAAGGGGAGCTTCACTGGTACAGGAGAGCAAAGCAAAAGCCAACACATGCTTGAAGTCTACATTGGATGTTGCGTACACAGCCAGTAGGAAGCTGGTAACCGGATCATCCAAGAAGAGACATGCTTGGCTGCGGGTGTCCAGTTTTCAAAATGAGGTTTAGGCAAACATCCTAAACATAGCCTTCTCAGGTTGGAGCCTATTTGAAGCTGCTGTAGACACACTACAGCAGTTTTTATAAAAAGGACAATGACACTGCAAAGGCCACGGGGACACTGTAGTTCTGGGGGCAAGCAAGAAAGGGAACAACCCCGGTGAGCAGACCCCCACTGGCCGGGAAAGCTTTCAAGGTGCAACGCCACAGCCATCCTACCAACAACTGGACCCAAACCATGGAGTGAAGTGGCAGTTCAAAACACCACAGATAGCCCTTTTGGGGCAGAGGAAGGGGACAAACTTCCAGAGGGGCCAGATCCTCTAGCAAGGGACTTTGCTTATCAACTGCGCCACCACATAACACCAATGGGGGCAGAATAGAGGCCTTCTTCCAGGAGTGGAGGGTCACATCAGACCAATAGATCCTCCGCATCATCCAATAGGGTTACTACATAGAACTTGTAAAGCTGCCGCCCTGGGTCAAACCAAAGAAAGGACCACACCGGGAGGAGATAAGAGGTGCTGCCTCCAAAGTGAAGTGCAAGAACTACTACAAACAAGCATTGGCAAAGCCAGAGCTATTGGCCTTGTAAAATGTCGTTTAGCCGTGTTGTCTAGCAGCACATCTGCTGTTCAGCATGGCTGAAAGTTACGAAAGCCTAGAATCCCAGGATGTTGAGCCGATGCAGAGTCTCTTCGCCCACCCCTCCCCTTAAGTTTATTGTTCTGCTCCTCCTAACACAAAAAAGCGCTATGACGTGGCCTGCACTGGCTGCATCATATCGCTTTTTTTGTGTGACTTTTAGCTATGCTGTATAGCAGATGTGCTGCTAGACAACATGGCTGAAAGACATTCACATGGCCAATAGCTCGGGTATTGCTGAGATCTGTTGTCTTTGCCAATGATTGTACGGTGTTGACAGGGTCTTGCTGAACAAATGTGGAAATGATAGTGAGAAACAGTTGAGGAGCTTTTAAGTGAAGTGAGGATGTGACGTAATGGCCAGATCTGCCGGCAGGGGAACTGGGGAACCAGGTTCGAATCTCTGGGTTGGCTGAACAATTTGTGATTCTGAGCAAATCACTTACACTTCTACCTGCCTACGACAATGAATGTATCATTGTGTAATGTAACTGGTGAGCATTTAAAGTGCTATAATATCATCGGCTGATGTTGGCGCTATGGCAAGATTGAGGATGGAACTAGGGCTTTAATACCATTGGATCGTGCAAAAAAAAAAAAAAAAGCTGCTAAAAGACTGGGAGGATATGAAACAATAAGTGTTTAAGTGACTTAAAAATGAATTGCTGGATAAAATATAGAAGATGGATGATAGGTGGGATGGATAGATATAGATAAAATATAGATAGATGATTAAATGAAGATAGATAGATAATAGATAGCTAAAAGATAGATGACAGATAGATAAGATATAGGTAGGTGGATAAGTAGATAACAGGTGAATAGATAAAAGATAGCTACAAGATTGCTAGATAGATAAAAGATAGATTGCTGAATAGATAAATAATAGATAAGATAGGTAGGTAGATTGTTAAAAGATAGATAGCTAGACAGATGAAAGATAGGGAGATTTTTATGCAGCGCTATACGTATATAAAGCTGTGATTGTCAAATTCAATGTCAAATATGACCGCCACTTTTCACGTTTTCGATGCCAGAAGTGCGGAGCCATAAAGTGAACCAACGAGTGTGTGTCAAAACTAGGGTCTTGAAAAGGGAGCAACCCTAGCCCTAAAAATGAGTCTACAGAGTGGGGAGGCATGGGCCGGTCTGTAAGGAATATGCAGCTAGATATTGTCTCTACCAGATAATGCGTTAACGAAGGTAAGTAACTTGTTCATCTTATCGAGACTTCTAGCTGCAACTGCCTTACCTTTGAATAGATACTCAAGCCACACTTCCTGGCGGTGGGCTGTGGACAAATTACTAGACTAGAAAGTCCCGCAGGACTGAACAGGCAAAATGCCCATCCCTACAGACCTGACTGTCCAGACAGTTGTGTTTAGCAAACATGTGCAGTGAAGCCCATGTTGCAGCCTGACAGATGTCCAGGACTGGCACTCCATGGGATCACGCCTGGTGGCAGCCTTCTGCCTGGTGGAATGGGCTTGTAAGCCTTCAGGAGGCTGCTACTTAGCCAGGGTGTACCAGATCTTAATATAGATAACGACCCAGCGCAAAATGGTTTGTTTATGCACTGCCTGACCTGTTTTTAGCTCCCACCTAACCTACAAAGTGTTGGTCGTCCACCTGGAACTCTTGTGCGGTCAAGGTAGAACAATGCTCTTTTTGGGCCCAGACGTTGGAGACGCTTCTCTTCCTTAGAGGGATGCGGAGGAGCATAAAAGCTGGGCAGTGTGACCGACTGACCCAGATGGAATGGGGTCACCCTCCTTAGGCAGGAAAGAGGCCCGATTGCAAAGCACTACCCTTTCCTGAAATGACATGAGATAAGGAGGCGCGGATTATAAAGCCTGCAGCTCACTCACCCTCTGGACAGAGGATATTGCTACTAGAAATGCTGTTTTTATAGTGAGCAACCCGAGGGGACAATTATGTAGCGGCTCAAAGGGAGCGCATATAAGGTAAGTGAGAACTAGTTTCAGATCCCACTGAGGCATAATAGGAAACATTTACAAGCCCTTTCAGGAACCTATTTACAATAGGGGACTTGAATAAAGCGAGTTGGTCAGGCAGCCGGAGGAAAGCGGACAGAGCAGAAAGGTAACCCTTGAGAGTGCCCAGAGCAGAGCCCTGCTGGGCAAGGGAAGAATAAAGAGAAGAATATCAGAAAGAGAGGCAGAAAGAGGGTCAATAGACTTTTCCGTACAATATTTTACAATTTTTTGCCAACGGCAGGCGTATACCTTCTTGGTAGAGGGCTGCCTGGCCTCCAAGATAACCTTACAGACTTCAGGAGGAAGGTCAGAAGCTGTCAACTATGGCCACTCAGTCCCTACGCAAGTAGGCGAGGAGTTGACCGGTTCGGGTGGAGAACCCTCCCCTGCTGCTGCGACAGAAGATCCTCCCGATGAGGCAGCCTGATCAGAGGATCGATGTCAGGATTTCTGCCACAGCTCACCTTTCTTGACTATCACAATATACCGGCATGACTCATATCATCTCTCCCAACACTTATGAATGAACGAACATCTTGTACCCTGACTTTTGTAAATATTCATGCTATTGGTAATAGCTAGCTGCAGCTGGTGTTCCCCGGTTTGTTTGAAGAGGCTTAATACCTTTTACAAATCTTTACCATGCATATGCAAGGTCAGGTTTCAAGCGCCACGGAAACATCCAGAAAATCCACTAGAATAAGCATAAAGCAACCAGCATAGAAGACCTCAACGTGAACCTTCTGGAAGACCGCTCTCCTCAAATTAATCCCCTGCACCTGTTCCCTGATATTAGCAAATAACTTGACCTTTGTGAACATTGTAAAGCACCTTTAAGAAGGCAGCCTCATCAAGTTAATTATCTGCACCTGTTCCTTGTTACAAACAATTACAATGTGACCTTTATGAACATTCTAAAGCAGTCTTATTTAAAGACCGTCCACACTCCTCCACTTCGCTTAGCCTCTTTGCCTGCCACTTACCTGTTTCCTGATTTCCTGGACACTGTCTTGCCAGCTCCCTTGATCCTACCGCTTCGACCTCACCCCAAAGAACGTCCTGAATTTCTCTTGCACCTGGATGGAAAAAAGGAGAGATGCATTAACAGACTTGATTTTACTACGCAATGAGCTAAGTCGCAACATCGTGCTGCAAACAAAGGTAACCAGTGTTTTTGTTCAACTTGTTCGTACTGTTGGCAGGGCTCTGCCAGAGAGGACTTGGGTGACGCTAACCACATCCAAATTTGCTTGTGGGTTTAATGCTGAAATCGTACTCAGTATAGTTTCGAACATTTGGATAAAGGAGCCTCTACGGACGATCTAAATGAAAATGAAACAACAAAACTTAAGGTACTATATCTGCCGGTACCATTTGACTTTTCAGAGTTCAAATTTAGGATCTCTTGGATAGGGAGTTGTCATATAGGGGGTTTAGTGACCTCAGGGGTAAGTAGCCCATTGGGTACTACCCTACACTCCCCTAAAACATCCCTAAATTCAGTATTTAGGGGAGTCCCTGGCACCGGAAAATCAGATCCTGATGACCTACGAAGAAGAACACTGAAGAGCTGTGAAAGCAGAAGACTCAAGAAGAGCAACTAACTGGGCACCAGTCCTGCCAGCCTGTCTGCTGTTGCCTGTCTAACCTGCACCAAAGATGTCTCGTACTGCAGCTGTTGGGCCTCCAAAGCCTGGGAGGACTGCCTGCCTTCAATAAAGACTTGAGAACTCCTGTAGAGCAGCAGAACTGCTCTCCTGCATCCTGCTTACACAAGAAGAACCGTGAGGATTCCAGAACCACCAAAACTCGACACCGCCTAGTACCACTGCACCCAAGCCCCCCAGCCCGAGTCAAAGTGGGCCAACTGTGTCAGCGTGGTCCTCAAGAGACAGAGTTCACCTTGGTTTTGCCCCTCATGAACTCTCTGACGCTGTCTGCAGCCCCTGGTTGCAGGCCCCCTGAACTGCGAGTGCTCCCAGAAGCAGCAACCTGACACCTTAACAACCCTTTGCATCCGGCTGTCCCGGTCCATGGAGAAGAGGACCACCGGTGTCCTCACATCCCCCTAGCATCACAAGACTTGAGCCCTTTGCTGGGTACAGTCCGACTGGCCTCCCAGTCCATACCTGCAGCCTTTTTTCTCGTAGACCAATCCCCATTGACTAACACTGGGCACCTGACACTGTATTGCACCCCTGCACCCGGCTGCCTTAGTGCCAATGGAGGTGACTTGCTAGTGCTGCCTTGGACCTTGCACCCTACTCACCTTAAATCCAGGCGATTGGTCTTGTAAGACACTGTACTGTACCTGAACGTGGTACTTTTTCCTTCCTTCGGATAACATTGCAGCTTCTGTCGACTTTTTGAACATAAAAGTATTTCTCTTGCAAAACTTACTTACCTGATCATATTGATTCTGGTGCCTAAACATGTATAAAGATACGTGTTATTTTTATAAATTTGTGTGGCTCACCTTATTGAGTCGTGTGCCTCAGTTATTGCCTATTGTGTGTTTTTGCAGATGTCTAACACTCCTCTCTAATAAGCTTAAGGCTGCTCGACTACACTGCCCCCTAGAAGAGCACATTGGGATTGCTAGAGCAAGCCCCTTGCCACTCATAAGGGACTACCTGGACTCTTTGGATAATATACCTCATTTTGGTATATTATATAAAGAGCCAGCTTCCTACACTTGTTGCAACTAATCATAATGCCAAATGCCTGTAATTTGGCAGCAGGTGGTCTTGCCAAAGTCACAAGTGTTTGTATTGAGATGGACCACCAAATTCATATATGCTTTTCTGTGAATACCTCTGTTACCTAGAGTGTTGTGCGAATCCATGGGAAAGGTCTGTGCAAGTTCCACTTCAATACGTTACCAGGTACACACATACTGTCCCGATACTATAGGCAGATCCAACATCACAATCTGTGCTCCCTTCGCTTAACAGCTTGCCTCCTCGGGACTTGAATTTGGTCATCTCAGAAGGTTGTAGACAGATACTTAAAGTGGCAATTCCCCCTTAATAATGAAAACCTTATTTGAACAGGAAATGGTTTCTGTCATGAGTGCGCTTAGAAGAGTTGGACCTTTTAATAATGGCCTCATATCAGTTTTTCCTATAGTTACTTAAATTGGTAAAAGTAGGGCTAAAGTATTCAACAGTAAGAGAGCACCTAGCCACTATCTCAAGATACCTATGGAAACTTAATGAGGCATCATTGTTTTCTACAAAATCCCTTCATGACCATTTGTGAATTAAGCAATTCATCAATAGTTCGTTTAGGACTTTTTCGCTAGCATCAAGACTTCATAGAGCTTTGTGAGCACCTATCGTGGAAGACAGCCTTTTCAGTAGCAATTCTATCAGCAAGGAGAGTACGTGATCTACAAGCACTTTCTTGTAAGGACCTATACCTGCACTTATGTGAGGATAAAGTGACACGCTACAAATCCATTGTTTAATCCTAAGGTGCCAACATTCTTTCATTTAAACAAGGAACTATAATTACCGACCTTTTTCCTCAACTGGCTACTGTAGCTGGAAAAGCTCTTTATTATTTAGACATTGAGCTGTTTCAAATTTGACCTATAACAAACCAAAGATTTTGGTGCATCAAAATAGTTATTTGTGACTTATGGTCCTTGTAGACTCTTAGCTAAACAGACTTTGGCTGCATGGATAGTCTTGTGCATCTCCATGATGACCAGACCTATTTCTACGAGGAGTATGGCAGCTACAATAGCTTTAAGTGCCATTAAGAGAAATCTGTGAAGTAGCAACTTGGAGTACAAAGTTCACTTTCCAGAAGCACTTTTGTATTGATGTCCAATGCAGAAATCAGTGGTGAAACAAGCTGTACCTGAACCTTTTTGTTTTCTTAAGGTGACCCTCATTCCTACTTACCCATGGTTATTGGTACTGCTTTGTTAATTCAAGCATGTAAACCTATAAAAGAATACAATGATGGAGAAGAAAAATGATTCTTGTGTGTAACTACACCATTTGTGTCATTCACTGATTTAGATTTGACCCATCCTCCTGTCCTTGCAAGTGGTCTAAGTTTATTCATAGTGCACTACTATGAGCTCAAATATCTGTCAGTTAGAAGCCTCTGGGAGACATAGAGTACTGGGTCCTGTCACCTGACTGTCCACAGTTCAGATCACATAATACGGTTGACTGGTTGCATGTAGTGTATGGTTGTTTTTCAATGTTGAGTGTGTATAAATACACTGCTTTGTTATCATTGACTACCAGGTGGTCCTATCCTGATGAGAGGGAGTAATGGAAGCATATGAATCTATGAAAGATACCAGTGCTGGAGAACTGCAGTTACAGGTAAGTAACTTTCTTCAACTTTAGGGTCTCACTTTATCAAGCGCACCAAGGGCCCTAAGGACAAATCAAGCATTAGTGGGCATCCCTGTCTCATCCCTCTCCTCAGTGGAAAGATCTGTGTAATTCCTCATTATGTTCATCCCATCTCTCGTTAATATACAGCAACATAATTCAGTTTATATAATGATGGCCAAATTTTATACCCTCTAAAGCTAGTGATAGTCAAGGAATAAAACACCTTCTTCTTCCAATGATTGAACATTCAAAGGTTTGGCCACAGATTTGGTTATTTCTATTTTATTATGCTACCTCTTTAAATACGGCTTAGTGGACCTATTATGCATCCATCTGGATTTGGTCCAGATGTACTGAACAGCTGATAACGCCAGCGATTGTATTGACTAACACCTTGTGGCAGACAAGCCCCCATAGCAGTCTGCAGAAGTTCTGCACAAGGGCAACATTACCTTCTGTGCCTTTCCCTGTCTTGCCCTTAATCATTCCTGCTCTACTTCTGGTAGCCCAACCGTGGTATAAGTTTGCCTGCATTGTGACCCATTTCATAAAGCCTTCCTTGAGGTCTCATTAGTGAGCAGTGAACAGCATTTCCTCTCAACTGACATCAAGTAGTCTTCTGACCATGCTGTTGTCCTCCTCAAATTTGAGAAGTATATCAGATTAATCGTAGTACTGGATCTCATTTGGGAAGAGGGTCTTCCGATGAAGAACCGGGCCCCCACTTTATCCAGTTTTGCTCTCCTTGAAAAGAAATACAAATCCCCATATAGTTTACCTACATTTCCCTCAAACTAAACAAAATTGAATCAGTCATTTCAGTGGCCGCAAAGTGTAGATGACACAACTCACTGTCTCCTATAAACATAGCACCTGATGAAGAGGGAAAGAAGCTAGATGCTCTGGGTAAAATCAGACACATTTCCAGCAGCCTCTATGAAACTTGTGAATGCAGCTGCAACTTAGGCTGGTATGATGGTCAGGCCTGACATGTTATAGCTCCGTCACTAGATCATTTGCTCTATCAATACAAAACTAAGGCAATGTCTAGTTTGAACGAAGGGGAGGCTTGCCTCTACAACACTTTTTGACACTACAATGGTTTCTGGAAACAAACATTTCGACCAAATGGTGGTGTTCTCCATAGATACAGCTGGTTCAAGAGCACATACTTTGACCTGCACATGCTGGCATGCCTTTGAATGTCCGAAAACTATTTTGGTAGTATGTGGATGAAGCATTCCAGGCTGTGAAGGTGGATACAGAAATGGCTAGATTTTTAACTGTTCAAGGCTGATACATCTTACAACAAATTCTGCCAGCAGTCCTTTAGTAAAGGTTGAAGGTTCCTATGCAATTTGTCACCCCTAATGAGGTTATGGATCCTCCCAACTGAAATAAAAAAATATAAGCTACAAACGAAAGGGGTCTCCAGCTTCAAGTGTGGAGTTCAACGCTGATCAATAGGACTTACCAAGACCTTGGCAGAATTATTAGGCATTATTTAATAGTGTGGTGAAAATTACCATAGACAGCTATTTTTAGATTTGATATGATTTGGCCACACATTAGAATTACCCAAAAAACAACCCTTGAACACCACCCAAGAAGGAGCAAAGTTGTCACCTATACAAAAACAAATAGTGGCAATGCTCCTGGCAGTTGAACATCCAATATCAACACTGTTATTCTGGATATTAAATCAAGTACAGCATCTATAGATATAGTATAAATGGTGCTGCCATGGTACTATGACCACCCTGCCACCAAGGGTGTATGATTATCAAGGACAAAGTCCTTGGCACAATTGACTTAACGTGGTGAGTACCAGAGCACACAAAAGAAGTCCATAAATGGATTGGGTAATCCAAGTATAAAGTCCTGGCAAGTGCCCCACCCAAGCCTAATACACTAAGACCTGCCTGGGAGGTGGTCACACCTCCCTGCCACAGGAAACCTATTGTTCTACCTTCCCCTGCTCGAGCTTGGCTCAGCAGCAGGAGGGCAGAATCGTGTCTGTGGTCAGCAGAAGCACTAGCATGCTATCAGACCCTGAAAGGCTGTTACCGGGTGTACAGAGGGGTACCCCAAGGGAGGCCCACAGTACATGGGATCATACTTCCAACATTGGAATCGGTGTTGGGGTATGATTCCAACATGTTTGATACCAAACATGACCTGCTTCGGTGTAGCCACTATATAGTTAGACATCTCGTAACAACTGATGTCCACTATATGTATTAAAATGGCTGACTACACTTACAAAGCCTGGAGAATCGACACTGGGGTTTGTGGTGGTGTCCTGCTCATGCAGGGGCACCCTCACACTTGTAACCAAGCACCCTGCCCTCAGGACTGAAGAGACTGCCATAGAGGTGACTTATAGGTTTTAAGTGTAGTGACCTCAGATATAAGGAAACTTATATCTGTCATGAGGGGTGCACGCACCAGCTCACACAGGCTGCAATGGCAGGCCTGTAATCTCAGTTTGAGTGACTCCCATGGGTGGCACAATACATGCTGCAGCCCATGGGAGACCCCTGGTGTACCTATGCCCTGGGTCCCTTAGTACCATATACTAGGGACTTACAAAGGTACACCAATAACCAATTGTGGATGTACACAAGCATTTACCATAGTCAATTTTGGGAGAAAGCACAGTACCTTGGGTCCTAATTAGCAGGATCCTAGTCAGACTAGGTCAAAAACATACTGACATCAAGCAAAAAGTGGGGGTAATCTTGAAAGCAGATCCTACTTTCCTACAACTACAAAAGAGAAACAGATTTTATTTGTGATTATTTCTACTGAGGGAAAAGTTAGGACAGTTAGTCGATTCTGTATCATAGGGGCCTGAACCAATACTAAAATGCAGATTCTCTCTATGTTCACGATCAAAGATATAATCTGAAAACTGGATTTAAGGGCCTTGTGACCTCAATAGACCTCCACTGCACCACCTTTAATGTTTCCATCAACCCCAAATCCAGGTAGTATCTATGCTTCAGGTTAAACCAATCAGCACTACTAGTCTATGGTGCTAACCTTTGGCCTTAAGCTGGCACTGAAAAATTTCCCCAAAGGGTTTAACACCAGTAGTAGCACACCTTGGTCATTTGTAAATCCTCATACAATCTTACCTCAACAACTGGTCAATCGAAGCCAGTTTTTAAAACTGCTGTACAAACGTCACATGGGCAGTTCTGCAAGTACGTTGACGTTTGAATAGCACTTTGAACCAAGTCAAGTTATCCTTACACCAAGGATATCTATTCTGTTTTTAGGTATATTGAGCGAGGAACACCATTTATTGGTAGCGTTGGAATGTGACATGCTGTAAAGTGTGCAGGATATTTACACAGTATATACTTGTTATACACTGCTGACGACACTAGATAATCCTGTATTTGGCTGTCATGTTAGTTAACTGGAACTATACACAAAGTAATTTAAGGGTTAGCCCAAAACCTCCGGTGTCTGGGGCCATCTGGCACAATGCAGGTATTTAATTTTAATTTGGAAGCTCCACAATTTGTTAGAATAATTTGATTGATGGAGGTGTTTGACATAATGATCAATTGCTTGGCAGTGGAAGATGTTCCACGCCGTTAGTACCGAATTTGAGTTGGATGAGGGTTTCCTTGGCAATACCGACAAATATCACATTGCCTGAAGAGTTTTAGGTTCTTCTTGTCTTATTACTGGAATCCCTGATCAGAAGATATCTCATGCTGTCAGGAGGATTGAAGGGTGTAGATTCAGGGCTCTGTAGTATATTGAATGAATATTTATCATCAAACCTGTCAGCCGACCTCTAGATTGTTCTTCCAGGATTCTCCTGGCCGACAATTTGCAGAAGAGGATTGGTCACAATTACTCACTGCACATGACAAATAACTAAGGCAAATAAGGGAAGTGAGACTGAAGTTCCCATACTTCAAAATCCTATAGAAATGATACTGGTATCCTCTTAAATATGTAAGGCAGGCCAACTTCCTCACTTGGATTGATGCAGTGTAAACAACTGAGGTGCGCCTTACTGCACATCTTGTGCCACTGTCCTAGACTGAAATCATACTAGTCTGACACAAGCTTTGTTGTAAAACTCCAATGGTAACCCCGTTTCCCCCATCGGTTCATTTAGCCGTCATAACATGTCACAGTTGCCAAGACAGGGTTAAAGAATCACAAACCTAGATGGATTACCACATCACTAGAGGTAGCCAACATCTGCATATTATGCCACTGGAGATTGCAAATATGACGATGCAAGACAAATGGTTGACTGAATTGCTACATTTCCTCATGTGTGTGTCATTTTCATGAGGAACAATCCATCAGAATTGTTTTGTCAAATGCATGGATTATTTCTATGTGATTAGGTACTCAATTGAAGACTGATAGATACCTTATGAAGGTAAACATTTTCACCAGATTGACTTGAAGTCCTTCTTGAACCCCCTGTTCTCATGTGTCCATGCAGACTTCTCCATGCAGGCATGACTACTTTTTGGTCTTAGCTCTCAAGACCACAGGCCTAAACCTGTTGATGTATACCAATTCCGAAATGTATCCCACATTTTTATTAGAACCCACTCAATTTTCCACAGGAGCCAAGGTCTATATGCCCAGAGATCCCTACAATATGCAGGTTTGGTCTTCACCCTACTCCACCACTTCTAGTTCACAGATGATTCGATATCAGGGGTTTTATGAGCCGTTTTGTGTATACTCCTGTACTCCCTAATTTCATAGACCTGCATAATGCACATTTGCCTATGTTACGTCACTCTCATCCTCTCTATTAGACAAAGGTTGAACTGATTATATGCCACTGTATCTCGTTCATATCCTTTTGTATTAAAATTCTAAAATAAAATTTGTTGCAAAAAAAAAAAACAACAACATAGGCAACTTTTAAAGTTCATTTATCTCTTTATGCACATCCCTTTGATACAGTCACCTGTCTTTTTCAAGAACTCGAGGTCCCCATCTATTAAGCTGGCATGAGCAGGAAAACCATACTGGGCGAGTTGAGCTGTGTTGACATCGCTGTATAGGGCAAAGGAATTCTGTGCTCCGGACTTCGAAATGCACTTTCATGCAGCACGAGCACACTTTGTGCTGTATTGTTATAGTCATGACATCTCACAACATACTTACACTCATGAGAAGAAGTTGTCGATGAGATCTTGACGCAAGTCAGCTCCTTCTCGTCGGGGTGCGCCTCCCACATGTAATTGCTGAAGGGAAGGATGCATTTCCCTCCTGCAAACTACAGTTTGGCTTGTATGCCTTTGCAATGGACTCTGTAGTTTGCACCACTCGAACTTGGCACCAGAAGGCTGCGAATTTGTGGGGATTATCCTCTCCTCTCCTCTACCCAAGGCACGCACACAGCTGGCTAAACAGTTTTTTTGTGATTTTTTTTTGTATGAGGGACATCTTTCCTCAGGGCCACATTCTGGTAGTAGAGAACTTCAAAACATACGGGAAACAAGAGAAGTTACTTGGCCACACGCTGGACGGGCTGTTCTCCAACAACCAGCAAATCTCCCTAGTGAACGTCCTCCCCCTTCCCTGGACGGACCACTGTGCGGTCCTCTTTGATATTCAGACAGAGAAGAACACCCCCCATCATTCCAGCTCTCTTCCCCCCAAGCAGTTCAAGGGGTGGGGTAGTATTGCCCCACATGTTCTTAAATCTCACCTGCTATCCAGACAGCCAGACTTGCTACAAGATCCTGGGCTGGCGGCCATTAACTACACACAATGGCTCCACAATGCCTTTAACACCTTGGTTCCAACGAAAAATGTTTCCAAAAATAGAAATACCCCTTCCGCCCCTTGGTTCTCTGAGGCCCTAAGACTTGAGAAACAAAGGTGCAGGAATCAAGAAAGACGCTGTCGTCGAGACTACGACCTTGCAGAAAAAACCCGCTACAGGGAGACAATGACCAAATACAAACTTCTCCTAATCACTGAGAAAAGTAACTACTACCGCAAACAAATTGAATCGGCGCAGGACTTGGTCAAACAGCTCTTCCAAGTAGTAACCAAGCTATCGGAACCAGGCACCAACTCCCCCACAATTGCCACCCAAACTCTCTGCAATTCTCTAGCCAATTCTTTCCAAGAAAAGGTCAGCCTTATCTACGCCAACTTTTCAGCCCACGCCAACCCTGACAATCCGCCTGACATCCCTAACGACGATAAAATCTTTCCCAACCCCCCGATGATAGCCCCATTGATAATTTCTCGGAATTTAGCCACGTCTCTCTGGAACAGATCATTGACCTAATCTCCACTGTCCAATCCGGATCCCCCAATGACCCCTGCCCCCTTCCACTCTAAAGTTAATTCCTGACATCATAGGCCCCCACCTAGCTAACATCTGTAACTCAATGTTCAGGACAGGCACCTACCCCTCCATCTGGAAGAAGGCCGTCATCAAGCCGTTACTAAAGAAAAATAACCTTGACCCTACAGAGACTAAAAACTACAGACCAATTGCATGTCTCCCATTCCCTGCAAAAGTTTTTGAAAAGTTCATGAACACTCAGCTGGCCCATTTTATAGATCAAAATAACCTATTAGACGACACCCAATTTGGCTTCAGAAAGGGCCATGGCACTGAAACAGCCCTCATCAAGGCTTCCGATGAAATCAGGACGATACTTGATCATGGGGGTGCCGTGGTCCTGGTGCTGCTGAATCTCTCAACAGCATTCGACACGGTCGACCACGCAACCCTAATCGACCGTGTCTCAGCCATCGGCATCACACATATGGCCAAGGCCCTCCTGGCCTCCTTTCTTTCTAACCGGACTCAGCTAGTGACTCTCGGCGACTTCACTTCTCCACCATTTGCACTCCCTTGTGGGTGCCGCAGGGCTCATCGCTGAGTCCGACCTTGTTTAATATCTACGTGTCGGACTTGGCGAGGGTCATCAAATCCCACGATATGGGCCTAACGTCGTACACTGACGATACACAACTAGTGTTAGCGGTGCATAATGACGGAGGGGCAGTTGTGGCTAATTTCCAAGAGGGAATGCTAGCCATTAGTGCATGGATGGCAAACAACTGCCTCAAATTAAACTCAGACAAGATGGAGGTGATGATCTTTGGTAATCTTTCCCCTAGCTGGTCCCCCACCTGGTGGCCAGCTAAATTAGGTTCACCTCCGTCCCCCGTCACAAAGGTCAGAAACCTGGGTGTTATGTTCGACGATAAACTCTCATTTATACACGACGCCAATGCAGTTGTCTCCTCTTCCTTCAATGTCATGAGGATGATAAAAAAAACTTCTACCTTTCCTTCCAGTCAGCGCTGGCAGTACTCTCATCAGTACATTAGTAATGTCAAAGGTGGACTACTGCAACGGTCTTCTTATCAACGCTCAGGAAAAAGTCCTAAACAAGTTGCAAGTGGTGCAGAACGCAGCCGCCAGGATACTGTCAGCCACCTCCAAGTTTAAATCGATCTCCAAGGTAATCCGACAGCTCCATTGGTTGCCCATCAGGAGTAGAACCAAGTTTAAGGCCCTATGCATTGCATATAAGGCAACCCATAACACGGGACCTGAATTTCTGAAAAAACTCTTTGTTCTTATACGCCCAGCAGACCCTTGCGCTCCTCAACAGCTAACCTGCTGATTGTTCCCCGTACCAAGAAAGCCTCTTGGGGGCGATAGAAGATTCATTGTGGCCACAACCAGACTATGGAACACACTCCCCCTTTACATTAAGACTAGTCCCACCCTGCTCACCTTTCGCAAACAATGAAAGACATAGCTCTTTAACCAATAAGCCACCTGCCCTTGGTTGTTTCCTCTGCCCAGTCCGTAGCACCAAGACACCTAAGGGTTTTTGTGCGCTTTACAAGTCGCTTAAATAAATAAATAAATAAATACATTTCTGAAGCCACTCTCCTTATCAGCCCTTACACAACTCCTCTTCAATGCATCATACCTCCCATGCCAGACCCCACCTCGATAATCAAGTCGACTTTGGGAAAGAGATTTGTGGCCTCACCATCTGATGACCTGTGGGCTGTCTGTTAGCAGGTTAAAGCTGTTTCCCGGAAGAGCAGCCATAAACACCTTCACTTTCAGTTTATACAACAGTATTGTTAAATACCAGTGGGTCTGAAAACCCTTTTTGTTAATGGGGATGATGGTTGTTTAAGATGTCCTTTTAGACAGGCAGACTTTCTGCGTTTGGCTTGGTGATGTCTGTGGTGCACGAGGCCAGGCCGCATTACAGAGGCATAGATGTGGTAGGGCTATAGTGATGCAGCTCATTCTTTATTTCTTTCCCCCTCCCTGTACATACAGTATAGTGTGAGTCCCTGCATTGCCCGACGTCACTTCCCTTCCCCCTGCTGTGAGGTTACTTCCTATGGCAACCTCCCCAGCCCAGTTCTCTGGGTCTTAGTGCTCAACTGCATACTTCCCCCTTTTTAGACTAGAGCTTGGGGCCTTCTTTCTTCATTCACATCTCTTCAGCCAGTCTTCGTGTTCGGGCTATATGGCGTCAAGAACGTGGTCATCTCAGATCAGGGCACAGTTGGTTGGTCTTCCTTTCTCCCCTCGGTGTTCGCTCCTTTCTCTCATCCACCCTCTGTCACAGGGTGCTTGCTTCCGCAGGTGTTCTCGCCGCACGCTTGAAGTGCAATACATTTCTTGTGACTGATTTCCCAGGTCGGGTCACAGTGACCATACTTTCTTTTCATTCTGTGAGTTCCAAAAGACCAAGTTGAAATTCTTTGGACACATATTCTCAGAGAAACGAATGACACCAGACCCGGATAAAGTCAAGGCTGCCACTGCCACCAACCTGCCACAAGAAGTAGGCATGCTGAGATCCTTCTTGGGCCTGGCGGTTACTGCGCCAGATACATTCGTAAGCACCCCTCCTGCATCTGACGAAGCAACATGTAGACTTCAAACCCTCATCCCAATGTGAGCAACGTTTTCAAAGCACCAAAACAGCGACAGAGGAGGCAGTAGTCCTGGTGTATTTATAACCCAGACTAAACAAAGAGGTGACAGTGGACATCAGCCCAGTAGGGCTATACTAGTGCAGCACACATATGACATAGTCACCACGACAGGTGATAGCATACGCCAGCAGAAGCCTCTCGGCTACCGAAAGAGTCTACTCGCAACCTGAAAAGGATAGCCTGGCATTAGTCTGGGCTTGTGAACATTTCCACATGTTCTATACATAAAAAAGTTCACCATTGTGATGGACCACCAAGCCTCCATTGACGATCTTTGGCAACTCCAGAGCAAAAATGCTGCAGAGGATCGAGAGATGGGGCATACGTCTGCAAGAGTATGATTATGCAATCATACACAAGCCAGGAAAAGAACAAAACTCCACTGACTATTTCTGTAGACACCCTGTACAGTCAACCAAGCTAAACCCGTCAGTTTCTGAAGAGTGCCTCCAATTTATAGTCAGCCTCAGCATACTCACAGTGCTGTCAATCCCTTAAATAGCTGCTGCGACGAACCAGGGCAGAGACCTGAGCGTGGTCAAACACCTGATCAAGACTCAAAAATGGAGATACATCAAAGAATGGGGAGGTGACCCTAAAGATATCTGAGCATTCCACAACATCCAGTACGAGCTAGCCATAATAGAACAAGCTTTTACAATGCAATCGGTCTTGCCTTTGGGACCTTAAAAGTGTTTAGCGATGCAGCACATTATCGCACACTACTGTAACGTAGCCTCACTCGCATGTATTTTCAGCACAATGACATCCCTATGTGACGTTAATCACCACAACACACGGAAGACCCAACGATTTCTGGTGATTATCTTACATATATATTTTTTAATTACAGAAGCACGAGTAAAAGCAGTAAAGTAATGAATAATGGCATCAGCCACTAAACTGGAATGCGCATTGATAGAATACTTGGGATAATTACAGGCCTGCCATATGGGAGGTGGGAAAAGATTACTCGGAAAGATGGCTCAGCAAGTTACACGAATATAGAAGTAGTCAATAAGCTTTTAATAATCACCGCAACTGATACATTCAATAGTTTTTGCTGCTTAACCTTATAAGGATGAGAGTCCCAGCCAACAGTGCTAATAAGAAAGGTTTAAGAAATAACGGTGGCATGACATAAGTGCCCACTGCCTCTACTTGGGCATCTCTTCCCCAGGCGCTTTTAAACTGTTTGAGCTCAGCTAGCAAAGAAGGCACCACAGAGATTTCTTAGTTGTATAGCATCTCTAATGAGCTGGTAGGGCTGGGACAGGCAGTTGCTATTGTTTCTTATAGTAGCACTCTGAATATTTCCTGGAATCTACTGTATTATGCAAAGGAAAGGGGACGCAAGTTAGCTGGCAACATTTTTATTAGTTTTTCATTCAGCTTGTTCACTCTTGCATATTTCAGTGATTTTCTTTTCTTGAAGCCTTGACATCTGTGGGCTACCACATCAGACTGAAGGTGTGCATTTCTCTATCACACCTAGGCTACTGAGTTTCTCTCCTTTGGCAGGGTTAGTCTTGAGGCTGCATGGCAATGCCTGTCGTCTGGCATGTATTCGTTTTAAGCTACGTTTCAGACATCATATTCTGTTTCTTGGGAATACCTGAATAAAAATGTTTTCAACCTGACCATTTCTTCATCTGTCTGTAAACTGCAGGGCCCCATTATAAAAAATAATTGTTCGACATTTGCTTCCATAAGGCACCCCCAATTTAAATCTTGAATTTTTACTGCATTATTTTGATTAAACGTGTGTCGTTCGTAATAATGAAAGTGACATTTCATCTATTTTTATTTGGCAGAAAAGGGAAACGCGTTACAGGAATACACAGAAAACATGTTTCCTAAGACCATGCTTCATTTCCAAAGTCGACAATATAAACTCTAGAGCACTTGGCCTTAGAGTATGCACTGTACTCACGCAAATTCTAAACTATGATGTAGTTTAGGATGACTACACTTTAAAATTTGAGATTAGTGTTGTGATATTGAAAGCATAGATGACGTTTTAACGTTTTCTCTTAAGGAAGCATACATAGAAGCAGGGTTTGCACATATAAAAAGCTGATGCGGCTCTCCACTTTCTAACACGCCTGCTCCTTAGTCACATTTGGAACCTGTTGTTACCTACTAGCACCCGAACAATATTTAGGGGTCGATTCCGATCCCGGTCGGAGGCGCACCTAATACCATTCGGCCGGGAAAAAAGCCAGGCGAATGCCTGTTTCCCGACCGATTTGCACATACGACCGAACGAGCAAGTACGATGCGCACAACTGCCCAAATCCCGACCCAGTCGTACTCACCCAATACAGGTCCTGTTCACCGACCGAGGCGGATCCAGAAACGCAGAATCGAGTCGCACGGAAGCAAAATGCAGCCCCGGCCGGCCGGACAAGTACGATGCGCTTTCCGTACGCGCCGAACCCGCTCGCTACGCACGGCACGTCAAAGCATTCGGGGGAGGCGCACATAAGCTCCGATTCGCGCCACAAGACGATCCACGGCTACGAGACGAACACGCCAGCGACGAGGACGAGGCGAAGCAAAGAGAAAGACGAACGAGACGAACCAACCATGAATCCCATCGTGCCGATCCTACCAATATTCTACATCTATTACCGGAACAGGCACGGACGCGTACGGCGCAGAAGGTAAGTCAGACACAAACCACAAAAACAAACTACACGTACCAGACATATCACACACACACAGAGGGATGCAGAAATACTCACACCAGCAGCACCATAGGGGCGGGATGGCCATCACCAATGCCACATATACACATAGGGGCCTGTATGCCCACCACCACTACCACCCCTACTCAGGGAGTGCCAGATGGCTGTCACTACTACCACCTCTACCCCTGGGGGGCTGGATGCCTACCACCCCTACTCAGGGGGTGCCAGATGCCTACCACTACTACCACCTCTACCCATGGGGGGCTGGATGCCCACCACCACTACCACCCCTACCCATGGGGGGCTGGATGCCCACCACCACTACCACCCCTACTCAGGGGGTGCCAGATGCCTGTCACTACTACCACCTCAACCCATGGGGGGCTGGATGACTACCACCAATACCACCCCTACTCAGGGGGTGCCAGATGCCTGTCACCATTACCACCTCTACCCATGGGGGGCTGGATGCCCACCACCACTACCACCCCTACTCAGGGGGTGCCAGATGCCTGTCACTACTACCACCTCTACCCCTGGGGGCTGGATGCCCACCACCACTACCACCCCTACTCAGGGGTGCCAGATGCCTGTCACTACTACCACCTCTACCCCTGGGGGCTGGATGCCCACCACCACCCCTACTCAGGGGTGCCAGATGCCTACCACCACTACCACCCCTACTCAGGGGTGCCAGATGCCTGTCACTACTACCACCTCTACCCCTGGGGTGCTGGATGCCCACCACCACTACCACCCCTACTCAGGGGTGCCAGATGCCTGTCACTACTACCACCTCTACCCCTGGGGGGCTGGATGCCCACCACCACTACCACCCCTACTCAGGGGTGCCAGATGCCTACCACCACTACCACCCCTACTCAGGGGTGCCAGATGCCTGTCACTACTACCACCTCTACCCCTGGGGGCTGGATGCCCACCACCACTACCACCCCTACTCAGGGGGTGCCAGATGCCTGTCACTACTACCACCTCAACCCATGGGGGGCTGGATGCCTACCACCACTACCACCCCTACTCAGGGGGTGCCAGATGCC
This sequence comes from Calotriton arnoldi, assembly GCA_963921515.1. Lineage (NCBI taxonomy): Eukaryota > Metazoa > Chordata > Amphibia > Caudata > Salamandridae > Calotriton > Calotriton arnoldi. The sequence goes on from CAWUFW010013172.1 coordinate 382,478, forward strand.
TGTCACTACTACCACCTCTACCCCTGGGGGGCTGGATGCCCACCACCACTACCACCCCTACTCAGGGGGTGCCAGATGCCTGTCACTATTACCACCTCAACCCATGGGGGAGCTGGATGCCTACCACCACTACCACCCCTACTCAGGGGGTGCCAGATGCCTGTCACCACTACCACCTCTACCCATGGGGGGCTGGATGCCCACCACCACTACCACCCCTACCCATGGGGGCTGGATGCCCACCACCACCCCTACTCAGGGGTGCCAGATGCCTGTCACTACTACCACCTCTACCCCTGGGGGCTGGATGCCCACCACCACTACCACCCCTACTCAGGGGCTGCCAGATGCCTGTCACTACTACCACCTCTACCCCTGGGGGCTGGATGCCCACCACCACTACCACCCCTACTCAGGGGTGCCAGATGCCTGTCACTACTACCACCTCTACCCCTGGGGTGCTGGATGCCCACCACCACTACCACCCCTACTCAGGGGGTGCCAGATGCCTGTCACCACTACCACCCCTACCCATGGGGGGCTGGATGCCCACCACCACCCCTACTCAGGGGGTGCCAGATGCCTGTCACTACTACCACCTCTACCCCTGGGGAGCTGGATGCCCACCACCACTACCACCCCTACTCAGGGGTGCCAGATGCCTGTCACTACTACCACCTCTACCCCTGGGGGCTGGATGCCCACCACCACTACCACCCCTACTCAGGGGTGCCAGATGCCTGTCACTACTACCACCTCTACCCCTGGGGTGCTGGATGCCCACCACCACTACCACCCCTACTCAGGGGTGCCAGATGCCTGTCACTACTACCACCTCTACCCATGGGGGCAGAATGCCTACCACCAACAACACCCCCACTCACAGGATGGCTAATGCATGACACAACAAGCACACACCAACATAAGGAATGCAACAAAAACACATCCCCCAACACCATGACAAGCGTGTGTAGACTGTGTCAAATGCCTACAACACTGAACATGACTTTGAACATACAATGTGACCCCCTATCACATGTATAACACATAAATGTGTGTGGCCCCCACAATGCAAGCAGACCATGACCACTGTGGCAATGGGGTCTAAGCCCCCATCATCACAGTGACCAAAAGGTAAGTGTGGGGTCCATAGCTGAAGCACCTTTTGAACATTGTGGCAATGGGGTCTAAGCCCCCATCATCACAGTGACCAAAAGGTAAGTGTGGGCTCCATAGCTGAAGCACATTTTGAACATTGTGGCAATGGGGTCTAAGCCCCCATCATCACAGTGACCAAAAGGTAAGTGTGGGGTCCATAGCTGAAGCACATTTTGCACATTGTGGCAATGGGGTCTAAGCCCCCATCATCACAGTGACCAAAAGGTAAGTGTTGACATAGAAAAAGCTGCAACTGCCAAACTGCATGGATGATTCCTGGTCACAGAACAACAAACACATCAGTGGCAAAGTAGTGCCTGTGTCCTATAGCAACATAGATTGGGAGAGGCAAACAGTGCAGTGCAAATAAGACATACCTTTGGCCATGTGCAGACAAACATCACCCATGGGGGCTGACACTGTCAACATCCATCAATGACACAATGACAGAAGTGACCATCATAATGCAGACCCACATATTCGCACCAATGGGCACACAAATGTAGATACCCTGTGGAGACTGTAGATGTGAGGTGAACAAATAACATACCATGGCAGCAATGGGACACACAAACAATGATCATTGTGCTGACTAATGACCTAGGAGTCCCAGGGACAGCAGGTCAAACCCACCAAACAACATACAGCCATTAGCACACTAAAGATATGCCAATGCAGTGGTGCAGATGCACAAACAGGCAGACCCACACTGCACAACAAACACAACAGGTGAGGAGGGGGGGGGTGCCAGTGTCCTCAGGCAACCACACAACACATGATGAGGCCTGAATACCAATTACACAGATGCGCATACAATGCCACACAAAAGTAACTCATGGATCCAAATCCCCTATGTGGGCAATCAGGCATTGTTAGATGAGAGGGAGCACAAATTACACATGTCACACAAGCATGTAGGAACTGCAACTAACACAGCAAGAGACAGACCCACCACAGCACTACCCCCAGGGACCCCATATTGTGCTGACACTAGCCTGCATGATAATCCCACTGTGATGACAATGTCAGATGTCGTTCACACTGTGAAACCCAGCCATGTGTCCTGAGCAACTAACTACCAACACACCTACACAAGCTCCAACCAATCAGCACGGCCTGCCAGCCAAGGCCAATATGGAGGTAGGGGTCTGGCCGTGCAACAACTCACTTCTGCACACACTCAACACCACACACCCTGATCTCCAACAATGTGCAGCAGTGAAGCTCACATGGACCGGTGACATTGCACATGCACCCATGACAATACCAGGGGTGGTGGTGGGAACCAAGGTGCAGAAACCCATCACACATGGCCAGTCAACAAGACTTGTCAATGTCTGACACACAGCACAGTATGCTGTACATGGGCATGATGTGAAATCCACCACAATCAATGGGATCCTGGCCATAGTCACACACCAATGAAGAAGCCAAGGTGACACACGAAGAACACACGTACACAACTACCAACATTGCAGCTCTGACCCTGAGGAGTGGCATCAGTCACACACACATGTCACAATCACTGTAAGCTAACACAAACTGTAAATCACATTACTCGTGTAAACAACAAGTGCCAAGGGGAATCCTGAATGTGTCCCATCTGCGTTTGCCCACATCCCCAGCACTGACAACTAAGACAACCTGGGATGACCACCGGCGCTCGCAGGCAGACTGTTAGGTTGCACAGTCGCCAGATTGGGGTGATCCACCGTGTCACTCTGCATTTGCACGACCAGCCGATGTGGCCTGACTCTACTACGAGGAGGGTTTCTAAGCTCAGAGCACACGAATAAGACGTGTCTCGGACGCTGTGACGTCCCCTAGATCTCAAGATAGGTATGGTGGGTTTATAGGGTGTCTTTTCCCCTGAAACCCATATCCTTCTATATCTCTAAACAATCCTTTTCTCACAGTCCTGAAGAAGCGCACAGGGATCCATTAGGGACTGACAGATTGCGCGAAACATGTCGACCATCTCACACTCTTAATTTTCACATACTATTTCTGCGGGTTGAGAGCGGTGGGAACAAACTCATCCCTCCCTTTATTTGTTTGAGGAGGCCCTACAACCCTGCCCTATTTTTTAACTTACCTGGAGTACTCCCCATTAAACCTCTGGGTCACTACCAGGTAATTTTAAACCACTTACTCACCACATCACCTTTTTCCCACACACCCACATGCACAATTGTGGCATCTCCTGAAAAGATCTCCAACAGAGAGCCCTCTTGTAGGGCCCGTGAGGGACTCCAGCGCCACCCCCACGAGGAGCATAGCCCGATGATGATGCTTTACACTCGTAAGGGTGTGTGAGGGCACAAGAACAGAAAGGAGACACCTTCCCCATTCACGTGCACCTCACTCTCTTCTGGAGACAACCTTAAGTTTGACTATCCCCCTAATAGGGTGGCCGACTATTTTTCTTTTACTCACTTAGGAACTGATACCATTCTAGGTTTACAAGTTGTTCTCGGGAGCATTGGTACAGGACCTACACTTTTTTCTAACTAGCTCCCAGTCCCTCCTCTATATTGTGTTGAAACCTGGGATGACAACCTCATGAACATTAGTTTGCCATGCACCCACATCACAGAGAAACCAGGTCCAAGATGCTGGATGAACACAGAACAACTCAGCAAGCATCACAAAAAGGAACATCCCTAGGGACACAGCCTGTGTAGGAAAAGGGAAGGGAACACGCACAGACATGCTTACACAACACAGGCCCACGCAATGTCACCAGATAACAAACTGCCATGAGGGCACAACACTCATGTGGAAGGTCCGCTGTGCCAAACCTTGTCTGTGCACGACCCAAACATGTCAGCAGAACACTCCGTCAGTGAGTCAACAACCACAACACACAGAAGGCTCTGCTCACATCAGCCTGGGTACGGGGGGTGTCACGTCAGTCATCTGCACACACACCAAACACGTGTCAAGCAAGTTGCACTGTATGCACAGATGAGTCCTTCGACATTGATGTGGAAAACTGCATGTCCAGTGGAGCTGGGCACACAGTCAGGGAAATAGGAACATTGAACAGTGCTAAGCCCACCAGATGTGCATCAGTGTAAGACAAAAATGTTCATTTACAAATGCAAGAAGGACATCCCTGTGTCAACTGCTGAACATTACACCCTCAGACTGTAGCAAAGGATGCCATAGATCCAGAATACAACAGGACACATATCCCATGGACCACATGGAGTCCATCACTGCAACACTTCATCGTCCTGATGTGAACACTATTACAACTGCAAATGCAGGATGCTACTCATCCACATCATGTACATCAAAAGTAAACAAAATGAGGCTTTATTCAGCATATGACAGGCTAAAAACGGAAGTCCAAAAGAAACTAAGGCCAATGGCCAGTCCAAAATAACAGTACCAACGGGGTGAGAAGTGACAACTGGTCACACATTGCTTGCCTGCACTGGTATGGTTGGGGGACATCCCCCTTGGAGGGGCATACAAGGGGCAGGCCAGGCACCGCAGGGACAGGATCAGGGGATGGCAGAGTGAGGCAGTGAAGGGGTGGTGGATGCAGGAGTGTCACCGGCAACTGCAGTGGAGGTGTCTGACTCAGGGGGGGCCGGCACCACTGTGGTACACAAGTCAGTTGGTGTGGGTGCCGCAACCACTGCAGTGGGCTGGACTGATGTAGTGGACTGGGTACCCACTGCAGTGCCCGAGTCAGACGTGGTGGTTGTGGACTCCACTGCAGTGCATGACTCCAAGGAAGTGGAAGGGTGGGCAGATGAGGTGGGCAGGACAGAGGGGGGACCTGGTCACAACAACAGTGCCACTAACAGGCATAGCGTCTGGGTTGGGGGTGGAAGAGCAAGTGGCAGGGGGAGGGCCTAAGCAGTTTGGGGATGCGGTATCGGTGTGTGGGGAACCTGGGGCAGGGTGTGGCGGGGAACCTGTGCAGTGGTGGCCTGGGGGATGGAGGAGAGAGACTGGGCGCTGGAGCTGCGTGGTGGTGGTGGTGGTGGTGGTGGTGGGGTCTTGCTCTTCCTGCTCCGGGGGACTTCCGAATGGGCTCCTGTGTCTGCCTGCGCCTGGGGGAGGGTGTCCGGGGGCGAGGGGCACTCCTCTCTGTGTGTGTGGACTTCCTCTTCCCCTGGTGTGCTGGGTCAGCAGGAATGGTGGGGAAGAGGCCGAGGTCACACAGGAAGACCTGCTGTGTATGTGGGGTAGCAGGCGAGGCAAGGGAAGGGGTCTTGGAGGGAGAGGATTTGGAGGACTGCGGAGTGAATGTGGATGCCTGTGTGTGTGTGTGTTCCCCATCACCTGTGTCTGTGGTATCAGTCCCCTGAGGATGCTTGTGTGCACGTCTTGCCTTACTCTTGGGTGTGTCTGTGCTGCTTGTGTCTGTGTGTATGGATGACTGTGCAGGTGTGCATGTGCTTTGGACAGGAAGGGGGCAGGAAGTGTGGATGGGGCAGAGGTGGGAGGGGTGAGGGACTGTTGGAGGAGGGACACTGCTGCCGTCAGGGAGGAGTCCATGGACCTATTGCTCCTCTGTAGGGCAGACATACCCGTTGAGATGCCCTTCATGAACGACACCAGTTGTGTCAACAGAGTGGTGTGTGCATGGAGGACACTCAGCATTGCTGTCTGCCCTACATGGAGCTGCCGAAGGAGGTACACAGACTCCTCACTCAGGGCAGCAGGGGACACAGGGGCAGGGGCTGCGGTTCCTGGCACGAAGGAGACACGCTCCCGAGCACTGGAGCCTCCACGCACCTCAGGGATGGGAGCCGATGGGAGGGCGATGGTGGTGGAGGTGGTGGCGGGGCCAGACAGACTAGCTGGCCTTTGGTGGCTGCCGAGACCCGCCTCCACAAGGGAGTCATCCTCCGAGCTGCTGTGGTCCCCAGCTGAGGTGGATGGTGCTGAGGACTCCTCGGTGTGGCTCCCCTCGCCCTCCGTGCAACTGGGTCCCTCTGACCACTCGTCCGATGCTGACCCAGTCTGGCTCCGCAGCTCCTCCTGGTCCGGGAGCTGTCCCCTCCTGTGGCCGTGGATGTATCTGCAAACAATTAGGGAAACAGACACACATCAGTCACCTGCACTGACTGCACACACCACAGTAAGTACAGCACATTACAGAGCAAGCCCTGGCATCCTTAGTTGAACATTGCCTAAAGTCCTCGCACAGATTCGGGGAAGCCAATTGTCAGTCTGATGGTCAACCATGGGACTCACACCCCTCCTGCCCTTGCACCCATCTGTCTGGTGCCTGTCTGATGGTAAGACCCCAGTGTAGACACATGCACCACCTACACAGTTGTTGGACATTGCAGGGAACACGGTGAAGCATGTGAACATGCCCACATCACATCTCTTGCCACTGAGTCAGTGCAGGTGTCCGGATAAAGGGATGGCCAGATTCGAATTAGAAATGCATGTGATGCATACCAGCACCAGACACCATGATGCACCCATGTCCAGATAGTCAATGCCACAATGGGGTGCATGTTGCACATGTACCTCCCCTGCAGGATCAGTCCCAGGAAGTTGAATGCCATGACACAGGAATGCGTGCAAAGTCATACATTACTGTCTCAAGTCACATGGCCATGGCAGCCAGACAACAACAGTCTGCACTGTGTCACAATCCGAGGGCATGGGGAATGCAAGTTATGTGACTGACAAGTGCACATGTCCATCCCCCAGAAACCACATCATCTGTACTACTTTTTGACCACGTCATACCAACTGGACATATGGGGGACATGAAACACAACTCCCTGAACATGAGCACCTCACAGTGTGCTGTGAATGAAAATACAGCTACCTGAAAGTCACAGTCGCAATCACCTGTGTGCACAGTCAAGTGATCAGACACCTATAAGTCACAGAAGTATCGTCTATCATGGTCACATCTCAGATGGCATGCTGATCCCCAAACGATGAACATACCAGTAGTCCTGGCAACGAAGACACAGCACAATGAGACAGAGGCAAACACCTGAGGGTACATTTCACTGATCACAACATGCCAGATGATACACGGGAGTGGGAGTACAGAGTGTATTGTATGCACTGGAGTAGGCATGACTGTCCAGCTCCACCTGTAAGAGGGATGAGTCCAGGACAGTTGGCAGGTGGCTAAGCATGTGTGACACACTGGATACACATACTCCTGAGGCCCAAATATTGTTCCCACCAGCAGCATGGGTGTGTGCCACATTCCCCAGGGACATGTGGTGAGTCAGAGCTGCAAGCGGACCACATATCAAAGTTACACGCAGATCACATGTCAGAACTTAGGCACTGTGTAGGCAATTGACCCACCCATGAATCGCACAACATAGTCACGGGAACAAATGCTGTCCCCCACCTTGAGCTAAGCAAAATGCAATGACACAGTCCCCAAATGACACAGTTTCCTGACTATGAGGGCCACACATATGCGTATCAGAGGAGAAGTGGGCATGTAACAAATGAGGGACATGGGTCCTGGACCACATGACTGATGTACTGTGGAAGTTTAACCACGCCAGAGGTGGGCACATAGCATGTCAGACAAAGTGCACAGTGCAGTCATGGACTCACCCCCTCCTTGCTGCTGTCTGTCCCTCAGCTGCCCATCCAGGTCAGGGAAGACCACCGCCAGGATCCGGAGCATGTGGGGGGTCAGGGTCCGGTGTCCGCCCCTCCTGCGAGGAGGCGACAGCTTCAGCTGGACCCTTGCAATCCTCCGGGTCCAGCCACGAAGGTCCTGCCACCTCTTTTGGCAGTTGCGGATCCTGCGCCTGTAGACCCCCACGGATCTTACTTTCCGGGCGATGGTCAGCCAGATTTCCTGCTTCTGGTGGGCATCAACCTGTGAGGATGACAAAGTGAAAAGGCCATTACTACACATGCAACATATCCGTGCATCACACAGTTGGACATACATGTCTCAATTACAGGGGCATATGATGTACACAGGCAGTGCAACAATGGCTATGAACAGTTTGCCAGCAGTCACTACATGGTATCATTGCATGGGAAGTAAACCTAGTTGGAATGCACTGTTACTGCCCTGTACCAGTTCAGTGCATGTAACTACACACTTTGGGGTGTGACAACTACTCAGTGGGCATGCTAGCCAGTGGTGTGCACAGTGAAAGTCCTGCTAGTCAGACAACATGCACAATTAGTGATGCAGTGGACAGCACACTCACCTGCTCCCCTGGTTTCCCATACAGCTTGCTGTACTGTGGAAGGAGGCTGTCCAGCAGGGCCTGGTTCTCCTCAAGGCTGAAGGCTGGGGCTCTCTCCACAGTACGTGCCATTGCAGGAGCCAGAGGATGCATAAACAGCAGCAGTGTTGGTGGCAGATGTCGTCCTGGAGCATGTAGTGCAGGCAAGTGAGCTCTCAGGGGAACAGCCAGCATTATATGTGTGCTGCAGAGGCAGATACTGTCCCATGTGTCCAAAGTGATAGGTCCAAGTCGTTTGCATCTTCTAAATCTGACCAATCCATGGTATAGCAGCACTAATACACGCCCACAGCATCCTTCAAATCTTCAACTTCATGACACCCATGATTTTGCAACATTGTTGTGGCTGGCCAACTGAATTCACTGCATCAGACTCGTTGGAGCTTCAAAAATGCGTCCGTTGCCATGCCAGGCCCCAGCCAATGTGTGCGCACCGATCGGTCCATTGCTGTTCAACGCGTACCCGCGATACAACGCGTACCCGCTCACATTGAATGCAATGGGCCGGCCGGGCACACCGATCGGTCCATTGCTGTTCAACGCGTACCCGCGATACAACGCGTACCCGCTCACATTGAATGCAATGGGCCGGCCGGGCACACCGATCGGTCCATTGCTGTTCAACGCGTACCCGCGATACAACACGTACCCGCTCACATTGAATGCAATGGGCCGGCCGGGCACACGATCGGTCCATTGCTGTTCAACGCGTACCCGCTCACATTGAATGCAATGGGCCGGCCGGGCACACCGATCGGTCCATTGCTGTTCAACGCGTACCCGCGATACAACGCGTACCCGCTCACATTGAATGCAATGGGCCGGCCGGGCACACCGATCGGTCCATTGCTGTTCAACGCGTACCCGCTCACATTGAATGCAATGGGCCGGCCGGGCACACCGATCGGTCCATTGCTGTACAACGCGTCCCTGGACAAGTCACAGGCATATGTCACCATGCCTGTCACAGGTGAACATATGCCAGCCACATATACTTCCCAGGGAGTGAGGGGCACACCTACAACACCACAGCCTGTCCACACTGTATCCTAAGGCATGTAAGGCTGCATTACTTATTCCGTGTATGGGGGTGAACATGTTGTTCTGTGGGTGTCACTTGGGGGCAGCCACTCCCAGGCCGTGCACGTGTTCATGGGGACAGGATCCTTGGTGTGTCGTGCACACGACCACTGTGATGTGCAACTGTTCATTCCTGAGCATGTGGCATGGTCACATTTCACGGTGGTGTATGTGTATGTCATGTCACATACCCCCTGAGTCCCATATGGGACGGTATGTACGTCCCAGGGTGACCCATTGGCACAATAGTGATGGTCCTCCACAGTCTGTGTGCATGTTGTGTTTACAATGTCTCTGATTCCATGTGCACAATGGGAGACAGTCTCCACATCCACGTTGTTTGTGCATGAACTTTGATGTTGTGCGTGTGTGTGTCACAGACGTCCATGTCTGTCCTGACGAGGCAACAGGGACCACTACCTGTGGGGGTCATGGTTGTTTTGCAGTGGTGTATTCATGATGCACCATGTCATGCCAGTGTCCATGTGGCAATACAGGGTCCCTGGGAATCTACTTGTCGATGAGCTGTGATGCCTGGGGCACATCTGTCCTCACATGTCACTGTGGTGTGTGTTTGGAACGTGGCAGCAGTACATGGGTACTGTAACATCCTAATGATATCCCATAGCACAACCTGGGACTTGTTGAGGGAACATGTTGAACTGTGATGTTAGATGTTAGCCATGTAGGTGCCATACATGTCCTTACGGAACGGCACACGCATCATGTACTTGTGTCTCGTAATGGTGTATCATGTGATATTGAGTCTGGTCTATGCCACATATGTGGGGTGACTGACAATCTTTATTTCTTCACCTATGCACTGCAGGGCACCAGCTGTCCATCGGCCATTCCCTGACCTTGCAACAGTGGTTGAACGGGACTGCATCCGACGGTACCGCTTCACCAGGCCACTGATTGAGGAATTGACGGTGCGGTTGGCCCCACATTTGCAACCTGGCCGGACATACCCTACAGCGCTGACCCCCAAGGTGAAGGTGATGGCAGCCCTACACTTCTTTGCCACCGGTACCTTTCAACACACTGTGGCGTCTGCTGGTGGGATGTCACAGACCATGTTCAGCCGTGTGCTACGCGATGTTTTGGAGGCTATGTTGAGATACCTGAACCAGTACATCTATTTCCCTAGACTTCAACAACTCACTGACGTGAAGAGTGACTTCTATGCCCTGGGGAGGATGCCGCATGTCATTGGCTCCATTGATGGGACACATGTGGCTTTGGTACCACCACAGGCCCAAGAGCAGGCATACAGGAACCGCAAACACTACCATTCGGTCAATGCACTGGTGGTATGTCTTGCAGATATGTGCATCTCACACGTGTGTGCCCGTTTCCCCGGTTCTGCACACGATGCCTACGTGATGAGGAGTAGTCGCATCCCGAGGATGATGTCACAGATGCGGAACCAGCGTGCCTGGCTTGTTGGTGTGTACTGACTTTGTACCATTGTGTGTGTTCTGCAATGTAGTGTTCCACCCTCTTTTCCAACTCAGCTAATGTGCAATTGTCTGTATGTAGGTGACTCCGGATACCACAACATGCCGTGGTTGCTGACGCCCCTCAGGAACCCTGTGACACCAGCCCAGATGCGTTACAATGAGGCACATGGTCGGACCAGGAGAATCATTGAGCGGACATTTGGTCTCCTGAAGAGCCGCTTCCGCTGCCTGGACAAGACAGGAGGGGCCCTCCCATATGCCCCAGCAAAGGTGTGCAAGATTGTCATCGTCTGCTGCATGCTACACAACCTGGCTGTGCGGAAGGAGTTGCCTCTCATCCTGGATGACGATGATCAACATCCGCCACCTGTGGAGGATCCTGGCCTGGATCACGATGCCAGTGATGATGATGATGATGGTGATGTCCGCACACAGCTCATCACCAACTTCTTCAGCTGAATGTGAGTATCCGGAGATGTCATGTCAATGATGTGAGTATGCATGATATGTGTTGGTGGTGCTCTGGTGCTGTTTGAGTGTGGCCATGTGCTACATGACTGTATGCGTGTAGCGATGTGTCCTTACAGGTAGTCTGTACTCCCCAACAGTGTTGACATGCTAACGTGGTTCTGGGTGGGTATCTTATGACATGTATTGGGCATGAGTATTGCAGTTCTGTCCTGTTCTTCAGTGCTTCTGACTGTGTGTCATTTCTGTCCTTCACAGGGTACTTTCAGAGTTGTTTGGTCAACTGTGATCCCCCAACACCGTGATTGAACTTCCAGGGTGATAGCTGTCGTGTCCCTACAGGTGATGTGCGCCACACCCATGGACTTCCTTCCTTCTACACTTGTTGACTGTGTGCCCACTGCCAGGTGGGATTACCTTGCATCTGTAGTGGTTACAACATGTTGCAAATGTGTAATAAACCTGTGCTTCACTTTGTGATGTGCGTTGTCTGTGGTCACACATCTGACTGACATTTGCTTACTGCACCAGTGGGCTAGTTGACAAAGACTGTGAATAGGTGTTGTGTCTGTGCATTGCACCGTATTTCCTGCCAACATCAGTGTAGGCGATGAGTCAGGTGGCCTTGGTGTGTATATGTTGTGTAGCCCTGGTGGTGTGTCTCCCTCATATGTGTCACGTTGCCATGACTCACATGCCTGTGTTGTACTTGCTGTGGCAGTTAGCATGCACAGTGTAATTTGGCAGGTCATCATCTCCATGACAGAAACCACATTTGAATCACAACAGAGGCAGGTATGGTGTATTAGTGTGTTTATTGTCATACATGTGTGAGTATGGTGCACAGGATGGTGGGTGCTGTACATTGTGATTGTAATCCAAAGTTCCTAGATGATTTGGAAGTCCTGGTAGCAGAAATGTCCTGAGTAAAGACCACAGTCATCTGATACATTGGTCCAACTTGTACTCCCCATGTCATGTGGGGGAGTTGTGTTGCATTCAACAGGGTGTACAATTTGCGCACAAAGGTGATTATCCAGAACAGGTTTAGGCTTCCTGGGGGTTGCGCATGGCCATCGGCCTCTCAGTTGCCCTTCCTCAGACGACCCCTCTTCTTTGGGGGGGGACCCTCAAGTGCAGGCTGCTGCGATGCAGGGGACTCTCCGCCAGAGTCATCCTCCCTCCCTGTGGCAGTTGCAGTTGTTTCAGCACCAGATGTTGTGGGCACACAGGGAGGTGTTGACATGTTGCTTCTCATCTGGCGGAGGCATTGTAATATGTCCCTATGCACCGCCGTCATCTCTTGCAGTGTGTCCCACTTGGACTCCATGCGGGACATGTGTAAGTCCAAGCGTGCATGATGGGCAGCCTGCTGCTGTCGTATGTCCCTGAGGATCCCCACTACCTGGCTGAACTCTCCGGTGCTGGTCTGATACGCATCGGCTATGCGTACCAGTTGTGGGTCATCATGCAGTCCAGACCCCTCTGCGAGCAGCGACCTATGTCTACCACCCCTCCCACCACCCCTGGCGACACGTGCAGTACCTGAGGTGGCACGCACAGGTGATCCTGGGCTCCCTTGGGGGTTGTTGGTGGTGTTGGTGTCCATAGCCCCACGTTGGGCAAGGGTCCGTGTGCTGGTGGTGGTGGTGGTGGTCCTTGGTCTGTCCGTGTCGGCAGGGGTGGTTTGTGTGTTGTCAGTCATTGGAGGGGTGGGTGCAGGGGGTGCAGCTGGTGGTCCTGCTGGTGCTGCATGATGACTCGCTCCGGAGGTGCCAGGTAGGTCTTCGTCATCCGAGGAGGGCAGAGGCTGTTCCACACCAGTGAGCTCCGTTTCCCCTGGATCCTGGGACAGGGACTCCTCAGCGTCTGCTGCTGTGTCCCCATCATCACCTGTTTTTGGGAGACACACACAATGTATGTTATGTTTATGCAGGCACCAATGGTTGACACACCTGACAGTTGTGACTGTACCTCTGGATGCGGGCCTGTACATTGCATTGTCCTAAGTTGTCACAGTCAGAGGTTGAAATTGGTGAAGCACATTGTCCTGCATACTTTGAGCATTTCAATTTGAATGTTGGGGTGTGTACATGGTCTGCATTGGTTGTATTTGGTTGACATCCGGCCCTCCTTCTCCCCCCAGCCCAGTTATCCCACCATGAAGCATGCCACCCTTGCAGTGGGTTCAGGTTGACTCTCAGGATGTCAGTGAGTGGTGTCCTGCTGTTGGTGGTGCCCAGTTCCCAGCAGGGCCTTGTGCTCCCCACAGCAGTACCCAGTGTCAGCCATCTTGTCAGTTGTTTTCCACTCCCTGTGATGTGCGCATGGTTCAGGGTGGTGTTGATGGGACAGTTGTGGGGGTGACCAATATCTGTGACTGCCACTCCCATCATGCTATTGCCTCCACCCCCCTTCCCAGCATGCCCATACTTCCTTCCTTTTGAGTGTACTTCACTGTGTGTGAGTGTGACAGCAATGGCAAGATGGCTGACAGTGGTGTCCTGCTGTTGGTTGGTGCCCAGTTCCCAGCAGGGCCTTGTGCTCCCCACATCATAGCACCAGTGTCAGACATCTTTGATGTGGCTTTTGACTCCCTGTGAGGTGTGCATGCTTGGGTGTGATCTTGCTGGGCCATGTGGGTGGGGGATGTTGGGCTGTGACTACCACTCCCATCATGCTATTGCCTCCACCCCCCTTCCCAGCATGCCCATGCTTCCTTCCTTTTGACTCTGCTTCCCTGTGGGGTTGTGTGCCTGTGCTGACAAGATGGCTGACAGTGTTATCCTGGGGTTAGTTTTGCTACAAGTCCCTTGTGTGTCCCTGTGCTTCACACAGCATGACCCAGGGTTGTGGTTCTTTGTGGGATATTTGATTAGAGTGTGAGGCAATGCATTCTCCCAGGTGAGTTGTGTGGAGTTTGTGTTAGGGGTGTGTGTGACTGGAGCTGCTGGTAACTATGGTCAGTGCTGTCAGTCCTCCTTCCCACCCAGCCAGATATCCCACCATGGAACGTGCTTCCATTGCAGGGAGTGCAAGTTGTCTTTCAGGATGTCAGTCAGTGGTGTCCTGCTGTTGGTTGGAGCACAGTTCCCAGCAGGGCCTTGTGCTCCCCACAGCAGTACCCAGTGTCAGCCATCTTGTCAGTTCTTTTCCACTCCCTGTGATGTGCGCATGGTTCAGGGTGGTGTTGATGGGACAGTTGTGAGGGTGACCAATATCTGTGACTACCACTCCCATCATGCTATTGCCTCCACCCCCCTTCCCAGCATGCCCATACTTCCTTCCTTTTGAGTGTACTTCACTGTGTGTGAGTGTGACAGCAATGGCAAGATGGCTGACAGTGTGTTCCTGTTGTTTGTTGGTGCCCAGTTCCCAGCAGGGCCTTGTGCTCCCCACAGCAGTAGCCAGTGTCAGCCATCTTGTCAGTTGTTTTCCACTCCCTGTGATGTGAGCATGGTTCATGGTGGTGTTGATGTGCGCATTGTGAGGGTGGGCAATATCTGTGACTATGACTCCCATGATGCTATTGGCTACACTGACTTGCCCAGCATACACAGGATTCCTTCCTTTCAGTGGGCTTCACTGTGAGGTGATGTTGTAGTGGTGGCTACATGTCTGGATGTGTTTGTTAGTTATATTTGTGCCACTGCCTAGCTGTAGTTGTAGTTGTGTTTGTACATGTGATGACACAGTTACATATCACTATGAGATGGCATGTGTTGTGTTTATCTGACTGACATACACATTTTGGGATGATTCTGTTTTGGTTGCTGTGTATTTGCTAAGGGTGCATGGTTTGACTCTCCCCTTGACAGTGATGTGTGTGTATTGTCGCACAATATTGTGTACATTTGTTGTGTACTCACCAGGCTCTGGGATGTTTTCTAGTCCATATACGCTCACTGGTGGTAGGATGGCCCGCACCTTCTCCTCCCAGGGCCTGAGGTATACTGGTTTGGCAGGAGGGCCACTGCCGGTGTGTTGGCTCAAGAGGTAGTCCTTCTTCAACAGCTCCCTGACCCTCCTGCGCACGTCATACCACCTGTTCTGGATGTCTCCCTTTGTGCGCAAACATGGTGATTGTGCGTTCACCCTGTCGACAATCCTCTCCCACATCTTGGTTTTCTGCGCCATGGGTGTCTGTTGGACCAGTGTACCAAACAGCTGTGGCTCTACCCTGAGGATCTCATCTACCAGGACTTCCAATTCACTATCTAGGAACTTTTGATTCTTCTTTGGGGGCATGGTGATGGGTGGTGATGGTGAGTGATGTGTGTGTTGGTGTGCAAGTGAGGGTGTGTGAGTGTGTGTTTTGCTGGGTGTATGTGAGGGTGCTATTTGTTGAGGTGCTGCTGGTGTGTGGCTTGTGTGATGGATGAGCTGTGGGTGTGTGTGTGGTTGCTGTCTGTTGGTGTTGAGTGCTGGCAGGTAATTTGAATTTGCAAAGGATCATGGTAGGGATTTGTGTCCTTTATATGGGTGGAGTTGTGGGTGTGTCTTTGTTCCCTGTTTCCCCACCCAGTATTTATTGGCTTTGTAATTGCTTGTTTGGCCTTTTTTGTGTGTTTTTCCTTAGTACTTTTTGTGCATGTAGGAGACGTTCTTCTGACCGAGTCGGACCCTGCAGTTGTCTCGTGCGAGCTTCTCAGATTCGTTCACGCTGTGTTTGTGCTGTTTTCTGTGCTGCGTACGCGTCAATCGCGGTGTATTGGGTTGCTTCGGCTCGCAGTTTTGTATGCGTGTCGGTCGTTCGGCTTGGGCCCCGTGCGACTCGGTCGTGTTTTCCACGCGTTGCATCGTACTTGGCGGGTAGGAGTTCGCGGGTACGTTTCGTTCGGGATTCTTCCTGGTGCGTGTCGGTCGGTTCGATTCGCGTGGTTTTCCGGCCGGATAGCTGTTTTCCGCGCGGTTCGGTCGTTTGGCTTGTGTTCCATACGCGTCGGTCGGATTTTGCACGCTTCTCATCGTACTTTGCGGGTCGGGCTGCACCGGTACGTGTCGGTCGGAATAAATTCCGGCTCCGAGTCGGTCGGTACGTTTTCCGGCCCGAATCAGAATCGGGCCCTTAATGTGCGTTCCTTTACCAGTGGACCCCGGTGTTCTAACTAGATCTGCTCCCCCGTCGGTTTGTGCTCCCCCTACGTCAGAGGGGAGCTTATAAATACAGCTCTAACCTGTATGTTTGTGCCTGGCCGTATGTCTATGCCTCCCCTAAAGCATCGCAGCTGTTTCTGCCTGCGATTCACCCAAAACTGTTATGTCATTCGTGAAGTTGGCAAACAAATACTGTTTTTAGCAATAATTTTGAATCTATTTTCGTATATTGCATATGCAGACGGGAAAGTAAAAAGTTTGTTTTCACAAAATCTTTGGTTTTAAAGTATTTAAATTTGGCCAAAAGAAGCTTTTTTGTTTGAATAATAACATATAAATTTATATAAATATGTATATATTTGTAACTAAATATACCTATATATATATTACAATACATATAACAGTGAGAAAGATGAATCCAGCAAATTACAATCAACATTCTATTTTTCAAATGTTGATAAACTGGGTACCATTAACCCCTTCGCTGCATGGCCTACAAATTTTTTTTTTGTTGGGGAAAATGGGAAAAAAGTGCTGCAAATGAAAGCGTCTGGTTTTTTCCTGCAAATGGTATTAACAAAAGGTTTGTGGGGCTGGGGCCAAAAACCCAGGTGACCCCCCTTGCAAAACCAGGTTGTTTTGCGATAGGTCATTTTGATGTCTCCTCAATACGTTTTGGGCCCTTGCCTGTCACGGGTACTTAACCCACCTACGCGAGTGAGGTACCATTTTTATCGGGAGACCTGGGGGAACGCTGGGTGGTAGGACATTTGTGGAACCATGGAGATTTTAGAACTTTCCCACACAGAAATTTAAGAGACATCTGAGTTTTTCAGCTTAATTTGAGGTTTGCAGGGGATTCTAGGTCGGAAAACCTTGGCGGGTCCTCTCAAGCCATACCTCGCTGGACTCCCCTGGGTGTCTAGTTTTCAGAAATGTGTGGGTTTGGTAGGTTTCTCAAGATGGCCGCAGAGCCCCAGGCCAAGAACCCAGGTGACCGCCCTTGCAAAACCAGGTTGTTTTGTGATAGGTCATTTTGATGTATCCTCAATACGTTTTGGGCCCTTGCCTGTCGCGGGTACTTGACCCACCCACGGGAGTGAAGTACCATTTTTCTCAGAAGACTTTGGGGAATGCGGGGTGGGTGGAATTTTGTGGATCCACGCAGATTCCAGAACTTTCCACCACAGAAATGTGAGGAAAATGTGTTTTTTTTTTACAAAGTTTGAGGTTTGCAAGGGATTCTGGATAACAGAACCTGGTGAGAGCCAGACAATTCACCCCATCCTGGATTCCCCTGGGTGTCTAGTTTAAAAAAATGTATAGGTTTGCTAGGTTTCCTTGGGTGCCAGTTGCTCTAGGACCCAAAATCCACAGGTAGGCACATTCCGAAAGAAAGTCTGTGCCTAGTGGTCTTTCTGCCGCCCTGGGGAGGGGGAAATCAGGGTCTATTCCCCGATATGCCCCCAAGGGGGCAGAAAGACTGTGGCTATTTTTTTGGGTGGGTGGGAACATTGGAATGCCCATTCTGGGCAGCCCACACCCCTACGTATAAAAAAGCCAGCATAATCGTTGGCGCCTAGTGGGCTCTCTGTCCCCCCGGGGGGCCGATCGGGGGCTACTGCCCCCATCTTCCTTCTAGGGGGGGCAGAAAGACTGTGGCATCTTTTTTTGGGGGGTGGGGGCATTGGCATACCCATTCTGGGCAGGCCCCACCCCTGAATGTTGAAAATAATATACCCCTGGTACCTAGTGGGATTCTGCCCCCATCTGCCTCCTGGGGGGGGGGCGCAGAAAGACTGCAGCATTTTTTGGGGGGGATTGGGGCATTGGCATTCCCATTCTGGCCAGCCCCCACCCCGAACTTCGGAGAAAAAAAATCCCTGGTGCCTAGTGGGCTTTCTGCCCCCTGGGGGCAGATAAGGGCTATTGCGCCATCTGCCTCCCAGGGGGCATAAAGACTGTAAAATAAATTTTTGTGGTGGGGCATTGGCATGCCCGTTCTGGGCAGCCCCCACCGCTACGTATAAATAAATAAAAATATTCCCTGGGGCCTAGTGGGCTTTCTGCCCTCTCTGGGGGCAGATCATAGACTATTGCCCCATCTGCCTCCTGGGGGGCAGAAGGTCTTATGCTTTCTTTGAGGGGTAGGGTGGGGGTATTAGCATACGCATTCTGGGCAGCCCCCACCCCTGGCCTATAAAAAAAAATCCCTGGCGTCTAGGGTGCTTTCTGCCCCCCGGGGGGGCAGATTTGGGGCTACTGCCCCCATCTGCCCCCTAGGGGTGCTGAAAGGCTGTCTTGCAAAATTGTATGGGTGGAGCAAAGACCCTTGCCCAAGGGGCCGCTCCACCCTCCCTGGTGGCTAGTGGGTGGATCCCTGCTTGGGGATCGCCCTCCTGGAGCGATTCCCAAGCAGAGATCCAATAGGGAAGGGTACCATTGGAAAGGGGAGATTATCCCCTTTCCAACGATACCTCTTCCATGTTTTTCGGTACTCTGGGTGCTGAGATAGCCCCACAAGCACCGAAACTGTGAAACGTTTCATAAGTTTGTTTTGTTTTCATTATAATGATGACTGTGTGCCATGCGCGCGATCTTCATTGCAATGAAAACCCTAACCACCTCTAAAGCAAAAATAAATAAATTGGGAAACCCCTCTGCTGTTTACAGCCGAGGGATTTTTTTCAAAGTGTGCTCATGACGAATGGTTCCGTCATGATCTCACTTGAACTTGTGCTCATGACGGAACCATTTCGTCTTGAGCATGGAAGGAGTTAATTTGATCAATCGAAACGTTTAAAAAAAAAGCACTTTATAAGTGTAGCGTGAAGCACTATGTACAGATCGGAGCAGTTGTATTTTAACCCCTTCGCTGCTAGGCCTTCCCCCGCCCCCCTGTGCTTAGCCTTTTTTTTGCTATTTGAGGTAGTTCGCACTTAGGCCCCTGTAACTTTTTGTCCACATAAGTTATCAACGTTAAATATTGTGCCCTTTTTTCCAACACCCTGAGGATTCTAAAGGTACCCAGGGTTTGTGGATTCCCTTGGAGGGGACCCAGTAATTTTCCAAAATACTATAGATTTTAGCTTTTTTGTAAAGAAATGGTAAAAAATTGCTGCAGTAGAAAGTGTCTTGTTTGTTTCCTGTAAATGGCATCAACATAGGGTTTGTGGTGCTGAAATCACCATCTTCTTAGATTTTAGGGACAGGTAGACTTTTGACAGAAAACCCAAATTTTCTATAAAGTTTTGTAATTTCACTGGGACATAGCCTATTGTTGCATTTTTTTCTTCTTTCAACCTCCTTGCAGTTAGTGGTAGAAATGGGTGTGAAAACAATAATGGATCCCAGAAAAATATACATTTATGAAAACTAGACAAAATTCTTACTTCAGCAATGGGGGCGTTTGTGTAGATCCTTTAAGGATTTCCTATAGAAATTTACAGTTGACAATAAAAAATATTGAAATAGAGTTGAAAAAAACAGCCATTTGTGCCAACGTTTTCACCTGTAACTTCTTCTAAGTATGCCAAATAATATAACGTTAAATCCGCAGGACCCTTCAGTTTGTGTGGATATATAGGACTTGTAGGTTCACCAAGAACCCGAGCAACCCCGAGCCAATAACTGAGCTGCATCTTGCACTGGTTTTTCATTGTGTACTGGGTTTATTGCAATTCATTTGGTAAATATAAACAGAGAAAAATAGGTATAAAGGAAACCAATATATTTCTTAAATAAAATATAGAGAATTTAGAAGCAGTGTTTTTTGCACATCTCCAAAATTGTGGCTACCCATACAAGCATGTGATTTAGATGTTATTTTTTAAAATGACTTCTTATTTACAAATTGTCTTACATTTGGAAGGCATTATTGCAAACAAAGTTAATTGGTAATAACACTTCTTCTACTATTCTGTGTTCCCCTAAGTCTCCCGATAAAAATGCTACCTCACTTATGTGGGTAGGCCTAGTGCCCGTGACAGGAAATGGCTCAAAACGCAACGTGGACCCACCACATTTTTAACATGAAAACTGACCCATTTTTTGCCTAGCTATGGATTTTGAATCCTAGCTCGTCCGGCACCTTGCGAAACCTAGCCAACCTATACATTTTTGAAAACTAGACACCAAGGGAAATCCAGTATGGGTTTACTTGTGTGGCTCTCTTCAGGTTATGTGACCCAGAATCCCTTGCAAACATCAAACTTCTAAAAAATAAAACAAATTTCCCTCACATTTCTGTGATGGAAAGTCCCGGAATCTGCGTGGATCCACAAAATTTTACCCACCCCTTATTCCCCAAGTCTCCTGATAAAAATGGTAGCTCACTAGTGTGGGTAGGCCTAGTGCCCGCAGCAGTAAACGGGCCAAAATACAACGTGGACACACCACATTTTTACAGTGAAAACTGACCCTTGTTTTTCAAAGTGCCTAGCTGTGGATTTTGAATCCTAGCTCTTCTGGAACCTAGCGAAACCTAGCAAAGTTATATATGTTTGAAAACTAGACATCCAGGGGATCCGTTATGGGGTGACTTTTGTGGCTCTCACCAGGTTCTGTTACTTAGAATACCTTGCAAACCTCAAACTTTCTAAAAAAAAAAAACATTTTCCAGCACATTTCTGTGATGGAAAGTTCTTGAATATGCGTGGTTCCTCAAACTTCCACCCACTCTGCATTTTCCAAACTCTCCTATTAAAAATGGTACCTCACTCATGTGGGTGGGCCAAGTACCCGCGACAGGCAAGGGCCCAAAACGTATTGAGGAGACATCAAAATAACCTATCTCAAAAAGGCCTGCTTTTGAAAGGGTGGCACCTGGGTTTCTGGCCCTGGGCTCAGCGGCCATCTAGGGAAACCTACCAAACCCACACATTTCTGGAAAATAGACACCTGGGGGAGTCCAGCGAGGTATGGCTTGCGTGGATCCCCCAACGTTTTCCTATCCACAATCCCCTGCAAACCTCAAATGTAGCTATAAAAATCAAATTTTCCACATTTGTTTTGTGGGATCACCATTCCGGCACAAATTCCCTACCATACAGCGTCTTCCTCAGTCTCTCGAGTAAAATGATACCTCACTTTTGTGGGTGTCCAATATAGGATTGGCTTAAACATTTGTTTATTAAATGTAGCGCTTAGAATTTGCTGTGCTATACCCTTAATCCCTATGTTTTTGCCTTTTCCCAGTCACAGGCCCTTGCCCCACCCACACAAGGTGGCACCCACATAAGGCACCTCAAGGTGCTTGCCACGGGTGCAGGGATAAACATTAGGAGCACCGTAGCTGCCCCCTCGCCCTCCAACCGGAGGCTGTGTACCAAAGGGGGCCCTGCTGGGGCCCACAAAGTCAAGTTCTGACAGCCTTTCTCTGTGCCAGAAAGGCCAGCACGAAAGGCTGCCGAAACCTGACATTGTAAAGTAAATGGCGGAAAGAGCCGCCATTGAGATTACAGGCCGTATTCTGACTGGCCAACAAGCTCGAAGCCAGCCGGAATGACCGGTTGAATTCCTTTACGACCGCCATCATCAAAATGAGGCAGTCGTAAAGGAATCTGACCGGCACATTACGATGCAGCTGTCAAGGCTCCGATCGAGGGTCGGAGACTTTTACAGCTGCATCATAATCATCCCCTAAATAATATTATATTTTAAAATACTATTATTTAATTTATAACTAGAACCTGAAATACAGTTTTATTAATAATACATTTTTTTTATACATAATTATATTTTTATGATATTTCCCATTATTTTTTTCATTAATTTTGAAACAGTTGTGTATATTTTATACAAAAGTAATTTTAATATATAGTCCCAAAAATTATCTATATTATAATATTAATTACTATGGGGCCGATTCCGATCTCGGTCGGAGGCGCACCCAATACCATTCGGTCGGGAAAAAAGCCATGCGAAAGCCTGTTTCCCGACCGATCCGTACAACACACCGAACGAGCAAGTACGATGCGCACAACAGCAAAGAATCCGGCCGAGCCGTACTCACCCAAACCAGGTCCTGTTCTCCGACCGAGGCGAATCCGGAAACGCCGAATCGAGTCGCACGGAAGGAAAATGCAGCCCCGTCCGGCCGGACAAGTACGATGCGCTTTCCGTACGCGCCCGAACCCGTCGCTACGCACGGCACGTCAAAGCATCCGGGAGAGGCGCACATAAGCTCCGATTCGCGCCACAACACGATCCACGGCTCCGAGACGAACACGGCAGCGGCGAGGACGACGCGAGCGACGAGGACGAGGCGAAGCGACGAGGACGAGGCGAAGCGGCGAGGACGACGCGAAGCAACGAGAAGGACGAACGACACGAACCAACCATGAATCCCTTCGTCCCGATCATACCAATATTCTACATTTACTACCGGAACAGGCACGGACGCGTACGGCGCAGAACGTAAGCCAGACACCAACCACAAAACACATACAACACGTACACGACACATCACACACACACACAGGGATGCAGAATATACTTACACCAGCAACAGCAGCACCATAGGGGCGGGATGCCCATCACCAATGCCACATATGCACACAGGGCCTGAATGCGCACCACCACCCCTACCCAGGGGGGCATTATGATGCCTACCACCACTACCACCCTTACCCAGGGGGCAGGATGCTTACCACTAGTACCACCCTCACCCAGGGGGGCAGGATGCCTACCACTACTACCACCCTTAGCCAGGGGGCAGGATGCCTACCACTACTACCACCCTCACCCAGGGGGGCAGGATGCCTACCACTACTACCACCCTCACCCAGGGGGCAGGATGCCCACCACTACTACCACCCTCACCCAGGGGGCAGGATGCCCACCACTACTACCACCCTCACCCAGGGGGGCAGGATGCCTACCACTACTACCACCCTTAGCCAGGGGGCAGGATGCCCACCACTACTACCACCCTCACCCAGGGGGCAGGATGCCCACCACTACTACCACCCTCACCCAGGGGGCAGGATGCCTACCACTACTACCACCCTTAGCCAGGGGGCAGGATGCTTACCACTACTACCACCCTCACCCAGGGGGGCAGGATGCCCACCACTACTACCACCCTCACCCAGGGGGGCAGGATGCCTACCACTAGTACCACCCTCACCCAGGGGGGCAGGATGCCTACCACTACTACCACCCTTAGCCAGGGGGCAGGATGCTTACCACTACTACCACCCTCACCCAGGGGGCAGGATGCCCACCACTGCTACCACCCTCACCCAGGGGGGCAGGATGCCTACCACTACTACCACCCTTAGCCAGGGGGCAGGATGCTTACCACTACTACCACCCTCACCCAGGGGGGCAGGATGCCTACCACTACTACCACCCTTAGCCAGGGGGCAGGATGCCTACCACTACTACCACCCTCACCCAGGGGGGCAGGATGCCTACCACTACTACCACCCTTAGCCAGGGGGCAGGATGCCTACCACTACTACCACCCTCACCCAGGGGGCAGGATGCCCACCACTACTACCACCCTCACCCAGGGGGGCAGGATGCCTACCACTACTACCACCCTTAGCCAGGGGGGCAGGATGCTTACCACTACTACCACCCTCACCCAGGGGGCAGGATGCCTACCACCACTACCACCCCCACCCATAGGATGGACAATGCATGACACAACCAGCACACCACAACCTAGGGAATGCAAGAAGAAGACATCCCCCAACACCATGACAAGCGTGTGTAGACTGTGTCAAATGCCTACAACACCGAACATGACTTCTAACATACAATGTGACCCCCTAGCACATGTGCCACACAAATATGTGTGTGGCACACACTAACGCAAGCAGGCCATGACCATTGTGGCAATGGGGTCCAAACCCCCATCATCACAGTGACCAAAAGGCAAGTGTGGGGTCCATAGCTGCAGCACATTTTGAACATTGTGGCAATGGGGTCCAAACCCCCATCATCACAGTGACCAAAAGGCAAGTGTGGGGTCCATAGCTGCAGCACATCTTGAACATTGTGGCAATGGGGTCCAAACCCCCATCATCACAGTGACCAAAAGGCAAGTGTGGGGTCCATAGCTGCAGCACATTTTGAACATTGTGGCAATGGGGTCCAAACCCCCATCATCACAGTGACCAAAAGGCAAGTGTGGGGTCCATAGCTGCAGCACATCTTGAACATTGTGGCAATGGGGTCCAAACCCCCATCATCACAGTGACCAAAAGGCAAGTGTGGGGTCCATAGCTGCAGCACATTTTGAACATTGTGGCAATGGGGTCCAAACCCCCATCATCACAGTGACCAAAAGGCAAGTGTTGACAAAGTAAGAGGTGCAACTGCCAAACTGCATGGATGATTCCTGGTCACAGAACAACAAACACATCAGTGGCAAAGTAGTGTATGTGTCCCATTGCAACATAAATTGGGGGAGCCAAATCCTGCAGTGCAAATAAGACATAACTTTGGCCATGTGCAGACAAACAACACCCATGGGGGCTGACACCGTCAACAATCATCAATGACACAATGACAGAAGTGACCATCCGAATGCAGACCCACATATTTGCACCAATGGGCACACACATGCAGATACCCTGTGGAGACTGCAGATGTGAGGCGAACAGATACCATACCATGGCAGCAATGGGACACACAATCAACAATTAGCAACAAATGAGGGCTCCCGTCCCATCAGCCTGGTCATGGAAGTGCCAACGGAATCATCAGCACAGATCCAACACACTTGTATAGCAATGTTGCACTGACAACACAGATGAGTCCTTCCCCATTGATGCCCAAACCTGCATGTTCACTGGAGATGGCCACACGGTCAGGGAAGTAGACGAATAGAACAATGGCAGGCACAACAGATGTGCAGGGGTGGAAGCCACAGATGTGAAGTTGCCAATCTAAGTAGGAAATCTCATTGCCAAATACTGAACACATGACACCCTCAGATGCTGCTATGGATGACATGGATACACCACAGGATAGGACACATAACCCCTGGACCACATGGGTTCCTGCACAGTAACACTTCATTATCATGAGACCAAATATCACCATCACTGCAGCAAGGGCATTGTTAGCATCATCAACATCATGTACATCAGAAGCAAAAGCACTAGAGAACAGAAAGTTGCTTTATTCAGCATATGTGGCATTAAAAGTAGAAGTCCGGTAGAACATAAACAAAGGCCAATGGCCAGTCCATCAACAAAGTCACAAGTGGGTGACAGTGGCAGATGCCACCCTACACATGCCTGCACAAAACCAGGGACAATCCACTAGGAGGGGCAACCGGGGGGTAGGCCAGGCACCGCAGGGACAGGATCAGGGCTCACCAGGAGGAAGCAGGGAAGGGGTGGTGGGTGCTGGAGAGCCACTGACAACTGCAGTGGAGGTGTCTGACATGGTGTGTGCCGGCACAACTGGGGGGCATGGCTCAGATGTTGTGGGTGCCGGCACGACTGCAGTGGACCCTGCAGATGGAGTGGACAGGTCCGCCACTGCAGTGCCCAAGTCAGACAGGGTGGTAGTGGACTCCACTGCAGTGCCTACCACCAGGGGAGGAGAATGGGGAACAGGCAAGGTGGGCTGGACAGAGGGGGAGGACACCCTCACCACATCAGTGGCACAGACAAGCGCAGCGGGGGTGTGGTGCCGGGAGAGCAAGTGGCAGGGGGAGAAGGCCGGAGCCTCTTGGGGATGGTATATCTGTGGGTGGGGGAACCTGGGGCAGGGTGTGGCGGGGGCACCTGTGGAGTGGGGGCCTGAGGGATGGAGGAAGGTGACCTGGTGCTTGAGCTGCAGGGCGGCGGCGGGGTCTTGCTCTTACCACTCCGGGGGGACTTGCGGGTGGGGGCCTCAGTCTGTCTGCGCCTGGGGGAGGGTGTCCGGGGGCGAGGGGCACTCTGCTCCGTGTGGGGGGCTTCCTCTTCCCCCTGGATGCTGGGGCAGCTGGATCGGAGGGGAAGAGGCCGAGGTCACTGAGGAAGAGGCGCTGGGTCTTTGGGGTTGCAGGTGAGGCAAGGGAGGGTGCTTTGGAGGGAGAGGCAACTGAGGACTGTGCAGTGCCCGTGGATGCGTGTGTGTGTACCAGGGCCCCATCCCCTGTGAGTCTGGTTTCAGTCCCCTGACTGTGCGTGCGTGTGCGTTTAGTTTGTGGCGTGTGTGTCTGTGTGCTGGATGTGTGTGTGCTGGTGTGTGCCTGTGCCGGTGTGTGTGTGCTTGGGACGGGCAAGGTGCTGGGGAGTGTGGATGGAGCAGAGGCAGGAGGGGTGAGGGACTGTCTGAGGAGGGACACTGCTGCCGTCAGGGAGGAGTCCATGGACCTGTTGCCCCTCTGTAGGTCAGACATGCCCGATGAGATGCCCTCCATGAACGACACCAGCTGAGTCAACAGTGCGGTGTGCGCATGGAGGACACTCAGCATGGCTGTCTGCCCTACATGGAGCTGGCGAAGGAGGTACACAGACTCCTCACTCAGGGCAGCAGGGGACACAGGGGCAGGGAGTGCGGTGCCTGGGCCAAAGGAGACACGCTCCCGAACATGGGAGCCTCCACGGACCTTGGGAATGGGAGCCGATGGGAGGGCGGTGGTGGTGCTGGTGGTGGCGGGGACAGCAACACTAGCTGGGGTGTGGTGGCTGCTGACACCCGCCTCCACAAGGGAGTCATCCTCCGAGTTGCTCTGGTCCTCAGCTGAGGTGGATGGTGCTGAGGATTCCTCGGTGTGGCTCCCCTCGCCCTCCGTGCCACTGGGTCCCTCCGACCACTCCTCGGCTGCTGACCCAGTCTGGCTCTCTGGCTCCTCCTGGTCCGTGGAGCTGTCCCCTTCCGTGGCCGTGGATGTATCTGCAAACAATGGGGAAACAGACAGACATCAGTCACCTGCACCAAACGCACACACCACTGTGAGCACAGCACATCACAGAGCAAGCCCTGGCATCATTAGTTGTACATTGCTAAAAGTGCCCTAACTGAACAGGAGAAGCCAATTGTCAGTCTGATGCCAAGCATGGCACTCACATCCCACATGGCCTTGCACCCATCTGTCTGGTGTCTGTTGGATTGCAACACCCCAGTGTGGACACATGCACCAAGTACACAGTAGTTGGACAGTGCAGAGGACACGGTGTGGACACATCACAGCTCTTGCCACTGAGTGAGTACAGGTTTCCGGATGAAAGGGATGCCCAGAGTCAAATAGGAAATGCATGTGATGCATACCAGCGACAGACACCATGATGCACCCATGTCCTGATAGCCAGCGCCACTATGGTGTGCATGTAGCACATGTCACTCCCCTGCAGGACCACAAATAAGTTGACACATGCCATGGCAGAGGCATGACTGTTAAGTCATACATCACTGTCTCAGTGATGTATGACTTGGCAGCCAGACAACAACACTATGCACTGTGTCACAATAGTAGGTCATGGGGAATGCAAGTCCTGGAGCTGCACAAGTGCACATGTACATCCCCCACACAACACATCATCTCAACCCTCATCTGTCCAGGTCACACCTATTGGACATATGGGAGACCTGTGACACTACCCTCTGAACCTGAGCCCCTCACAATTTGCTGTGAATGGGGAACAGCTGCCTGAACATCACATTCGCATACCCCAGTCTGCACGGGCAGCTGATCAAACACCTATGTGACACACAAGTATCGTCTCCTATGGTCACATCTCCAGGGGCATGCTGAGCCCCTACCAAGAAACACCCCAGCAGTCCTGGCAACTAATCCACAGCACACTGACACAGAGGCAGACACCGGAGGGGTCAAATCACTGTGCACAATGTGTCAGCTGATACACGGGAGTGGGAGTACAGAGTGCATTGCATGGCCTGGAGTAGGCATGACTGTCCTGCTCCACATGAATGAGGGATGTGCCCTGGACAGTGGATAGCTGGCTATGTATGTGTGACACACGTAATCTGCACACTCCTGGGGCACAAACATTGTTCCCACCCGCTGCATGGGCGTGTGCCACATACCCCAGGCACATGTGGTGGCTCAGCTCAGCAAGTGGACCGCATATCAAAGCAACACGCAGATCACATGTCCAAACCCAGGCGTTGTGTGAACAATGGACCCACCCATGATGCCCACAACAGAGTTAGGAAACAGATGCTGTCCCCCACCTTTAGTGAAGCAAACTGCAAGGACACAGTCCCAAGTGACACAATTCCCTGACTGTAAGGGCCACACCTGGGTATCAGATGAGCAGTGGGCAGTGCACAATAGAGGGACATGGCTCCTGGACAACATGACTGCTGCACTGTGGCAGTTGAACCAGGCCAGAGGAGGGCACAAAGCATGTAATACAGAGTTCACAGTGCAGTCTTTGACTCACCCCTCCTTGCTGCTGTCTGGCCTTCAGCTGCCCATCCAGGTCTGGAAAGACCACCGCCAGGATCTGGAGCATGTGGGGGGTCAGGGTCCGTGTTCCGCCCCTCCTGCGAGGAGGCGACAGCTTCAGCTGGACCCGTGCAATCCTCCGGGTCCAGCCCCGAAGGTCCTGCCACCTCTTCTGGCAGTTGCGGATCCGGCGCTTGTAGACCCCCACGGACCGGACAGCCCGGACGATGTCCTTCCAGATTTCCTGCTTCCGATGGGCATTAACCTGTCAGGATGACAAAGTGAAAAGGCCATTATCACACATGCAACATATCCGTGCATGACACAGTTGTATATACATGTCTCAATCACAGGGGCACATGATGTACACAGGCAGTGCAAAGCTGACCATGGACAGTTTGCCAGACGTCACTACATGGTATCATTGCATGGGAAGTAAAACCATGTTCAAATGCACTGTCACTGCACCATACCTGTCCAGTGCAAGTCACTACACACTATGGGGGGTGACAACTACTCAGTGAGCCTGCTAGCCAGTGGCGTGCAGACTCTCAGCCTTGCTAGTCAGACAAAATGCACATTCAGAAAGGCAGTGCACAGAACACTCACCTGCTCCCCTGGTGTCCCATACAGCTTGCTGTACTGTGGAAGTAGGCTGTCCAGCAGGGCCTGGTTCTCTTCAAGGCTGAAGGCTGGGGCTCTCTCCACAGTACGTGCCATTGCAGGGTCCAGAGGGGCAGAGACAGCAGCAGTGCAGTGGCAGATGTCGTCCTGGAGCATGTAGTGCAGGCAAGTGAGCTCTCAGGGGAACAGCCAGCAATATATATGTGCTGGAGAGGCAGATACTGTCCCTTGTGTCCAAAGTGATAGGTCCAAGTCGTTTGCATCTTCTGAATCTGGCCAATCCATGGAATAGCAGCACCAAAACACGCCCACAGCATCCTTCAAATCCTCAACTTCATGGCATACATGATTTTGCAACATTGTTGTGGGTGACCAACTGATTTTCCAGCAACCGACTCGTTCGAAATTCGAAAACGCGTCCGTTGCCAGGCAAGCCCATTGTCAATGGGTGCGCACCGATCGGTCCATTGCGGTACAACGCGCACAGGGGTACAACGCGTACCCGCACACATTGAAAGCAATGGGCCGGCCGGAGGCACCGATCGGTCCATTGCTGTTCAACGCGCACAGGGGTACAACGCGTACCCGCACACATTGAAAGCAATGGGCCGGCCGGAGGCACCGATCGGTCCATTGCAGTTCAACGCGCACAGGGGTACAACGCGTACCCGCACACATTGAAAGCAATGGGCCGGCCGGAGGCACCGATCGGTCCATTGCAGTTCAACGCGCACAGGGGTACAACGCGTACCCGCACACATTGAAAGCAATGGGCCGGCCGGAGGCACCGATCGGTCCATTGCTGTTCAACGCATCACTGTACATGTGACTGGCATATGTCAGCATGCCTGTCTCAGATGGACATATGCCAGCCACAGATAGCTCCCAGGGAGTGAGGGGCACACCTACATCACGACAGCCTGTCCAAACTTTATCATAAGGCATGTAAGGCTGCATTTCCTATTGTGTGTATGTTGGTGTACATGTTGTCCTGTGGGTGTCACCTGTGGGCAGCCACCCCCAGGCTGTGCACGTGTTCATGGGGACAGGATCCTGGGTGTTACGTGTACGTGACCACTGTGATGTGCAACTGTTCATATCTGTGCATGTGCCATGGTCACATTTCACAGTGGTGTATGTGTATGTCATGTCACATACCCCGTGAGTCCCATGTGGGACGGTATGTTTGAGCCAGGGTGTCCCAGTGGCACAATAGTGATGGTCCTCCACAGTCTTTGTGCATGTGGTGTTTACAATGTCTCTGATTTCATGTGCACAATGGGAGACAGTCTCCACATCCACGTTGTGTGTGCATGGACTCTGATGTTGTGCGTGTGTGTCACAGACGTCCATGTCTGTCCTGCCGTGGCAAGTGGGGCCACTACCTGTGGGGGTCATGGTTGTTTTGCTGTGGTGTATACATGATACTCCATGTAATGCCAGTGTCCATGTGGCATTACAGGGTCCCTGGGAATGTACCTGTCGTTGAGCTGTGGTGCCTGGGGCACATCTGTCCTCACATGTCCCTGTGGGGGTTATTGTGACACGGCAGCAGGAGATGGGAACTGTGACACGGCCTCATGATATCCAATGGGCCAACCTGGGACTAATTGATGCCACCTGTTGGACCGTGTTGACAGATGTTGGCCATGTATGTACCATACATGTCCTTCCGGTACTGCACACTTCATGTAGTTGTGCCTCATAATGATGTATGTTGGGATCTTGAGTGTGTTCAATGCCGCATATGTGGGGTGACTGACAATCTTGCTTACTTCTCCTCTGCACTGCAGGGCTCCTGCTGTCCATCGGCCATTCCCAGACCTGGCAACGATGGTGGAACGGGACAGCATCCGACGGTACCGCTTCACCAGGCAGCTGATTGAGGATTTGGCAGTGCAGTTGTCCCCACATTTGCAGCCTGGCCGGCCGTATCCTACAGCGCTGACCCCCAAGGTGAAGGTGATGGCAGCCCTACACTTCTTTGCCACTGGTACCTTCCAACATACTGTGGCGACTGCTGGTGGGATGTCACAGACCATGTTCAGCCGTGTGCTCCGCGATGTTTTGGCGGCAATGTTGCTCTTCCTGAACCGGTACATCTATTTCCCTAGACTGCGACGACTCACTGACGTGAAGAGTGACTTTTATGCCCTGGGGAGGATGCCGCATGTAATTGGCTCCATTGATGGGACACATGTGGCTTTGGTACCACCACAGGCCCAGGAGCAGGCCTACAGGAACCGCAAGCACTACCACTCGGTCAATGCACTGGTGGTGTGTCTTGCAGACATGACCATCACACACGTGTGTGCCCGTTTCCCTGGTTCAGCACACGATGCCTTTGTGATGAGGAGTAGTCGCATCCCCAGGATGATGGCACAGATGCAGAACCAGCGTGCCTGGCTTGTCGGTGTGTACTGACTTTGTGCCATTGTGTGTGATCTGATCTGTAGTATTCCGCCCACTTTTCCAAGTCAGCTAATGTGCACTTGTCTGTCCGTAGGTGACTCGGGATACCCCAACATGCCGTGGTTGCTGACACCCCTCAGGAACCCTGTGACACCTGCCCAGATGCGCTACAATGAGGCACATGGTCGGACCAGGAGAGTGATTGAGCGGACCTTTGGTCTCCTGAAGAGCCGCTTCCGCTGCCTGGACAAGACCGGAGGGTCCCTCCCATATGCCCCTGCGAAAGTGTGCAAGATTATCATCGTCTGCTGCATGCTCCACAACCTGGCAGTGCGGAAGGAGTTGCCTCTCATCCAGGATGACAATGACCAACATCCGCCACCTGTGGAGGATCCTGGCCTGGACCACGATGCCAGTGACGATGATGATGATGATGGTGATGGTGATGTCCAGACACAGCTCATCACCAACTTCTTTAGCTGAATGTGAGTATCCTGAGGTGTCATGTCAACTGATGTGAGTTGGCATGATGTGTGGGTGGTGCTCTGGTGCTGTTGGAGTGTGTCCATGGGCCACTTGACTGGATGAGTGTTGCGATGTGTGGTGACAGGTGGGCTGTACTCCCCAACAGTGTTGACATGCTAACTTGGTTCTGGGTGGGTATCTTGTAACATGTATTGTGCATGTGTTTTGCTGTTCTGTCCTGTACTCCATTGCTTTTGACTGTGTGTCATTTCTGTCCTTCACAGGGTACTTTCAGATTCGTTTGGTCAACTGTGTCCACCGACGACGTGATTGCACATCCAGGCTGGTAGCTGTTGTGTCCCTACAGGTGATGTGCGCCACACCCATGGACTTCCTTCCGTCTACAGTTGTTGACTGTGTGCCCGCTGCCAGGTGGGGTTACCTTGCATCTGTAGTGGTTACGGCATGTTGCAACTGTGTAATAAACCTGTGCTTCACTTTGTGATGTGCGTTGTCTGTGGTCACACATTTGACTGCCATTTGCTTACTGCACCTGTGGGCTACTTGACTACAACTGGGAATGGGTGTGGTGTCTGTGCATTGCACCGTCTTCCCTGGCAACATCAGTGTAGGCAATGAGTCAGATGGCCTAGGTGTGTATGTGTCGTGTAGCCCTGGTGGTGTGTCTCCCTCATGTGTGTCACGTTGCCTGTACTCACATGCCTGTGTTGTCCTTGCTGTTGCAGTTCGCATACACAGTGTAATTTTGCAGTTCATCATCCC
Organism: Calotriton arnoldi; assembly: GCA_963921515.1. NCBI lineage: Eukaryota > Metazoa > Chordata > Amphibia > Caudata > Salamandridae > Calotriton > Calotriton arnoldi. Next base: position 415,618 of record CAWUFW010013172.1, read on the forward strand.
CATAACAGCACCCACGTTGGAATCACGACAGAGGCAAGTATGGTGTATTAGTGTGTTTATTGTGATACATTTGTGTTAATAGTGCATAGGATGGGTTGTGCTGTACATGAATCTTGCAATCCCAAGTTCCTAGGTGAATTGAAAGTCCGGGTAGACAGGATCCCCAGTATCGGGGCCACAGTTGTCTGACACATTGGTCCAACTTGTACTCCCCATGCAATGTGTGGGAGTAGTGTTGCCGTCAACAGGGTGAACAGTCTGTGCACAAAGGCGAACATCCAGAACAGGTTCAGGCTTCCTGGGAGTTGCGCTTGGCCATCGGCCTCTCACTTTTCCCTCCTCGGACGACCCCTCTTCTTGGGGGGGCCCTCAAGTGCAGGCTGCTGCGGTGCAGGGGACTCTCCGCCAGAGTCCTCCTCCCTCCCTGTGGCAGTTGCAGTTTGTTCGGCACCAGATGTTGTTGGCACACAGGGAGGTGTGGACTGGTTGCTGTTCATCTGGCGGAGGCATTGTAAAATGTCCCTGTGCACCGCCGTCATCTCATGCAGTGCATCCCACTTGGACTCCACGCGGGACATGTGTGAGTCCACACGGGACATGTGTGACTCCACGTGGGACATGTGGGAGTCCAAGCGGGCATGATGGGCAGCCTGCTGCTGTTTAATGTCTCTGAGGAGCCCCACTACCTGGCTGAGCTCTCCGGTGCTGGACTGGTACGCATCAGCTATGCGTACCAGTTGTGGGTCATCATGCACACCAGCAACGTCTGCAAGCAGCGACCTCTGTCTCCCACCCCTCCCACCACCCCTGCTGACATGTGCAGTGTGTGCAGTGGCACGCACAGATAACCCTGGTCCACCTTGGGGGTTGGTGGTGGTGGTGGTGTCCATGGCCCCAGGTTGGTCCAGGGTCACTGTGCTGGTGTTGCTCCTTATTCTGTCCATGTCGGCAGGGATGGTATTCGTGGTGACAGTCGTTGTAGGGGTGGGTGCAGGGGGTGCAGCTGGTGGTCCTGCTGGTGCTGCAGCTGGTGGTCCTGCTGGTGCTGCATGTTGACTTGCACCGGATGTGCCAGGTTGTTCTTCATCGTCCGAGGAGGACAGAGGCTGTACGACGCCAGTGAGCTCGGCATCCTCTTGAGCCTGGGACTGGGACTCCTCAGCGTCTGCTGCTGTGTCCCCATCATCACCTGTTTTTGGGAGACACAAACAATGTATGTCATGTTTCTGCAGGCATCAATGGTTGACACACATGACAGTTGTGACTGTGCCTCTGGGTGCGGGCCTGTACATTGCATTGTCCTGAGTCGTCACAGTCAGGGGTTGATATTGGTGTGGCACATTGTCCTGCATTATTTGGGCATTTCTATGTATTTTCTGGGGTGTGAACATGGTCTGCATTGGTTGTGTTTGGTTGACAGCCGGACCTCCTTCCCACCCACCCAGCCAGTCAGTTATCCCACCATGGAACGTGCTTGCGTTGCAGGGAGTGTAAGTTGTCTCTCAGGATGTCAGTCAGTGGTGTCCTGCTGTTTGTTGGTGCACAGTTGCCAGCAGGGCCTTGTGCTCCCCACAGCAGTAGCCAGTGTCAGCCATCTTGTGAGTCCTTCTCCACTCCCTGTGATGTGAGCATGGTTCAGGGTGGTGTTGATGGGACAGTTGTGGGGGTGACCAATATCAGTGACTACGACTCCCATCATGCTATTGCCTCCACCCCCTTCCCAGCATGCCCATGCTTCCTTCCTTTGACTCTGCTTCCCTGTGGGGTGGGCTGGCTGTGCTGACAGGATGGCTGGGAGTGTTGTCCTGGCAGTTGTTTGGCTAAGAGTCCCAAGAGTGTCCCTGTGCTTCACACAACATAACCCAGGGTGGTGGTTCTTTGTGGGATCTTGTGTTAGGATGGAGGGCATTGCATTCTACCAGGTGGGTACTGTGGAGTTTGTGTTGGGGGGTGTGAGGGGAGGTGCTTGTGACTATGGTCAGTGCTGCAAGTCCTCCTTCCCACCCAGCCAGCCAGCCAGTTATCCCACCATGGAACGTGCTTGCATTGCAGGGAGTGTAAGTTGTCTCTCAGGATGTCAGTCAGTGGTGTCCTGCTGTTTGTTGGTGCACATTTGCCAGCAGGGCCTTGTGCTCCCCACAGCAGTAGCCAGTGTCAGCCATCTTGTGAGTCCTTCTCCACTCCCTGTGATATGAGCATGGTTCAGGGTGGTGTTGATGGGACAGTTGTGGGGGTGAGCTATGTCTGTGACTACGACTCCCATCATGCCATTGCCTCCACCCCACTTCCCAGCATTCCCATACTTACTTGCTTTTGTGTGGAGTTCAGTGTGTGTGGGTGTGAGAGCAATGGCAAGATGGCTGACAGTGGTGTCCTGCTGTTGGTTGGTGTGCAGTACCCAGCATGCCCTTGTGCTCCCCACGACACAGCAACAGTGTCAGACATCTTTGATGGGCCTTTCCACTCTCTGTGGGATGTGCATGCGTGAGTGTGAGCTTGCTGGGCCATGTGGTGGGGGATGTAGAGCTGTGACTACGACTCCCATCATGCTATTGCCTCCTCCCCCTTCCCAGCATGCCCATGCTTCCTTCCTTTGACTCTGCTTCCCTGTGGGGTGGGCTGGCTGTGCTGACAGGATGGCTGGGAGTGTTGTCCTGGAAGTTGTTTGGCTAAGAGTCCCAAGAGTGTCCCTGTGCTTCACACAACATAACCCAGGGTGGTGGTTCTTTGTGGGATCTTGTGTTAGGATGGAGGGCATTGCATTCTACCAGGTGGGTACTGTGGAGTTTGTGTTGGGGGGGTGTGAGGGGAGGTGCTTGTGACTATAGTCAGTGCTGCAAGTCCCCCTTCCCACCCAGCCAGCCAGATATCCCACCATGGAACGTGCTTGCATTGCAGGGAGTGTAAGTTGTCTCTCAGGATGTCAGTCAGTGGTGTCCTGCTGTTTGTTGGTGCACAGTTGCCAGCAGGGCCTTGTGCTCACCACAGCAGTAGCCAGTGTCAGCCATCTTGTGAGTCCTTCTCCACTTCCTGTGATGTGAGCATGGTTCAGGGTGGTGTTGATGGGACAGTTGTGAGGGTGACCAATATCAGTGACTACGACTCCCATCATGCTATTGCCTCCACCCCCTTCCCAGCATGCCCATGCTTCCTTCCTTTTGATTCTGCTTCCCTGTGGGGTGGGGTGGCTGTGCTGACAGGATGGCTGGGAGTGTTGTCCTGGCAATTGTTTGGCTAAGAGTCCCAAGAGTGTCCCTGTGCTTCACACAACATAACCCAGGGTGGTGGTTCTTTGTGGGATCTTGTGTTAGGATGGGGGCATTGCATTCTACCAGGTGGGTTCTGTGGAGTTTGTGTTGGGGGTGTGTGAGGGGAGGTGCTTGTGACTATGGTCAGTGCTGCAAGTCCCCCTTCCCACCCAGCTAGCCAGATATCCCACCATGGAACGTGCTTGCATTGCAGGGAGTGTAAGTTGTCTCTCAGGATGTCAGTCAGTGGTGTCCTGCTGTTTGTTGGTGCACAGTTGCCAGCAGGGCCTTGTGCTCCCCACAGCAGTAGCCAGTGTCAGCCATCTTGTGAGTCCTTCTCCACTCCCTGTGATGTGCGCATGGTTCATGGTGGTGTTGATGGGACAGTTGTGGGGGGCAATATGTGTGACTGCGACTCCCATGATGCTATTGGCTACACTGACTTGGCCAGCATACACAGAATTCCTTCCTTTGAGTGGTCTTCACTGTGTGTTGGTGTTGTTGTGGTGGCTACATGTGTGGATGTGTTTGTTAGTTCTATTTGTGCCACTGCCTAGCTGTAGTTGTGGTTGTGTTTGTACATGTGTTGGCACAGTTGGATGTGACTTTTTTGATGGCATGTGTTGTGTTTATCTGACTGACATACACATTTTGGGATGATTCTGTTCTGGTTGCTGTGTAATTGCTATGAGTGCATGGTTTGACTCTCCCCTTGACAGTGATGTGTGTGTGTTTTGTGGCAGTATATTGTGTACATTTGTTGTGTACTCACCAGGCTCTGGGATGTCCTCTAGTCCATATACGCTCACTGGCGGAAGGATGGCCCGCACCTTCTCCTCCCAGGGCCTGAGGTATATTGGCTTGGCAGGAGGGCCACTGCCGGTGTGTTGGCTGTTGATGTAGTCTTGCTTCAGCATTTTCCGTACCCTCCTGCGCACGTCATACCACCTGTTCTGGATGTCGGTCTTTGTGCGCCGACATGGTGATTGGGCGTTCACCCTGTTGATGATCCTCTCCCACATCTTGGTTTTCTGCGACATGGGGGTCTGTTGGACCAGTGTGCCAAACAGCTGTGGCTCCACCCTGAGGATCTCGTCTACCATGACTTCCAATTCACTATCTAGGAACTTGGGATTCTTCTTGGGGGGCATGGTGATGGGTGGTGATGGTGGGTGATGTGTGTGTTGGTGTGCAGGTGAGGGTGTGTGAGTGTGTGTTTTGCTGGGTGTATGTGAGGTAGGTATTTGTTGGTGTGCTGATGGTGTGTGGCTTGTGTGAGGGATGAGCTGTGGGTGTGTGGTTGCTTTCTCTTGGGTGCTGGCAGTGGAATGGCATTTGCAAAGGCTCATAGTAGTGATTTGTGTCCTTTATATAGGTGGAGTTGTGGGTGTGTCTTTGTTCTCTGTCCCCACCCCCCAGTATTTATTGGCTTGGTAATTGCTTGTTTGGCCTTTTTTGGGTGATTTTTCCTTTGTGCTGTTTGTGTATGTTGGAAACGTTCTTGTGACCGAGTCGGACCCTGCATTGGTCTCGTACGGTGTTCTCCGTTTCGTTCACGCTGTGTTTGTGCAGTTTTCTATGCTGTGGACGCGTCGGTCGCGGTGTATTGTGTTGCTTCGGCTCGGTTTTTGTATGCGTGTCGGTCGTACGGCTTGTCCTCCGTCCGACTCGGTCGTGGTTTCGCGCCTTGCATCGTACTTTGCGGTTTGGAGTTCGCGTGTACGTTTCGGTCGGATTTGTTCCGGGTGCGTGTCGGTCGGTTGGATTCGCGTGTTTTTCCGGCCGGATTGCTGCTTTCCGTGCGGCTCGGTCGGTCGACTTTGTTTCGGTACGTGTCGGTCGGATTTTTCGCGCCTTGCATCGTACTTGGCGTGTCGTGCGCCACGGGTACGTGTCGGTCGGTATTTTTTCCGGATCCGAGTCGGTCGGTGCTTTTTCCGGCCCGAATCGGAATCGACCCCTATATATTGTATAATTTTGTCAAACATTTGCATAACATGTTTTAAAATGGAATACATTTTTGACACAATTTTTATAATATTATTGTTTTATATTGACTTCAAAGTTACACATTATTTTTTTCTATTTTTATTTGGTGTTCATTTTTAATTTTTAAGTAAGTTGATTTTTTCATCTATCCCTGTTATTGTTTGGACGCTTTTGGGGAGAGAAGCTTGCATTTGGTAGCTATGGTTATCGGTTAAGGTAAGTTTATTTTAAATAATTTTTAATGTAAATTAAGATTAAAGTGGAGGTAGTTAGGTATTGTATATGGTTTGTATTGTCTTTTTGAGGATTTTGATAAGTGGTGTAGTACATAGGTAGAGTTATATGTGTACTACCATGATAACCTTTAAGGCTTAGTTATATGTAGTATATTAGTTATCTGTAGATTAGTATGTGTAGAGTTATTGTAATTGTTTTTAAGTGTAATATATAGGCCCTGATTATGATCTCAGTTTGAAAGTCTCCGACCTTAGGTCGGAGGCTTTCCAACTGAGACCGTTGGTTTCACTTCCGACCGGCTGATTATAATACTGCAGGTCGGAAGTGAAACCGTCCGGTTATTCCGGCTGGCTTCCGACGGGCTCAAGGAACCCGTGGGCCAATCGGAACAGGCATGTAATTTATATGTATGGCGTTTTACGCCATCCGGATTACGATGCACTGTTTCCGGCAGGGTTTCCATGTCAGGCTTTCACACATGGAAAGCCTGTTGGAAAGCGACTTCACCCAGCGGCCTACGGTTGGTGGTTAAGGGGATACCTAGGATGCCCACTTGCTGATCCCTGCACCGTGTGGCCGGCACCCTGGGGTGCCAGCCACACGGTGCAGGGATGAACTCCACCTCCTATTTCCCTATGGGAGCTTGTTTACGGCCGTAGCACAAGCTTCCATAGGGGAATGTCAGAATGCGACCGCACCGCACCATGTGTGGTCTTATCGTAATGAGGCGTTCGGGACCGCTGTTTGGAGGTCAGTCGGTCCTGTTTCCACGATGGTGTCAGACATCGTAATAAGGCCTCTAATTTCATTAATATATTTATGCGCGGGAGGTATTTTATTTTTAACAGGTGGAATTGTTCCTGATTTTCAGTTCCAGGGATGATGCGTTTACCATTTTTTAAGGAAATGTGTATTAGTTTATTATAAACTAATGAATATTTTACGTTTTCTTTTATTTTTTGCTTTCCTGAAGCCTTTCTTTTTTTTAATCTATTTTTCATGTTTTTGTATGGTTAGACGCTATGGATGTTTATATCTGTGGATTTAATTTTTGGGCAGTTGCATTTCCCAATTTTTTTGTTTTGTTTTTCAAACTAAAAAGTAAAATAACAGCGGGGAGAGTGGGCACCCCTGCCTTGTGCTACGAAGGAGACCAAAAAAGGTGGATGAGAAGCACCCACAGGTCACTCATGCCATAGAAGTACTTTAGATTCACTTTTTTTTAGCAAAGTACGCTTCCCTTAGGCCCGTGACCTCCATCATCCATAAAGGTATGGCCGCTTTATACAGTTGAACCCTTTCTTGCTTTCAAGAGAGACAACCACCTGCTCATCCTCATTGTGCTGCGTCTCCAACAGTAGATGTGAGTGTGTCTTAAGATGATTCGCTGAAGTGTGGTCATGCATAAACCCAACCTGTGGTGGTAAATCAATAATGCAATATCGACCGTGAGTTTTTTGGGTAAAACCTTCACCATGATCTTCATATCTGCGTTTATGAGTGATATCGGTTCATATTTTGCTCATTGAAGTGGTTCACAGCCAGGTTCGACAGCAAAAATATCGTGGTGAAGAATATCGAATTTCAGTCAAGAAAAATCATTAAAAAAAATATAGGTCATTAATATCGTTTTCTAAAATATAGTTGTTTAAAATATCGATTTTTTAAATTAGAATTATGTATTTTAGTATATATTTTAACTGTATGTGACATTTTTTTTCTATAAGAATTGTTTATGTTTTCTAATATATGTGTTACATTTTTAGTAGTTATCAATTTTATATTAATTACATTTCACGTTTTTTAGTTCCGTAGTGGGTTGTGGGTTTATAGGGGAATAGGTTGGGAAGTAATTTAATTATAATAAATGAATGATTATGTTTTATTTATTAATATTTATTTAATTAAGATTTTAGAGTGATAATTCTGGGAAGTAATTTTTTATTAATTAATTATGAATTGGTTGTTATTGAATATTAATTAATTAATTTCTAATTAATTATGGTAATTGTCTAATTTTTTTAGGTGCATGTTGTGGGGTTTCTAGGGGTAAAGGGTGGGAAGTAATTTATTTTTAATTTATTAATAATAAGTTCTTAATTAATATTAAATAATTAATTGAAAATTAAATATGTAAATTGTGTAATTTATTTTAGGCGTGGGTTGTGGGGTTTATAGGGGGTAAAGGGTGGTAATTAATTGATGCATTTTAATTAATAATTAGTTGATGATTAATATAAATTAAGTAATTGATAATTAATTAGGGTAATTGTTTATATATTTTTGTGTGTGGGTTTTACTTTTTTAGGTGTAAAGGGTGGGGAGTACATTAATTTTACTTACTTTATAATTACTAGTTAAATACTATTAGCTTTTTAATTCAAAATAAGTTTTAATTGTGTAATTCATTTTTTTACAGTTTAATTTTAGCTGTGGTTTGTCAGGGTTATGTGTATAAAGTGTGGGAAGTTTATTACATTTTTATGAGTTTTAATTTGTTTTTTAATTAATAATATTTCTTTAATTGGTAATTAATTATGTTATTTATGTAAGTACATCTTTTTCTAAATTTAGATGTGGGTTTTGAATTGTGTGGTGTTATAGGGTAGGAAATAAAAAAAGTAAATGTATCTAATTGTTTTTCTTTCTAAATAATTTTCGAAACAAAATTTTTTTTACATTGTTTTATTTGATTGAATATAATATTTGTAGGTATGTGTCATATGCATTTAACATTATAATATGTTTTTTTAAAATATGTAATATTAAATATATTTCTATTTTAATTTTTAACATATTTATATTTTTTGTTTTTTATTTTGTTTTTTAAATATTTTGGTTGTTTTTAATATTTTGGTTGTTTTTAATTTTGAACTGAGTGGAGTGAGAATCTTAATTGTTACCCTTCCGCATTCCAACACTTTCCCTACTGTTGCACTGATTGGAGTGGGAATAATACATTTTACCCCGCTACTATCCAACACTTTCCCTACTGTTGCACTCACTGGAGTTGGAATAGTAATTTTTACCCCTCCGCTATCCAACACTTTCCCAACTGTTGCACTCATTGGACTGTGAATAGTAATTTTTTACCCGTCTGCTATCCAATGCTTTCCCTACTGTTACACTTACTGGAGTGGGAATAGTAATTTTTACCCCTTTATTATCCAACACTTTCCCTACTGTTACACTTACTGGAGTGGGAATAGTAGTTTTCCCCCCTCCGCTATCCAACACTTTCCCTACCGTTGCACTCACTGGAGTCGTAATAGTAATTTTTTACCCTTCCACTATCCAACACTTTCCCTACTATTTCACTCATTGGAGTGGGAAGAGTAATTTTTACCCGCCACTATCCAACACTTTCCCTACTGTTACAATTATTGTAGTGGGAATAGTAATTTTTACCCCTCCGCTATCCAACAATTTCCCTACTGTTACAATTATTGGAGTGGGAATACTAGTTTTTACCCCTCTGCTATCCAACCCTTTCACTATTGTTGCACTCACTGGAAGGGGAATAGTAATTTTAACTCCTCCGCTATTCAACACTTTACCTACTGTTGCACTGACTGTAGTACTAAATTTAATTTTGAAGATTTTTAAATAGTTTAATGTTTTAATGTATAATAAAACTTATTTTTTATAGATTTTATGTTATTGGTATATATATATATATGTGTATATGTATATATTTTATATATGTTTACAATATTATAAAAATGAATTGTTTAAAAATTGTTTTAAAGTAAATATATATATTCTTTTATTGTGTATGTTTGTTAAACTTTTTAATTAAGTTTATCTGTTATATTCGTTAAAATGTATATTAAATGTACTTTTAAAGAAAAAAGTAATTTTATTATTCAATATATCTAATTTTTTAAATATATATATACATATATATATATCACGATCGCCGTCGTTGCTCTCAATCCTCTCCAAAACACACGGACACGGACCACTTGTATGTGAGGTTTACTGCTTTATTCTGCCGCCATATATGTATATAAAACGATATTTTGTACAACTATATTTTTAACATCGATTATTTTTTTTCTCGATATTTTTGTACTTACCTGTTTAAGTATAGGTAGTCGATATTTTTGCATTCTATATTTTTTCAAAAATGTTTTTGACATCTATATTTTTGACATACATTTTTGTCAGTCATCCAAATTAAGGAAATAAGCCCCCTACTGAATTCCGTGACAGTAGCTGTGATGCTGCATATATCCATTATCCGTTTCATTAAAAAAAAGCACTATGATGTGTTTAGTGATTTTGTAGAATTCAATCAGAAAACTATTGTCTCCCTGGGGCCTCCACAGTTGTCATCTTGTAAATGACCTGTGCAATTTCTAGAAACGCCTGTTCTGTGGAAGAATGTTCCGGCCTGGTTAACGAGCTGAGTGCTGTGTTAAAACTGGCATATTCCTGCAATATGTCTTGCTGGCCAGTGAGGGGCACATCACATGCGAATTTAATTGCCTGTATCGTTGCGAGTGACTGCGCCTGACGCAACTGAGCAGCAAATCACCATCCAGCCTTTTTCCCCTCTCTTAATGTCACTGCCAGAAGCAAAAAACCATTGTCTCTGCTTCCTCATTGTAATGAAGTATTATATTGATCTTGGTGACGAGAAGTTCTATATTAACGGAGGAGGTTGGCGAAGTGTTATGTGCTGGAGTCAGGATGATGCCTGTCAACCACTTGCATTGTGTCATCCAACGGCGCTTGAAGGCTGCTGAGTCGCTCATCAAATATCCTCTCACGGAGGACTTTCTGTCTGTCCAGAGTACCTGTGCAGAGGAAACCAATACAGCATTCTCATACCAAATAGCATATCAGTTAGTGGCACAACCAATAGTTGTCCTCAGGGGCCTTGTACCACTTTGCGTACATAAGCAAGTGCTCCTGGTGGGGTTGCAGGAGACAGAGGTCAAGGTACAGCAACACACGGCCGTGGTCAGATGTATGCTTCTGTACAATCAAGGCAGCCAGTAGATCACGGTTTTCAGAGAAAATATGTTATTTAAAATACTGCTATGCATAAACATTGAGTATGAAATATTGTCACACAGAAAAAATGGTTGCAAGAATATTCTAATCAAGAATAGAGATTTTAAGATAAGTAATATAGTTGTTAGTAATATTGAAATGATTACTATAGTTTACAGATATATGATTGTTAAGAATATTGGTGTCCATCTACCACAGTGGTAAAAATCCGCCCGCCTACACCGTCTGAATACCGACCGAGCAATTACGATGCCGCGAACCGAAAACCGCCGGAGGCGGAAAATAAACAGAAAATACCGCCCGCCCATGTCCGAGTCTAAGTCCATCCGCCCGCCACGGACGGAAAGACGCACGACAAGCCAAAACCGCCCGCCCTGACGACCGAGACACCGCCCGTGAAATTAGGATCGTACCGACATGAGCGCGGAAAATCCACAAATACACCGCCCGCCAGCGCAAACAACAGTGACGAAAATGGACACGGCGGAAGCCCTGGCGGCCACGTCCATGCACAGAAACCATCCGCTGACGAAAACAAACACACACAACATGGCTAACAAGTCCACACAGCAACCCACGCACAAATACCCAAACACAGTACACATCCCGGAAACACACCCCCCTGGACAAAAAAATCAACAACAAATCCCAGAACACCAGCCACAACACACCTGAAAACAACAGACCATCATGACACACCCACATAGGTAAGTACAAAACCAGCCCCTTCACAGACCACAACCCCTGCAACATTACAAACTGAGGACGAAAGCACACAACACAGCGAGACAGAAAGGACAGCAGCACACCACAGACACGCACCTATCACACCCATCACCACCACCACCAAACACCTGACCCACAAACCCCCTGCACATCACACACCACACACCGCACCAGCACCACAAACACCAAAACACACACCATGGCATCACACAGAATGCCCAAGTTCACTTCCACCGAGCTAACGGTCATGGTCGACGAGATCGTCAAGGTGCACCCACAAATCTATGGCAACCAGGTCCAACAGACACCACTATCCACCAGAAACCGGTTGTGGAGCAGGATCGTAGACCAGGTCAATGCAGTCGGGAACGTTCCACGCAACAGAGGAGAAATTAACAAAAGGTGGAACGACCTCAAAAGCGTGGTCAAGAAGAAGGAGAGCAAAAATCGAGAGCTGGCTGCCAGGACTGGCGGAGGGAATCCCGCGCTATTCAAGACCTTCAAGGCGTGGGAGGAGAAGGTGCGAGTCATCATACATCCGGAGATCCTCACCGGATTACCAGGGGGAGTGGAGGCTGGTAAGTACAAACAAACGTATACCAGCACACCGCTATGTAATCACATGCACTACCACCATGCCATAGCTCCTAGGGACAAACACCCCCATGTCCAGTACACAATACACAAGACATCACCCACACATGCAACAGACACTCACACACACTCAGCCCAAAGCTACCAACTAACAAAACCATGGGGGCATGTGTACAGTCAGCCAGCACCGCAACTTCCAACAGGTCCCCTTGTACTCCAGATGCGCCAGAATGAGCACTCCCCACACCCACATCCATGTGTCCGCCATAGCTGCACTGACCGACAATTAACAGGTGAGTAGCCGGAACACAAAGACAGTGGGTCGGAGGGGGACAGCTGAAGTAAAACACCCACCAGGCCCCCACTACCACAGACCAGCAAGGTGGAGCACACCCCACATCCATGTGTCCGCCATAGCTGCACTGACCGACAAGTAACAGGTAAGTAGCCGGAACACAAAGACAGTGGGTCGGAGGGGGACAGCTGAAGTAAAACACCCACCAGGCTCCCACTACCACAGACCAGCAAGGTGGAGCACCCCTCCCTCCCAGTACCATGTGGCATCCATTGCATTGCGCACTGAGAAACAACCTGTAGGTGGGAAAATGTACAGGGCGGGGCGTCTGTAGGCATGAGGACTGTACTACGACTGACACATGGGACATGTCACGTAGCAGAGGAACACGCAGCACTGCTCCCAGTCACAATCATGAGACCAATGTGCACACGGACATGTTCAACAGAGTCAAACCCCACATGACCCATCACAGATACAGCAACACCTAAGGAGCCACGTCTGCATGCACAAGTCCCACTGGAGCACAGACCCACACGGCAGGCACTGTGCCACCCATCACACACATCAGCAACACCATCGAAGTCCTGTCCATGTAGTCCTCACTGCCTGTCACCCACACATCGTACAACAACGCCCACGTAAGACAGACCGTACTAGAAGTAACAGCTTGGAACCACAATATTGCACACAAAGACAACTGGACCCATGAAACACACAGGCACACAATGCACATTCAACATATCATCCATCTCATCTCTCAGCCACAGTGTCATGAAAGGTATGTCATCCGAACAGCTGGCCCTCATACAGTAGTCATGCAAAGATACCTGCCCATGACAAATCAAGTGCCTGCAGTGACTGAAGCGCACGTCACACTGCGAGTAACAACACACATAATATAGTCAACACCCCAAGAGCACAGCACTGATGCACATGTACCAGGGCAGCACGCACACAAAGGATTTGGCCCATCTGCAATACGTCGTGTGGCACACAACAAGCACGAACTCACAACAATGCTACCAATGTGATGTCCATGAATGATAACAGTCAGCAGATATTCCGGGCATGTGAGACAGACACACACCTTAGTCTATGCACTGTCATGTTGCCAGAACACATGTCACGTTCTGCACCCATTACCCACAGTATGTACCCCAAAAGCATATTACAACCCAAGAGCGTTTAGGGGGCTGTACCCCCTTTTGGCATCAGCGTACCTAAGCGTTCCATCCTTCCCCCTAAACCATCGTTCAACCCAACATCGTCTATGGTCCTGGAGCACGCATACACCCGAGCCACAAAATGTAGGAGCATAGCAACACACACCCATCGGCATTGCTAATCCGTCCCATGCCACATGTCCACATCACACAGTCCCATTGCCTAGCCCACGCATACACACATCGTACATCCACACACACGCCACTGGGAAACCTGTGCACGACAGTGCACGAACTGTGAATGTCAGACAACCAATACATACTTTGCTAGGTGCAACACAATGACCCATCTCATTCTCCCCACAGGTGCCGAACTGCTGGATGCTGGAGAGGGTGACAGCAGCCAGCACAGCCAGTCCGCAAGCCCCCGACCCGGACTCACGGATGTAGAGGAGCTGGACACCTCTCCGGACACGGAGCACCCAGCAGGCCCATCTGGAGTGGCAGGGCACAACCGCTCCCCAGGGCCCCTCCTGCCCACCAACCCATCACCCAGGGCTGCTGACCAGTCACAGACCCCTGCTGCCATGGCCGGTGCGGCCACCACCACCACCACCACGCCATCCCTCGCCACAGCCCCTGCGCAAGGGTCGGCACGGCCGTCGGGCTCCATCCTGGGAGCCAGAGCGGGGACCGTGGTGAGCAATGTGGCTAGTGGGCAGGTCGGTGGCAGCAGTACTGGTAGGAGGAGCAGGGCCAGGCCAACGCCAACTGTGCCTGGGAGCCAAGTCCTGCCGCAAATCGACAGAGTCCTTGGGGCCTATCAAGAGGCCCAAGGAGAATGGGCCAGGTCGGCTAGCGACACGCGGGAGGTCCTTGCGGTGTTGAGGTCCATGGACGCCCATATGGGCCAAATCGCGGCCCTCATGGGCCAGCTGGTGGTGGGGGAGGGCACAAGCAAGGCCAGCAACACCACCTCCGCCACCACCTGCTGTGGCGCAGGCTCCGTGCAGCATCGCGTTCCCCTGCGTCCACAGCGAGTGAGCACTCCTCAACCACCACCAGCGGAACATCAACACCCCCCCCCCTACCAAACGTGGAAGGGGCCGTCCGAAGAGGAAACAGGTGTCCAGAGAGGACTTTGCACGCACCAAACGCCAGTGTATTTGTATTTAAGCTTATATAGCGCTCAGCTACCCCCAACGGGGGTGTCCCGGCGCTTGCAGATACAGTGGGGGGTGAAGATAAGTTAAAGTTGTCGAGTCCTAGTTTGCTAAAGGAGACTGAAAAGCCAAGTCTTCAAATCCTTCCGAAAGATAGGTTCCGACTTGGCTTTCCTAATATGATCAGGCATGGAGTTCCACAGGGTCGCGGTTTTGACGGAAGAGGACCGTCCTCCTATTCTGGACTTAGAAAAACGGGGGATGACAAGGCACTCACGATGATTAGATCTTAGGGTCCTGGACTGATGGTATTTGCGAACTCTCTTCTTTAGATATTGCGGGCCAATATCATTAAGTGCTCTGTATGCAAGAGTAAGTGCCTTAAATTCAGTTCTTCTCTTGACAGGCAGCCAATGGAGACTACGCAAATGAGGGGATATATGATGTCTTAGTGCAGGGGTCTTCAAACTGTGGGGCGCGACCCCCAGGGGGGCCGTGGAGCGATGCAAAGGGGGTCGCGCCTTCCCAGTCACACTTCTGCCGAGGCCCAAGGGCTTCAGCCCCCTCTTCCCCGTCCTGCGTCTCAGCCCGGGCTGCTGCAGTGCAACTCGAGCTGCTGGGGGCTCAGCTGGGCAGTGTCTGGAGTCTTATCTCCGGCACGCCCGAGTTTTTCACAGGTCTTTAAAGACCATTTGCATGTTTACATGCCTTTGTAAACTGGTTACAGAGGCTTAGTTTTTCCTGGTTCCAGTACCCCCTGGGCCCCCACTCTGCCTATTCCTTACATTTGTATTTTACATTTACTGCTGCAGTGTGAGAATGCATTTCATGAAAAGGAATATAAAGTAGGGTTGCCAAAGAAAAATGCCTGCCGTGTTTTGTTTAAAGAGCCTGCAAAGACCTCCTCTTGACACTAAATAGACTTATAAATAAAAAGTATGTATGCATTCGTTATGTGACTTTTCTGTCTTTGTTCTCTTTAATTATCAGTCATGGATCATTGAGGCAGCCCTAGAACACAATTAAAAGTGCTTTCTATTTATATTTGCTGTTCAAAGTATGCACAGATAAGTGCTTAAAATACAGCTTTAGGTGACTGCTTATTTTTGTACCGACTGGGCCATCAAAATAATCTGCTGGCAACCCTAACCATAGGACTGGAAGTTTGTTGCAGGATCAGCACATTATTTATTTCCTCGATCCCCGATTAATGCCATAATAGCAATAGTTTAACTTAGATCTTAAACCCTACGCCGCCGTCCATAACATGCTGAGTTACTTCAAGTGTCTGGGAATGCACTCTGCATTCAGACAACTCACTCGTCATTCTCGCCCTTCACTTTCACGCTCACCCTGCATTCACAGCGATCACTCTGCACTCACAATGCACTTGCGCTGTTCATCCTATACCTCACCCTGCAGCCACACGAGTACACTACTCATCCTGCACTCATGTGACACTTCACTCACCTGTCCCCCTCACTGCTCAATATGCAACTCACTCAAACAAGCCCATCAGTAATCATACACTCATTCGTCCCATTCTGAACTTGCATCCGCACCTAAATTCATAAGCCACCTCACTCACCCTGCAGTCACTCCTCTTACCCTACTCTCACACTGTTGCATCGCTCACCGTGCACTCACATGGGCACTCTTGTCACCCACACAGTGCAGAGGGTTAACGTTCCTGCTACAAAGAATATGTACCAGGCAGATCACAGAAATGAGTGTGAGTAAACTATGAGTAGCGCTATAAAAAAATGAAATGTTTGTCAGAAAGGTGCTATAGAGATGAGGTGAATTGTTGGTGAGTGGCAGTGAAGGAATTCATGGAGGAGGAAACGGGGGTGGGGCACCAAAGACTGTTGCACCGTGTGCGACCAGTGTTAGGACCAGCCCTGGCTGGGAGTGTTAAAGGTGAAGTGAGAGGTTGAATGGGGAGAGTTCAGAAGTTGTAAAAGGGGTGAAATAAAATGGCCTGCAAAGTGAGAGAGAGGGATCCGGGGTTAGGAGAGGACAGAGGGATGGAAGGAGGGGGTGAGAGGAAAGCTGCATGGGTAAACTGCTTAACTCTGCACAAAACCGCCAGGGTTTTAAGGGACCCCTGCTTCTCCCGGCCAGGGCCAAGTGAGCTTCTAATGTGGCAGCACGTATTCCTGCGGAGTGGAAGGCCCTTCACAAAGGTTGACTAGAAATCTTTCTGATGTTAATTGCTGTATTTTGGTTATACACTGGTACTGATGGGATGAAATCTTTCCTCAGTGTTACTGTGTACGCGGCATCACATAACATCATTTACCTTTTCTTCCCACACAATTTAGTCAAGCCTGTCACGTAATTTGGTCCTCACCTGCCTCATAATTCCAGTAGCCCTGCCTACAGGTTTAGAAATTTTTGTCAGGAGGGGGTCCTTACGCCTCAAAATGTTGACAGGGGGGTCTCGGCATCCAAAAGTTTGAAGACCTCTGTCTTAGTGGGATGTTCCTAATAAGCCTGGCTGCTGCATTCTGCACAGTTTGCAATTTCCTGAGCAGGTATGCTGGCAGCCCGATGTACAGACTATTTGCATAGTCAAGCTGTGATGTAATCACTGCATGGACTATTGTTTTCCTACAGTCCATTGGTAGGAAGTAGAGGAATCTCCGAAGGGCCTTCATTTTCCAAAAGCAGGACGAGGAAACATGGGCTATCTGAGTCTTACATGACAGGGAAGTATCTAGTTTGAACCCCAAATTCCTCGCAGACGAGACTGGAAGAGGAGGGGGTTAAGTTCTGCGGGCCACCAGAAATCTGATAATGGAGGTGAGGGCTGGTTGAAAAATAGCACTTCCGTTTTTTTCTGTGTTCAGCTTTAGGCAGTTAGCTGTCATCCAAGCTGAGATGTCCATGAGACACTGCCTAAAGTTTGAAAAACCGGCCTCAGAGCAATCTTGGAAGGAAAACACGAGCTGCGTGTCATCAGCATATGAAATAACATCTACCCCGCGTTGCTTTACCAGAGGGGCCAGGGAGCGAGAGTAAACATTAAAAAGGGTCGGGCTAAGGGCTGAACCCTGAGGCACTCCACAGATCACAGGGCGAGAATTCGAAGTGTAAGGATGCAACCGATTCTCTGGGAGCGGCCTTCTAGGAAGGAACCAAAACCAAGCTAAAGTAGTCCCCGTCACTCCCAACTGTTGAAGCCTATCTAAGAGGATCTTATGAGACACTGTGTCAAATGCTGCTGACAAATCCAACAGCACCAGCATTGCACAGTTCCCATTATCCATTGTCTCCCCGGACAGTTTCTGCTACTTCGAGTAGTGCTGTCTCCGTGCTGTAACCTGCTCTAAATCCCGACTGGGTGTCGTGAAGCAGTTTATTTGATTCAAGAAATGTGGACAATTGTTTTTGCACTTCTTTTTCGAGAATCTTAGCAGGTACTGGCAAAAGGGAGATGGGTCTAAAGTTTTTCAATATTGTAGGGTCTGCATTCTCCTTTTTGAGGCTTGGTTGAACAGTAGCGATTTTCCAGCTAGATGGATAAATGCCAGTTTCCAATGAGGTGTTCCAGAGCTGGTTTAGCGCAGGGTTGAGCAGTGGAGCTAATATTTTAAAAACCTGGCCGGGCAAGGGTCAAGTGGAGACCCGGATTTGGTTTTTCCAACTGCTTGAGGGAAGTAGCCAAATCTAAAGGGCTAAATTCAGACCAAGTATTTGTCGGGAGGGCGAGGCAGAGATGTGTTGAACGGATCTGTCTCAGGAAAGGCTGCATAGATGTCATGGATCTTTTCCTGGAAGAAGACCGAGAGATCCTCACAAAGTGTGGCAGAGGGAGCTATATTGCTTTTCATTGCCTCTGGTTTAAGGAAACCCTGAACAATTTAAAAATTTCCTTAGTGGAGTTGTCAGCTGATTTTATTTGATTGGCAATATGATCCTTGATAATATTGCGTTTTAATTTGTGAAACTGTTTTATTGCCTTTCTGTATATGATTTTTGCTTCAGGGTCATAGGCAAAACGCCAGGCCCGCTCAAGTGAGTCAGCCAGCCACCTTGACCACCTACTGCATTGACTTGGAATACGATCCTACCCCACACTGCCATGTGAATGGCATGTGTCTGTTGGACTGTGGACATAGAACTCCATGGGTACACCTTGACCATCACGCAGCCATGACCGTCAACTCATTGTCACAGCATGCACCACATTTGTCATCACCTTGCACACAATCACATGTCACCGCTGTTAATAAATACACCTTGATCACAATCGGCTTAATGTGTCCTGGGTTTATTCAACGATGTGCAATCGCCACCATGAGCAGAAATGCATCTGCTGTGTGGTATGTCGATGGGACAGGAGAGGCTGTAGGGACCTAGGGGTGAAAAACAGAACAAGAGTACATTCAATGAGTGTGTCACACACTCATCACACAGTACTTGTCACCAACTACAAGCAATGCACACACATCTCACAGTGCAACAGGGCACAATGCTACAGCCACTGTCAGTGGCATACCAACCTGGACATGGACCATTGACACACAGCACTCAGTGAACAAAAGGCCCCCGTGACAGAGCACACATACACCTGCACAACTACAGCTACATCAGCCGTCGTACATGGACACTCACCGTCAAGTGAAGTAGCGGGCGATGAGCTGCTGACGCACATTCACAGCTTCATCCTCTCCACTGTCCTCTTCACTAGAGCTGTCCTGGTCTGCAGGCTGGGGCCCTGGTTGATCTCCGTCATCCACAATTAGGGGGATCTGCTTGCGGATAGCCAGATTGTGCAGCATGCAGCAAGCCACAACTATCTGGCACACCTTCTGTGGGGAGTACGCCAGTGCGCCCCGGTGCGGTCCAGGCATCTGAACCTGGACTTGAGGAGGCCAAAGGTCCGCTCAACCACACGTCTGGTCCTCCCATGTGCCTCATTGTAGCGGACATCAGCTGGGCTCCCAGGACATCGTAATGGGCTGAGCAGCCAGGGCCCATTCGGGTAAGCAGAGTCACCTGGGTGTGAGGGACACAGAGAACCATTGCAATTCCAACTGGACACAAGACAGCATCGCACAGCCAGCACGCTACACTACTCCACATACTCACCAACAATCCAGCCACGGTCCGGTTGCAGATCGGTCATCAGACGTGGTAGGATGCTGTTGCGCATGATGTGCGCGTCATGGGCCGATCCTGGGAATTTCGCACACACGTGTGAAATCACCATGTCCGCAAGGCACACCACTTGCACATTCAGGGAGTGCGTGTGAATCCGGTTGCGGTAGAGGTGCTCAGTGGCCTGTGGTGCAACAAGGCCAACATGGGTGCAGTCTATTGCACCAACGACGTGGGGGATCCGTCCAAGGGCATAGAATGCACCCTTCACTGCCGCCAATTCACGAGCCCTGGGGAAGCGGATGTATCTGTTCCTGTACAGCATCATGGCTGACAGTACATCCCTGAGCACCATGCTGAACATGGGTTGGGACATCCCACCTCCACTGCCCACTGTGTGCTGGAATGACCCAGTGGCGAAGAAATGCAGTGCAGCCATCACCTTAGCCGTGGGGGTGAATGCTGTTGGATACACCCTGCGCGGACGGAGGTGGGGTTCCAACAAGGCACATAGACGATGCAGGGTGGGTCGGTCCAGACGATATTTGCGGATGACCTCCACATCCACCATGTCCGACAGCAATTGGTAGGGGCGATGAATGTTTGGTCTCCGCCTAGGAAAGATGGAAGTGGACACATGTCAAAGCAACACGCCACATGGCATATTCACATACACAAAACATAAATGACTGAGCAGGCAATTGAATAACAGAACAGCTGACAAGTAGGGACAGCACAGCCACAATACACTTACACAGGTCCCCTAACAATAGCAATGGGCAGTGACACACCCCATTGCTATGAGCATGCACATGGGGATCTAGGCCTCAATAACTTGTAAGGCATGCTGATGGTAACAGACTGCAGATTCGCCAAGCGGCAACACCACGGCAACATGACTAGCTGCTGTGCATCACACTGCTTCCGAGGCTGGGTGTGTAGGGCACACACCAACAACGCTATGGACACAGGCTGAGCGGCCAAAACAAGTGGGACCTGTGGCACGAGGGGATATGAGACAGTCATTGATGTCACTACTGCACCCTATGTACAGCACTGTACGGATCACACCTCCAGAAACATTGACAGGTGTACACATTGCAAGCCCCATGCCAACACGGCTGTGAGCTTGCAATTACACATCACAAGTGACACGTAACATTGCACGTGCCAAGTGGCAGATGTACATAGTGAAAGATGGCATGTGTGTGCATATGCATATCCCATGCTCCCATGCCAATGTGTACATGATGATGTGCCAACAGACATGTGGAGGCTGAGCACTGGCCGTCCCTGCCTATGCACACAGCATGTTGTGGCCCTGTCCATTGTGGACCTGCACCCACACGCAAATCATGGCCACACCTGCAGATGCATTGCGCACATTATACTGTGTGGTGCACATGGCATCAGCGGACTGTACCCGCCATGGGCCAGGCCCTTACGGCCAACTCCAATGACCCTCGCGGTTGCACCCTGCGTGTTCCACTGTGGAGGTAGGCGTCCATGGCCAGCTGGGAGCAGGCCAACGTCTGCAATTGAAGCTGCCAGACATGGTACACGAATTGCAGCAGCTTGTACCCACTGAAACTGCCCCAGGGGGTTATATGTGTGTGTGAGTGGGACAGGCATAACCACAGCTACCTGGCACTGCAGCCTGGCACCCCTCGACAACACCTGCTGCTGCCACCACTCCACCTACACGTGGATGACGCTGAGGACATGTCCAGGTCCACTCACCAGCGAGGAGCTGGAGAACCTGGATTCCGAGCTCCACGCACACTGCACATGGCTATTCCGTGCGAAAGTTGTGTGTGAGAGACAACTGCAGTGTGTGTGGGTGTGCATGTGGGGGACACACATGTCGTTGCTCCGCAGCACTATGAGTCAGAGCCTGTGGTGTTCAAACATGCACTGCTCACCATGCTGACTGCAGGTGGCATGGGTATGTGAGCTCTCGGGCGCTTTGACCTGTCTGTCCCTCCCGAGTGGTGGTACATGGCAACTTCATGTCAGACATCCAGTGACACAGACAATTGGCAATGCAGGTCTCAGTGCACTTGTTGGTCGTGTGGAAGTCAGGCTGGGGCCATGCTGCCCTTCTCAGTCCCAGCAGGCCTGGCCTGCACATTGACTGCACAATGCCAGTAGGTGCCGACACAGACTGCCTAGTGGGTTACATGTGTCTCCTGTTCAGGACCCTCCGGATGAGCGCTTACTCTGCACTGTCGATTGGACACACCATGACTCGTGATAGGGATGTGTGTGAGAGATAGTGGCACTGAATGTGACCTTCGTTGCGGGGTGGGCCATGCACAGGGCGAGTACGCTGATGGTTGCGCAGTGTTGGTCACAGTGGGTACACCCACACAGATGTGTTGCCTTGTGATCTTTTTCTAGGTCCGCCTGACAATGGACAGTAGATGTGGGCAGGCTACACATTGCTCGATGTGCTGTCTATATGCATGTGCCTTCACACCAGGCACAACTGCCCCTGCACATGTGACCCCTGCTGCACTCAGTGCTGGGTCTGTTGAGCTGATGCACCATCTGTGCGTGGGGCAGACAGCTCTGCTCACTTCCGTCATTGCCCATGACATCACTTTGCCGCAGGTGACATGGATCATGGAGGGCCCACATGTACGCGTGGGTGGACTACACAAGACTGTCCAATGGTTGTCACCCCCAGTCAGTGCTTCGAATGGGTAGAATGTGGTGCTGGTACTCATTTTAATGTGTCGAGTGGGCGGGGCTGGGTGCGGGGCTACATGCAAGACATGGGTAGTTCATCGGCTGATCTACTAGTTGCAATACACACGAGACACGTCTTTTTCCGACCACATCAGGGTCATTCCTTAAACTGGCTGATAATCAAACAGTCATCTTTTGCACTGTCCTCATGGCCTCCCTCGCTCACCCCAATATGCGTTTGCACCTGAGCAGCTAGCGCATGCACAAGCAGCTCCAAGCTCGCCCCAGAGAGGCCAAGGAGTGTATGTGTGGGTCCAGTTGAACAAGTGGTCTGTCTCACGGTATAATAAGTGGCGGGACGCCGTCCACCTGCGTGGTGCCCCGACTCGAGACACGGGCAACATTGACAATGCATGACAGGCTCCGCAGTCCGGATACACCACCTGCAACACACAGAGGCTGTAGCTGCCCTAGCGGGCCAGGCCGCGTCCAACTGGAGCTCATGGCCCCACACATTCACTCTTTGGCCTCTCTGGGGCGAGCTTGGAGCTGCTTGTGCACGCGCTGGCTTCTCTGTTGCAATGGCATGTAACGTGTGTGGGTGTATTGTCAATGGGTGGGATGGTGCGAGCCACCTTCCGTGACGTCACTCCTGCTTGTGATGTGTGCGTCCCCCACTACTTCCATTTGACTTGTGCCATACTACACATTGAGGATGTGTTCCCTGCGTGATGTGACCAGGAGGAGCGCGCCATGACCTCTCACCCACCATGCTCTACTGCCATCCCGTGCCCTGGATTGCCTGTGCAAGTGGACAATGTTGGGGATACACCAGGTCGACAGGGGATGTGAGTGCCTTGGCAAGGGCCTGGCGGACGCACAGCAGTATCCAGCATGTCCACGGAGGGTGGGCTGACGTCTACACTTGATGCAGCATTGATCGTGTGCCCGCCTGTTGTGCACACACGAGTTCACATTCATCACCAGACAGGTGGTCTTTACAGATTCCCAGGAGAGCGCCAATGTACTGTTCCTGAATCCTCCCAACACAGCGTGTTTCAACATTGCATGTGCGCACCTACCCGTCACACCCACCCACCTGAGCCATGCGTAACTCCCGCTTCACATGACACATGTGTGTCTTCCACAGTTGTGCTACTCATTTGCGTTGACATCCAATGACAGTGGACTACATGGTCATCTCACGACTGCCGTGTACTTCACACACTCTCATCCTCTCTCATTCGTACTTGTGAAATGAATCAGCAGAGACACATTTTTGCTTCAAAACATGTATTGGGACTTATGTCCTCTGTGATGCAGTATAGTGGACACTACTGGCAGCGAAATGCATGTGGAGGATATACTCAGCATGATTGCACATAGCATAGGGTGTAGGGGTACATGTCATTAGTTGTTGACTGTGGGATGTGTGCTTCAGAGTTACAACTGCTTAGCCGTTGCTGTGCTAATGTACATTTGCTAATTACTGTGGTGCTGCTGACTTTGACACAGACAGTATACATTTAGCCTACCAGTCCGCTTGTCATCATGGGCACAGTGCATCTCAGTTCCATGTTACAGGTTTGCTGCTATAGTTACTCATACACACGTGCGTGGAGGTGACATCAGGGCATGGGCTTACGTGCATGCAACGGCGTCCCACTTGTTGTTGCGATGTGGTGGGTACTGGCCATGTCACAGTCACTGGGCTCATGTTGTTGGTGGATGCACTTGGTGTCCATGCAAAGGTCCTGGCACGGACGTTCAGAGGGAGGTGAGGTGACAGCTCTCACATACTACAGCAGGACGATTACTGTCCACTGACCGGTGCATATGTTCATGGGCGCAGGATCCATATCATGGCATGGTTGTACGTGCAGTTCTGTCCATGTGGTTGCCATACACAAATCCCATGCCTCTGCCTCCCCCTGTTCATGCAGAGTTACTGGATGTGATGAGGAACAGGGTGCATGTCCCGAAAATATCAGATGTCATGGCAGTGTAGTTGATGATGTGGTGTCAGTTGCAGGTTGTATGGTATAGTTGTTGTACTGGTAACTGCCTAGTCCGTGCGGAAGCCAAGCATGGGTACGGTGTGGGACATCATTGCTCAATTGGGGGTATGGCGGCGGGGCCCGACGAATTGACAGGTTGTCAGGTATGCAATACCTTCCAGCAGGGCTTCCATGGCATTGGTGGTGGACATGGATGCCATCCAATGTAGCGGATGGTGGCTGTCAAGGTGTTGGTCGTGAGTTGTCCCTTGTAGGAGCATGATGGGACATGTTGGATGACATTCGATGTAACTGTAATCCATTATCCGTCGTGTGGAGGCACAGTGGTCCCATTGCAGTGTGGGTCCGATAGTAGCCACATACGCCATGCCCCCATAGGCTGAACAGACCCTGTCGTGGACGTCCAGGGGGTTGAATAGTTGTAGCAGGTCCGCCCTTGGACATGCCGGGTTGGAGAGACATAGATCCACAGGATAGTAGAAGGGACACCTCCGACAGTAGAAGACGGGGATGACGCAGCTGAACAATGCGATGCGGTAAGTTAGTCGGTAACTTACGTTCAGCAAGGCCAGATTGTCACATCCCAATATCTGTATCAGGTTATGTTTGTACAGCTTAATCTGTCCGGCGTAGTTGGGTAGGTGTGGTGCAAGTGCCATTTTGCTGCAGGGCGCTGTGGTGGCGTGCTCCGGCTGTCTGTGCAGTCTGCAGTGTGCAACCTCCGACGTTGCTGGGAATTCTGTAATGGTCGTAGGGAGGCAGGACTTGTGTTATGTTGGCTTGTGCGGAGGACACGGGCCCTCATCCCACATGCTTCTCTGAATGGTCAAGGTCAGTGGTGTCTGACTCCTTCCAGATAACTTGCATGTGAACCACATGGGGAGTGTTATCATTTCTTTTTTCCGTTGTGAATGTTCTTTGGTGTTATGCGCTATCTGCCCTGTGGCCGCTTCCCTCTGCATGCCTGTGTTGGGCTTTTTTGGTGCAATGACTGTTGTCTCCGGCTTGTTTAGTCGGGATGTGGTTTCAGAGTGGGAATGGAAGGTCATTCAGTGCTGTCTCCTCTCCCGTGTGTGGGCAGCAGGCTGCGTTTCCGCTATACGTTGGGCCTTGTGTTATAATTGGTCCCACCTGTTGTCTGTCCCCGGTATCTTTGATGTTACGTATTGCATGTCTTGTTATTGGGTGCAGGGTGGCATCGGTGTTTCTGTGTGGTACTGGCGTACCTTTTCCCGACGGGGTCCATATTCTGCTGGGTGATGTTGCCTCCGCTGTGTGCTTCGCCGTGTTTTGCACACAGGGGTGTGTCCTAATTTGGCGTGACGTCACTGACATGTTCGGGTCACTTGTGTGACGTCAGGTTGGCAACAGTGAATTGCCGGTTGGGGACATGACTGTGGCAGGGCTGTCACGTGACATGTGCGTTCTGGGTGGGGCTGGTGTGTGTGGTGTTTTGTTGTGACCCTGTGTTGTTTGTGTGCGGCGCATGCATTGCACTGCCGTTGGCCTCTGCGTTGTGCGCATGTGTGGGTGCAGTGGTGGATGTTTCGTGTCCACGCAGGGGTGTCGGGGGGGCCATATACAGTTTTCCCGCCCTTGCACTGTGTGCGCTGTTTGCGTGCCCCTGTTGTGTGTCTGCCTACCTGCGTCGCCGCGGTGCGTTGACTCCTGGGTGCTGCATCAGGTAGAGCATGGGGAGGGCCTGCAGTGCTGGATTCATGCTCGGGGGTCCGCCTCTTTGCTATCCGTACTGTGCGTTCGGTTTTCCGCCTTGCTTTCACGTGCGGTGTCTCTTAGCCGGGGGAACTGTTTGGTTCTGGCATCGTAATTTGTACGCCGGGCGGTACGTGATTTCGTCGGGCGTTGTGTCTCCATTAGGCCGCGCCGCTCCGTGGACGGGCGCACTTTGATGGCGGAGGGCGTAGCTGGCTTACGGGCGGTGTTTGGCTGACTTTTCACATCCTAATTGGGCGGGCGTGTGTGCTGTGGCGGGCGGACGGTAACTGGTGGTTTTTGCATCCGCCAGCACGGCGGTGGTGCTTCCACCCGCCATCCTAATGGGCCCCATTGTATTTAAATTGATTTTTTGTTTTTTTATTATGTTTTCTTATTTTATGTGTTATAAAATGTTTGTTCGATTTTGATGTCTTCTAATATTAAGGCCCATTACGATACCGGGCGTAAAAAAATCCGCCACCCATTAAAGCGGCAAAAATCCGCCCGCCTACACCGTCTGAATACCGACCCAGCAATCATGATGCCTCGAACCTAAAACCGCCAGCGGCGGAAAAAACACACAAAATACCGCCCGCCCTTGCCCGAGTCGGAGTCAAACCGCCCGCCACGGACGGAAAGACGCACGACAACACAAAACCGCCCGCCCTCACGGTCGAGACACCGCACGTGAAATTACGATCGCACCGACATGAGCGCGGAAAAACAACAAATACACCGCCCGCCAGCGTAAACAACACTGAAGAAAATGGACACGGCAGAAGCCATGGCGGCCACGTCCCTGCACAGAAACAGCCGCGGACTCAAACAAACACACACAACATGGCAAACAAGTCCACACAGCAACCCACGCACAAATACACAGACAAAGTACACATCCCGAAAACACACCACCCCTGGACAAACAAATAAACCACAAAGCCCAGAACACCAGCCACAACACACCTGAAAACAACAGACCATCAGGACACACCCAAACAGGTAAGTACAAAAGCAGCCCCTCCACAGACCACAACCCCTTGCAACATTGCAAAGCAGAGAGGAGAGGAGAGGACACAGTGACACAGCAAGGACAGCAGCACACCACAGATACGCACACATCACACCCACCACCACCACCACCAAACACCGGCACCACAAACCCCCTGCACATCACACATCACACACCGCACCAGCACCACAAACACCATGGCATCACACAGAATGCCAAAGTTCACTGCCACTGAGCTGACGGTCATGGTCGACGAGATCGTCAAGGTGCACACACAAATCTATGGCAACCAGGTCCAGCACACACCACTAGCCACCAGAAACAGAATGTGGAACAGAATTGTAGACCAGGTCAATGCAGTCGGGACCGTACCCAGAAACAGAGGAGAGATAAACAAACGGTGGAACGACATCAAAAGCCTGGTCAAGAAGAAGGAGAGCAAAAACAGAGAGCTGGCTGCCACGACTGGCGGAGGGAATCCCGCGCATTACAAGACCTTCAAAGCGTGGGAGGAGAAGGTGCGAGTCATCATCCATCCGGAGATCCTCACCGGATTACCAGGGGGAGTGGAGGCTGGTAAGTACAAACAAATGTATACCAGCACACCGCTATGTACTCACATGCACTACCACCATGCCATAGCTCCGAGGGACAAACACCCCCATGTGCAGTACACAATCCACAACACATCACTCACACATGCAACAGGCACCACCACACACACAGCCCAAACATATCAACTAACAAAACTATGGGGGCATGTGTACACCCAGCCAGCCACGTAACTACCAACAGGTCCCCTAGTACTCCAGAAGCGCCACAACGAGCACCCCCACACCCATGTGGCAGCCGTAGCTGCACCAACCGACAAGTAACAGGTAAGTAGCCGCAACACAAAGGCAGTGGGTGGGAGGGGGACAGCTGAAGTACAACACACACCAGGCCCCTAGTCCTACAGCACAGCAAGGCGGAGCACCCCCACACCCATGTGGCAGCCGTAGCTGACCAACCGACAAGTAACAGGTAAGTAGCCGCAACACAAGGCAGTGGGTGGGAGGACAGCTGAAGTACAACACACCAGGCCCCTAGTCCTACAGCACAGCAAGGCGGAGCACCCCCACACCCATGTGGCAGCCGTAGCTGCACCAACCGACAAGTAACAGGTAAGTAGCCGCAACACAAAGCGCAGTGGGTGGGAGGGGGACAGCTGAAGTACAACACACACCAGGCCCCTAGTCCCACAGCACAGCAAGGAGGAGCACAGCCCACACCCCACACCCACGTAGCAGCCACTGCAGTGCACACCGGCAGCCGACAGGTAGACATCCCGCCCCAGGACAAACGGTGTCAGTGGGTGTCCAGCCATCACCACGACCCATAACACCGCCCCCACCCCCACAGACCTGCAACATGGAGCACCCCCGCCCATAACCATGTTGCATCCAGTCCAGTGCACGCTCAAAAACAACCTGCAGGTGGGAAACTGGACAGGGCGGGGTGACTGGAGGCATGAGGACTGAATTACGACTAACACATGGGACATGTCAAGTAGCAGAGGAACACGCAGCACTGCTCCCTGCCACAACCATGTGAACAATGTGCACACGGACATGAACCACAGAGTCACACCCCACATGACCCATCACAGACACAGCAACACCCAAGGAGCCACGTCTGCACGCACAAGTCACACTGATTACAGAACCACACGGCAGGCACAGTGCAACCCATCACACACAACTGCAACACCATCGAAGTCCTGTCCATGTAGCCCCTACTGCCTGTCAACCACACATCCCACAACTACGCCCATGTAAGACATACCACACCAGACGCAACAGCGTGGAACAACATAAATGCACACGAACACCACTGGACCCATCAAACACACAGACACACAATGCACATACAACATACCATCCATCTCATCCGTCAGCCCCAGTCACATGAAAGGTATGTCATCCGAACAGCTGGTCCACATACAGTAGTCACGCAAAGAAACATGCCCATGATAAATCATGTGCCAGAAGTGAATGAAGCGCACGTCACACTGTGAGCAACTACACACATAACATGGGCCACACACCCCCGAGCACTGCAGTGATGCACATGGCACAGGGCAGCACGCACACCAAGGAATTGGACCATCTGCAATACGTCGTGTGGCACACAACCATCACTCACTCATAACAATGCGTCCAATTACATGGCCAGAAATCACAACAGACAGCAAATATGCAGGGTATGTCAGACATACACACACCTCAGACCATGCACTGTCATGTTGCCACAACACATGTCACGTTCTGCACCCATGGCACACAGTATGTACCCCAAAAGCATAGTTCATCTCAAATGCGTTTCAGGGGCTGACCCCCATTATGCCATCTGCGTTTCTAAGCGTTCCATATGAACCCCCAAAGCATAGTTCATCTCAAATGCGTTTCAGGGGGCTGACCCCCATTATGCCATCTGCGTTTCGAAGCGTTCCATATGAACCCCCAAAGCATAGTTCATCTCAAATGCGTTTCAGGGGGCTGACCCCCATTATGCCATCTGCGTTTCGAAGCGTTCCATATGAACCCCCAAAGCATAGTTCATCTCAAATGCGTTTCAGGGGGCTGACCCCCATTTTGCCATCTGCGTTTCGAAGCGTTACATTTGAACCCCAAGAGCATAGTACAAACCAACCTCCACGATGGGTCTGGAGTCCGCATACACCAGAGCCACAAAAAGCAGGAGCACAGCAACACACCCATCGGCATTGCCAATCCGTCCCATGCCACATGTCCACAGCACACAGTCCCATTGGCATGCCCACACAACAACAAATAGCACAGCCACACACACGGCTCCGGGAAACCTGTGCACGACTGTGCACGAACTGTGGATGTCAGACAACCTATACATACTTTGTCATGTGCAACACAATAACATATCTCATTCCCCCCACAGGTGACGAACTGCTGGATGCTGGAGATGGAGACAGCAGCCAGCACAGCCAGCCTGCAAGCCCCCAACAAGGACTCACGGATGTGGAGGATCTGTCCTCCTCTTCGGACACGGACCACCCAGCAGGCCCATCTGGTGTGGCAGGGCCCAACCGCACCCCAGGCACCCTCCCACCCACCAACCCATCATCCAGGGCTGATGACCACTCACAGCCCCCTGCTGCCACTGTCGTAGCGGCCACTACCACTGTTGTGGCGGCCACCCCCACGGTCGTTGCGGCCACTCCCACTGCCGCAACCACCACCACGTCATCACTGGCCCCAGCCCCAGCGCAAGTGGTGGTCCGGCCGACTGGGTCCACCCTGGGAGCCACAGCGAGGACCGTGGTGAGCAATGTGGCTAGTGGGCAGGTCGGTGGCAGCAGTACTGGTAGGAGGAGCAGGGCCAGGCCAACGCCAACTGTGCCTGGGAGCCAAGCCCTGCCGCCAATCGACAGAGTCCTTGGGGCCTATGAGGAGGCCCAAGGCGAATGGGCCAGGTCGGCAAGCGACACGCGGGAGGTCCTTGCGGTGTTGAGGTCCATGGACGCCCACATGGCCCGAATCGCGGACCTCATGGGCCAGCTGGTGGTGGGGGGAGGGCACAAGCAAGGCCAGCAACACCACCTCCGCCACCACCTGCTGTGGCGCAGGTTCGTGCAGCATCGCGTTCCCCTGCGTCCACAGCGAGTGAGCACTCCTCAACCACCACCAGCGGAACATCAACACCCCCCTCCCAAACGTGGAAGGGGCCGTCCGAAGTGGAAACAGGTGTCCAGAGAGGACTTCGCCCGCACCAAACGCCAGTGAGTCAGCCAGCCACCTTGACCACCTACTGCATTGACTTGGAATACGATCCTAGCCCACACTGCCATGTGAATGGCATGTGTCTGTTGGACTGTGGACATAGAACTCCATGGGTACACCTTGACCATCACGCAGCCATGACCGTCAAGTCATTGTCACAGCATGCACCACATTTGTCATCACCTTGCACACAATCACATGTCACCGCTGTTAATAAATACACCTTGATCACAATCGGCTTAATGTGTCCTGGGTTTATTCCACGATGTGCAATCGCCACCATGAGCAGGATAGCATCTGCTGTGTGGCATGTCGATGGGACAGGAGAGGCTGCAGGGACCTAGGGGTGAAAAACAGAACAAGAGTACATTCAATGAGTGTGTCACACACTCATCACACAGTACTTGTCACCAACTACAAGCAATGCACACACATCTCTGAGAGCAACAGGGCACAATGCTACAGCCACTGACAGTGGCATACCAACCTGGACATGGACCATTGACACACAGCACTCAGTGAACAAAAGGCCCCAGTAACAGAGCACACATACACCTGCACAACTACAGCCACATCAGCCGTCGTACATGGTCACTCACCGTCAAGTGAAGTAGCGGGCGATGAGCTGCTGACGCACATTCACAGCTTCATCCTCTCCACTGTCCTCTTCACTGGAGCTGTCCTGGTGTGCAGGCTGGGGCCCTGGTTGATCTCCGTCATCCACAATTAGGGGGATCTGCTTTCGAATGGCCAGATTGTGCAGCATGCAGCAAGCCACCACTATCTGGCACACCTTCTGTGGGGAGTACGCCAGCGCCCCCCGGTGCGGTCCAGGCATCTGAACCTGGACTTGAGGAGGCCAAAGGTACGCTCGACCACACGTCTGGTCCTCCCATGTGCCTCATTGTAGCGGTCATCTGCTGGGGTCCGAGGATTTCGTAATGGACTGAGCAGCCAGGGCCCATTCGGGTAAGCCGAGTCACCTGGGCGTGGGGGACACAGAGAACCGTTGCAATTCAAACAGGACAGTAGACAGCATCCTTAAGCCAGCACGCTACACAACTCCACATACTCACCGACAATCCAGCCACGGTCCTGTTGCAGATTGGTCATCAGTCGTGGTAATATGCTGTTTCGCATGATGTGCGCGTCATGGGCCGAGCCTGGGAACTTTGCACACACGTGGGAGATGACCATGTCCGCAAGGCACACCACTTGCACATTCAGGGAGTGCGTGTGCTTCCGGTTGCGGAAGAGCTGCTCAGTGGCCTGTGGTGGGACAAGGCCAACATGGGTGCAGTCAATGGCACCAACGACGTGTGGGATCCGTCCAAGGGCATAGAATGCACCCTTCACTGCCGCCAACTCACGTGCCCTGGGGAATCGGATGTACCTGTTCCTGTACAGCATCATGGCTGCCAGTACATCCCTCAGCACCATGCTGAACATGGGCTGGGACATCCCACCTCCACTGCCCACTGTGTGCTGGAATGACCCAGTGGCGAAAAAATGCAGTGCAGCCATCACCTTAGCCGTGGGGGTGAATGCTGTCGGATACACCCTGCGAGGACGGAGGTGGGGTTCCAACATGGCACATAGTCGATGCAGGGTTGGTCGATCCAGACGAAATTTCCGGATGACCTCAGAATCCTCCATGTCCGCCAACAATTGGTAAGGGCGGTAAATGTTTGGTCTCCGCCTAGGAAAGATGGAAGTGGACACATGTCAAAGCAACACGCCACATGGCATTTTCACATACACATAACTGATATGACAGAGCAAGAACATGAGTCACAGAACAGCTGTCATGCAGGGACAGCACAGCCACAATACACTTACACAGGTCTCCCACCAATAGCAATGGGCAGTGACACAAACCATTGCTATGTGCATGCACATGGGGATCCAGGCCTCAATGACCTGTGAGGCGTGCTGATGGGGACTGACTGCATATCCGGCAAGCGGCAACACCACGGCAACATGACTGGCTGCTGTGCATCACACTGCTTCCGAGGCTGGATGAGTATGGCACACACCAACGACGATGTGGGCACAGGCTGAGCGGCCAAGACAAGTGGGACCTGTGGCACGAGGGGATATGAGACAGTCATTGGTGTCACCACTGCACCCTATGTGCAGCACTGTACGGATCACACCTCCAGAAGCATTGTCAGGTGTACACATTGACAGCCCCATGCCAACACGGCTGTGTGCTTGCAAATACACATCACATGTGACACGTAACCTTGCACGTGCCAAGTGGCAGATGTACATAGTGAGAGATGACATGCGTGTGCATATGCGTATACCATGCACCCATGCCAATGTGCAGATGATGACATGCTAACAGACATGTGGGGGCCGGCCACTGGCCGTCCCTGCCTATGCACACGGCATGTTGTGGCCCCGTCCATTGTGCACCTGCACCCACACGCACATCATGGCCACACCTGCAGATGCAGTGCGCACATCATACTGTGTGGTGCACATGGCATCAGCGGACTGTCACCAACATGGGCCAGGCCATTACGGCCAACTCCGATGACCCTCGCGGTTGCACCCTGCGTGTTCCACTATGGAGGTAGGCGTCCCGGGCCAGCTGGGTGCAGGCCAACGTCTGCAATTGCCAATGCAGGTCTCAGTGCACTTGTTGCTCGTGTGAATGTCAGGCTGGGCCATGCTGCCCCTCTCAGTCCCAGCAAGCCTGGCCTGCACATTGACTGCACAATGCCAGTAGGTGACAGCACCGACTGCCTAGTGGGTTGCATGTGTCTCCTTTTCAGGACCCACCAGATGGGCGCTAACTCAGTACTGACTATTGGACACACCATGTCTCGTGATAGGGATGTGTGTGTGGGATGGTGGCACTGAATGTGACCTCCTTTGCGTGGTGGGCCATGCACAGGGCGAGTACGTCGATTATTGCGCAGTGTTGGTCACAGTGGGTGCACCCACACAGATGTGTTGCCCTATGTTCATTTTCTATGTCCGCATGATGATGGACTGTAGGTGTGGGCAGACTACACATTGGTCGATGTGCTGTCAATTTGAATGTGCCTTCACACCAGGCACAGCTGCCCCTGCACATGTGACCCCTGCTGCACTCGCTGCTGGGTCTGTGGAGCTGATGCACCATCTGTGCGTGGGGCGGACAGCTCTCCTCACTTCCGTCATTGCGCAGGTCATCACTTTGCCGCAGGTGACATGGATCATGGAGGGCCCACATGTACGCGTGGGTGGCCTCAACAAGTGTGTCCAATGGTTGTCACCCCCAGTCAGTGCTTCGAATGTGAATGATGTTGTGCTGGTGCTATTTTCAATGTGGTGGGTGGGCGGGGCTAGGTGCGGGCTTACATGCAGGACATGGGAGGGTGATCGGATTAGCGACTAGTTGCAATACACACGGGGCACGTCTTTTCCTGTCCACATCAGGGTCATTCCTTGAACTCACTGACAGTAATACAGTCGTCTTTGTCCCTGTCCTCATGGCCTCCCCTCGCTCCCCCCAATATGCATTTGCACCTGTGGGGCTAGCGCATGCTGATGCAGCCCCAGGCTCGCCCCGGAGAGGCCAAGGAGTGTATGTGTGGGTCCAGTTGAACGAGTGGTCTGTCTCACGGCATGATGTGTGGCGGGACGCCGTCCACCTGCGTGGTGCCCCGACTCGAGACCCGGGCAACATAGACAATGCATAGCAGTCTCCGCAGTCCGGATACACCACCTGCGACACACAGAGGCTGTAGCTGCCCTAGCGGCCCATGCCGCGTCCATCTGGGGCTGATGGACCCACACATTCACTCTTTTGCCTCACTGGGGCGGGCTCGGAGGTGCTTGCGCACGCGCTGGCTTCTCTGTTGCAACGGCATGTGACGTGTGTGGAGATGTAGGCAATGGGTGGGGATGCAGTGCGAGGCCACCTTCCGTGACGTCACTCCTGCGCGTGATGTGTCCCGGGGAGGAGCGCGCCGAGTCCTCTCCCCCACCATGCTCCACTGCCATCCCGTGCCCTGGATTGCCTGTGCAGGTTGACAATGTTGGGGATACACCTGGTCGGCAGGGGCTGTGTGTGCCTTGTCAAGGGCCTGGCGGGCGCACAACAGGATCCAGCTTGTCCACAGAGGGTGGGCTGACGTGTACGCCTGATACCGCATTGTTCGTGTGCCCGGCTGCTGTGCACACACGTGTTCACATCCCCCCGACGGGTGGCCTTTAACATTGCCCAGGGAAGCGGTAATGTGCAGTTCCGGACCCCTCCCGACACAGCGTGTTTCAACTTTGCATGTGCGCATCTACCCGTCACACCCACCCACCTGAGCGAAGCGTCACTCCCGCTTCACACGACACATGTGTGTCTTCCACAGTTGTGCTACTCATTTGCGTTGACATCCAATGACAGTGGACTACATAGTCATGTCACGACTGCCGTGTACATCACACACTCTCATCATCTCACATTCGTACTTGTGAAAGGAATCAGCAGAGACAGTTTCTTTCTTCAAACCATGTATTGTGACTTATGTCCTCTGTGATGCAGTATAGTGGACACTACTGGCAGCGGTATGCATGTGGGGGATATACTGAGCATGATTACACATAGCTAAGGGTGTAGGGGTACATGTGATTAGCTGTTGCATGTGGGATGTGGGCTTCAGAGTTACATCTGCTTGGCCGTTGCTGTGCTAATGTTCATTTGCAAATAGCTGCGGTGCTGCGGACTTTGACACAGACGGTATACATTTAGCCTACCAGACCGCTTGGCATCATGGGCACAGTCCATCTCAGTTCCATGTGACAGGTGTGCTGCTGTTGTTACTCATGCACGCGTGCGTGTGAGTTGACATCAGGGCATGGGCTTACGTGCATGCAACGGCGTCCCACTTGTTGTTGCCATATGGTGGATACTGGACATGTCACAGTCACTGGGGTCGTGTTGTTGTTGTATGCACTTGTCGTCCATGCAAAGGTCCTGTTACGGGATTTCCGGGGAGGGGGAGAAGGGGTGCAGCTCTCACATACTCCAGCCGGGCGATTCCTGTCCACTGTGCGGTGCATATGTCCATGGGCGCAGGATCCATGTCATGGCATAGTTGTACGTGCAGTTCTGTCCATGTGGGTGCGATACACATATCCCATGCCACTGCCTCCCCCGATACATGCAGAGTTCCTGGATGTGATGGGGAACAGAGTGCATGTCCCGGACACATCCGATGTCATGGCAGTGTCGTTGATGGTGTGGTATCAGTTGCAGGTCGTTTGGTATGGCTGTTGTGGTGGTTACTGGCCAGTCCGTGCGGAAGCTAAGCATGGGTACAGTGTCGGACATCATGGCTCAATTGGGGGATTGCGTCGGGGTCCTACGAATTGACAGGTTGACAGGTATGCGATGGCTTCCTGCAGGGCTTCCATTTCATTGGTGGTATACATGTTTGCCAGCCAATGTAGCGGATGGTGGCTGTCACGGTGTTGTTCGTAAGTTGTCCCTTGTAGGAGCATGATGGGGCATGCTGGGTGACATTCGATGTAGCTGTGATCCATGATCCGTCGTGTGGAGGCACAGTGGTCCCATTGCAGTGTGGGTCCGATGTTCGCCACATACGCCATGCCCCCATAGGCTGAACAGACCCTGTCGTGTGCGTCCAGAGGGTGGAATAGTGGTAGCAGGTCCGCCCTTGGACATGCCGGGTTGGAGAGGCACAACTCCACAGGATGGTGGAAGGGACACCTCCGACAGTAGAAGACGGGTATGACGCAGCTGAACAATGCGATGCGGTAAGTCAGTCGGTAACTTACGTTCAGCAGGGATAGGGGTTCGCATCCCATTAGCTGTATCAGGTTGTGTTTGTACAGCTTGACCTGTTTGGCGTAGTTGGGTAGGTGTGTTGTAGGTGCCATTTTGCTGCGGGGCGATGTGGTGGTGTGCTCCGGCTGTGTGTGCAGTCTGCAGTGTGCAAGCTCCGAGGTTGCTGTGAGGTCTGTGATGGTCGTAGGGGGCAGGACTTGTGTTCTGTTAGCTTGTGCGGAGGACACGGGCCCTCATCCCACGTGCTTCTCTGAATGTTCAAGGTCAGTGGTGTGTCACTCCTTCCAGATAACTTGCATGGGAACGGCATGGGGGAGTTTTATATTTTTTCTTTCCCGTTCGGTATGTTCTTAGGTGATATGCGCTATCTGCCCTGTGGTCGGTTTCCTCTGCATGCCTGTGTTGGTCTTTTTTTGGGACAATGGCTGTATTCTCCGGCTTGTTTAGTCGGGTTGTGGTTTCGGAGTTGGAATGGAAGGTCATTCCGTGCTGTCTGCTCTCCCGTGTGTGGGCGGCAGGCTGTGTTTCCGCTATGCGTTGGGCCTTGTGTGTGGGAGTCATTCTTGGGTCCACCTGTTGTCGGTCCCCGGGCTCTTTGGTGTTCCGTTTTGTATGTCTGGTTCATGGGTGCAGGGTGGTATGGGTGTTTCTGTGTGGTACTGGCGTACCTCTTCCCGACGGGGACCATGTTCTACTGGGTGGTGTTGCCGCCGCTGTGTGCTTCGCCATGTTTGTCACACAGGGGTGTGTCCTGATGTTGCGTGACTTCACTGACATGTGGGCGTCGGTTGTGTGACGTTGGGTGTTGTCCGTGAATTGGGCGTTGGGGTCATGACTGTGGCAGGCCTGTCACGTGTCATGTGCGTTCTGGGTGTGGCTGGTGTGTGTGGTGCTTGGTTGTGTCCCTGTGTTGTTTGTGTGCGACGCATACATGGCGTTATGGTTGGGCGCTGAGTTGTGCGCATGTGTGGCTGCGTCATCGCCGCTGTGCTGCGGTGCCGTGACGGGGTCGTTAGTTCCTGGTCCCAGGTGGTGTGCCCATGATAGTTGCGAGATGTTGCACTTTGCCCTGTGTTACATTTGTGGGTGCAGTGGTGGATGTGTCTTGTCCACGCAGGGGTGTTGGGGGGTGCCATGTCCTCCTTTTCCGCACTTGCACTGTGTGCGCTGTTTGCGTGCCCTTGTTGTGTGTGTGCCTACCTGCGTCTCCGCGGTACGTTGCCTCCTTGGTGGTGCATCAGGTATAGCATGGGGAGGGCCTGCAGTGCTGGATTCATGCTCGGGGGGGTCGCCTCTTCGGTGTCTGTGTTCGGCGTTCGGGTTTCCGCCTCACTTTCACGTGCGGTGTCTCTTAGCCGTGGGAGCTGTTTGTTAGCGGCATCGTAATTTGTACGCTGGGCGGTACGTGATTTCGTCTGGCGGTGTGTCTCCATTGGGCTGCGCCGCTACGTGAGCGGGCGCACTTTGATGGCGGACGGCGTCGCTGGCTTGCCGGCGGTGTTTGGCTGCCTTTTCACATCGTAATTTGGCGGGCGTGTGGGCTGCGGCATGCGGGCGGTAACTGGTGGTTTTTGCATCCGCCAGCACGGCGGTGGTGCTTCCGCCCGCCATCCTAATGGGCCCCATTGTTTTTAAAATGTTATTAATTTTTGGAATTATATTTTTTATTTTTGTTAATTTAAAATACCCTATTGGTTGTGTGGTTCATAAGCATTTAGGGTGGCAATTAAATAAATTATAATTCATCAGCAAACAATTAATATTTAATATTTGTTTATATAAATCAAAATTATTTGTTGATTGTATAATTAAATGTAATTTGTTATTTAAGTTTATGGAGCAGCTTGTGTGTTTTGTAGGTGTATAGTGAAGGAATTTAATGAATTATAATTAATTATTACTTTTTGGTTAATATTACTTCTTTATTTGAGAAATATTTGTCAATTATATAATACATTTTTTGAATTATGTTTTAGGTGAGTGTTTTGTGTTTTGTAGTGGTATATGGTGTGGAGCAAATTATTTCTAATTAATAAATTATTATTGGTTGATTATTAATATTAATTTGACAATTAATTTAGTTTATTGTGTAATACAATATTTTATTTGTGGTTTGTAACATATTTGTATGTGTAATCGCTGTGAAGGAATTTAATTTTAATAATCAAATATAATGTTAATCTATAATAATTAATGAAATGATAAATAGTTATGCAGATAATTTACTTGAGATAATGTTTATTTTATATATTTGGTGTGACGTGGCATTTCTAGGAATAAAATAAATTAAGATAATTTAATATAAATCATTTTATATAGTTAACAATTAACAATAAATGTTTAACTGACAATTATGAAAATAGCACAGAATATTATCTTAATTTATATATTAGGTTTGGGATGATTTATTATTGTATCCTTAAATGGTAGGGAGGTTAATAATTAGAAATATTGTGTTAAATTATTAATTTTTATTTATATTTTCAAGTATTAATATTTAAATAACGTGTACATTATATCATTTGAATACTTTATTTCAGATGTGTGTTGTGTATTTTGTATAAATAACGGGTATACATTTTTTAAGTCATAAAATGTATTAATAGTTATTTGATTTTTTACAAAATATATCATTTGTTATTGTATGTTATGATTGTGTTCTGCTTTTTAAATGTAAATAACATTGGTTCTGATTATGATTACGTTCGGAAGACTGTCCTACCGCCATTGTTGCAAGAATGGGACCGACCGACAGGTAGTCAGTAGTCCCACCCGCCACATTATGATCCGACTGCCTTTCAGTCATTCGGAAACATGTCTATTTTATTGAGGCTTGTGCTGCAGCCTGGAAAAGGGCCTCATCACAAGCTTCAATGCAAAGAGGCATGTTTTTAAACATCCCTGCACTCCATGGCAGGCACCGCATGCAAGGATGTTTAGGGGGTGCACCATGGGAGGATTTCATCATTGCGGAGGGCCATGGGGGGCAGAGCCCCTGATAGGGTCCCCAAAAAACCCTTTCAACAGCCTTTTTAAGTTAAAATAAGCGACGTGAAATGGTTGGAGGAATGTTGGATCGTAATCCATTGTGGTGGAATGTGATCTGACCGCCCGCCCGACTGGCTCCTTGAGGCAATCGGAAGCTGTTGCTCGGTTGATCCCTGTGCCAATGCATTCGGACCAACTGCATCCTAATGAGGCGGTCCGACCGCGTGTAGAGATCTCAGTAGTATAGACACCGACGGTCCCACCAATATCATAATCGGCCCCATTGTATTTAGAGTTAGAAAATAAATATAAAATATAGTTTTAGAAATATTTATACTTATTTTTATGTATTATCAATTGAAATAAATACTTATGATTTTTTTTGATATTCTAAATATTTAGGGGGTCATTAGGATAGCTGGCGGATTGCCATCGCCCGTATGGCGGTGGCGATCTGCCCGCTATTTTCCACCGCCTGCTGCACATTTCCCCACCGCCATATTACAATGGCGGTGGGGACCCAGGCGGACGGAAAGACCGACTGCCGGTTCTCCGCCGGTAGGCAATCGGCCGATTGCCTACCGGGCGGAAAAAGGCCTGCAATATGGTGGCGGTGCCTTGCAGGCACCGCCATCCATATTACGCATGGTCGGCGGTGCAGGGCTTTCCATGGCGGTGACTCCGCCATGGAAAGCCAGGCGGATTCCTGCTGTCGGGGCCCGTTGCGGGCCCCAAGATGTTGGGGGGTGGGGTACCTCCCTGCATTGTCATGGACATGGTGGCAGGCACCTCGCGGTGCCTGTCACCTTGTGCATGACGATGCACACAGTGCATTCCCAGCATTGTGGCGGGCGGAGCTGTGCGCACCGTGCGCCACAATGCTGGGAATGGAGGATGCCACCGCCACGGTGGCGGTGGCATCCTAATCGCCTGTGCGGGACCGCCGCACCACTGGCAGCCGGTCCCAGCACCGCTAGGGTGGCGAGCGGACGAAAGTCCGCCCGTCATCCTAATAGGCCCCTTAGTTTTAATTTTTGTATTTACAAAATTAATTTTTTAGGATATTTAGTATTATTTAAAAAATATTTTATTTTGTTTAAGTTAATTAGTCTGTTTTTAATATTCCACTTACTGGAGTAGTAATTAATAAATTTTACCCCTCTGCAATACAACTCATTCCCTATTGTTGCACTGACTGCAGTGTCAATAATACATTTTACCCCTCTCTCAAATAACACTTTCCCTACTGGTGCGCTGACTGGAATGGGAATACTAAATTTTACCCTCCACAATCCAACTCTGTCACTAATGTTGTATTGACTGGAGTGGGTATCGTACATTTTACCCATTATAAGTTAAACATTTTGCCTACTATTTTATACATTTTAGTTGGAATATTATATCTTTTAATTTAAATATTTTATAGTCTAATTTACATTGTTTAAATTTATATTATTATGTTTATGATTACATAGAATTATTATATCTATAATTATTTATATTTTTAATATGTACTATATTTTTACTAAATGGTATTATTGTATTTAGTATACATTTTAATACCAATTAAAATGGTTTATTTTTTTAAATGTTTTTGCTTATGGGAGATATATGTAAGACAGTCGAAACGTGTTACTGGATAATACATCCCCCTGAGTGATTGTCTTATTTTGCTGGGTGATTTGAATGTATATATATATATATATATATATATATATTTATAGAGAGAGAGAGAGAAAGAGAGATTGATAGATATATGTGTGTGTGTTTTACTTTCCGAAAATAATTATAATTGTTAGATTTTTTTTATAAACCATTTTATAATTTTCGATGTTATTACATTTGTGTTGTCATTTGACTTATTTAATGCTTACTATTGAGATTTTTATATTTAAAAAAAAATATATTTGCTTGAATGCTATTAGTGACAACGATAATTTTTCATCAACGATACTGTGATTTTCATTGCTAGTATAGCATGACTGTGTTTTACATATAGATATTTTTTTCTTGATATTTTAAGATGGGGATATTTTTGTGGTCGATATTTTTTCAGTAAACTCTAGATTACCAAGCAGTCTGACAGAGAGCAGAAAGTAGTCGATATGGGAACGTGTGCCATGGATGCATAAGGTCAAAGGGTAGTCGCTGCCCCTCAGGTGTGTCAAGCACCAGGGATCTGTCATGGCATTAACAGCTATAATGTCAGATAGCAGGAATCTGTTCCGGGTGGGTTGCACCATGCAATTCCCATAGTTGTCAAGGTTCCTACCCCCCCGAAACCCACAACCATGAGCACCCTAGCCATTGCAAATAGCTGTTGCAAAAAAAGCCGTAGTTTATTGAATGTGGCAAGGAAGTCCACCCTGTCACCTACTACAGCATATAACGGAGCCAATTTTCAAGACCTTATTGCGTATCCAGATTTTTCCTAAGACATATCTACCCATTGGTTCTATCCATGTCCACAATGTGCGGAGCCCCAGGGATTCATAAAACAGGATGGCCACCCCACTCTTCCTCTGTGCCAAGCGGGTAGTCAGGTCGGGGGGTTTGTCTTACTGGCATGTATCACAACACCCACCCAATCCCGTCTGAGGGGCCGATTCCGATGTCTGACGGACCGGAGCACATCCGACATCGGTTGGGAACTGGAACTGAATGACCTTTTGTCATCGGTTCCAGCTCCGCAAGTAGGATGCGACCGAACCTTGTTTGTTCGCAATCCTATACTTTCATTGTAAAGAGCAGGGGTGCACATTATCTCTGCACCCGGTGGCAG
The DNA here is from genome assembly GCA_963921515.1 of Calotriton arnoldi. Classification (NCBI taxonomy): domain Eukaryota; kingdom Metazoa; phylum Chordata; class Amphibia; order Caudata; family Salamandridae; genus Calotriton; species Calotriton arnoldi. Next base: position 457,965 of record CAWUFW010013172.1, read on the forward strand.
TTACCTTAAGGTACCGGCCAACGTGTGCAGGGATCAACAGGGGGGAGCCATAGGTATCCCCTAGGCCACCATTCTGTGGCTTTTCACCCATGGGGGCCCTGCTGGGGGCCACCACAGACAGATTCCCAATGCTTTTCTGTGTCAGAAAGGCCTGCTCAGAATGGCAGTGGTAATCTGCCATTGTAATCCCTCGGCCGGAAAGAGCCGGGTGAGGGATTACTGCAGGCCTTCCGAATGGCGGACGGGTTCTTTTGTCATGCTCTGTGTGGGACAGGTACCCTCCGGTAATGCCAACTCAGGGAGGTGCATCTGCAGAAAAGAGAGGATTATCCACAAATGGCAGGTTAGACCACGTTTTGAGGAGAACATATGTAAGGCTTCGGTGGGAGGGGGGGGAAAAGGGTGGTATTATAGGGGAAGAAGGTACCTGAAGTCAGTTACCTGTGGAGAACGAGTGACTATCCCAAATGCCTTCACCAAGTCCCCTGGCAGGGAATAGTATAACTAAACTAGAACCCAGAGAAGTGGAGGCCTACTGCTGTCTCTACCTCTAGTGGGATCAAAAAAGCTTTAGACCCGGGACCTAGGAAAGCCTCTGATCTGCGGTTGTGTGCCCTGGTTCATAAATTGACAGTGTACATACGGAAGCGGTCCCACACCTGCATAGTTGCTGTCTAGGTTAAGGGGAACCATAAGTCTTAAACACAAGCCACTGTCCACCTCATCCAAGACAAAATAACCAATGTACATAAATCAGCTTGGAAGCCTAGCATAAGAATTAACACTTATGAAAAAGTAGAACCCATGGATAATTTGATATCACAGTGCTTATGAAGCAGGTTGTCTATAACCAAAGATGAAAAGATGGTGGTGCCAGCACCACGTCTTCTGCTTCTGAGGCAGTGGGGATAGTCACCCTGGAGACAGCCTCACATAATGAGAGTTGGTTCATGTACTTCTACTTGAGCTTGGACATGGACGACAGTCTAGTCACATCTAGAGGTAAGAAGTATCTGACTTGGTGAATCGGATGTTCAGAGCGGGAACCTCCACTTCCCAAACAACAGAAGTAGGTATAGGGGTGCACTCCTGGCGTGGAACACCACAGCCGGCCTCCAGGGGCACTATAGCACTGTGTCAGCAGGGTACAGAAACCACTGGGCTTTCCCACAATCCAATGCATGAGGGCATGTAGGCCAACCCTGTCTCAAGAGAAGAGTGGTTGACCTTGACATTTGACTCCGTTTTTATTCCAGCGTGGCAGAAGACTATAATACATAAGCTGTTCATCCCCATCTCAGGAGCTTAAACGGTGGCTGCTGGAAATGCCCCTGGCATTGCGGCGGCGCTGCTCTCGCCCTGTGCCACTGACCGTCTGCAGCAGTGTACCTGGGTGATCCTCGCTGTGGGAGACACACTCAAACCCAGGCCTCACTGCTAATCAAATCTTCAAGGCCTTTAGGGCAAGACAATGCTTTGGGGCAAAAGGAAGAGGAACCCTAGTCCTGCAGCCCTCCTCCAGGTTGTGTCTGAGGAGAATGGGCAACTAACAGGCCACGCGGCTCCAGCTGTGGTCTCAAACTGTCCTCAGAGCCCCTCGCCGCTCCACCTGCTGTCAGGACATGACAGTTGGGGCCCCAGAGCAAAGGTCATCATGTTGTCAGGGGCCCTCCCATACAGGAAACAAAGGTAAACCACAAAGTGGAGGGTGGCCGGTCCAAATGTCTCCCAAGGCTGTCAAGGAAAAGTTTGCAAAGCAGACCTCGGGTGTCAGAGGCTGGGCCACGCCCCACCTGCTCTCAGCAGACGTGAACTCAGCATGCTGTGGCCTCGGTCTTGGCCCAGCAGTCGGGTTACCTAGCGCCTTCCTTTCGGAAGCTGGCTCTTCTTTGGAAGGTGTATTCCAAAGATTGGCACGGGCGACCTACATGGCGAGAACTGGATACTCCCCGGGCAGTGCACCCACCTTGATGAAAGTTTGACTACAGGGGGTCACTCCAACTATCTCGCTAGTTTTAGCGTTGTAGTAGATGAAACTCGATTAACGAGTGTGAGTTACATAGCGGAACCCTTGCTCTTGGAAGTAAGACTATCCAAGGATACCTAACCGAGGTACAGAGTGTTACACATTTTGGAATCCGAAGGGTCCTGAGGAATGCCGGTGTGACCCAACACTGTTGGCACGTAACTAACGGCAGAAACATGTCGACAAATTGGCAGTAAGGAGGGGTGAAGGAATTCTTAATCTTCTCCTATCACCACCATCCTTCACGTTTTTACACCTAGCCAGGGGGCTAGGTCAAAGGGGATACCTCCAAGCTAGTTTTAACTTCACTGCACTTTTCTTTCGGTGATCCCATACTATATTTTTGTTTTGTCTTCCCCTCCCTTTTGCTCCGCCCCAGGCGTTGGTCTGCGCAGGGGCGTATTGAAGCAAGCCCGATGATGAAGCATGTCACAAATTTGTGAGTGAGGGCAGCATTTTTTCACAAAGCATGTGCCAATCTTTGGAATACACCTTCCCTACTCCTCATTGTGTGTGGAACTTATGTGCAAGGGGAGTCTGGAGTAGTGGAATTTTGCCTCTCCCCCCTTCTGAGTGTTTGTGATCTTCATATAGTATATCATAAAGAGATATACTGTGCAAAGAGTCCAGGTATTCCCTTATGAGTGGACAGGGACTTGCTCTAGCAATCCCAAGGTGCTCTTATAGGGGCTAGTGTGGTCGAGCACCCTTAGGCTTATCAGGGAGGAGTGTTAACCATCTGCAAATACACACGATAGTCAATAAATGATGCACACGACTCAAGGAGATCCACACCAATGTACAAAAACAATATGCATCCTTATATATATTTTGGCCCCAGAATCAATACAATGAGGTAAGTACATTTTGCAAGAGAAAGATTTTTACATTTCAAAAGTCGACAGTGGCTGCAATGTTGTCCTATGGGAGGAGAATCAAATACGGCATACAAGTTCTTAGCTGTGACTTACAAGACCAACCTCCAGGAATCTAAGGCGAGTATAGGGCAAGATCAAAGGCAGCACCAGCAGGTCACCTCTAGCTGCACTAGGGCGGCCGGGTGCAAACGGTACAAAACAGCATTGGGTACCCGATGCAAGTCAATGGAGATCGGTCTTCGTCAACAGAGGCTACAGGTTTGAAATGGGAGGGCAGTAGGGTTGAACTAACAGGGGGGCTCAGGCTTCACGATGCTCAGAGATTTGAGGGCATCTTTGATGCTCTTCTCTGCAGGCCAGAGGCGATGGGTGCAGAGGTGTCCTTAGGCTTTGGGTTTTTGTCTCTGGGAATGGTCACAGTAGAGGGAGCCTGCAAACAAAGGCTGCAGGCGGCGTTGAGAAGTCCACAGCGGGGAAACCCAAGGTGGGCTCGGAGTTGGTATTCAGACAAAATAATGAAAAAAAATATTGTGTGACAGAAACATCATGTTTAAAATATCGTAATGTTAAAATATCACGGTATGTAATATTGAAGTCAAAGATATCGAAATTAGGGGGTCGATTCCGATCCCGGTCGGAGGCGCACCTAATACCATTCGGTCGGGAAAAAAGCCAGGCGAATGCCTGTTTCCCGACCAATCCGCACATACGTCCGAACGAGCAAGTACGATGCGCACAACTGCCCAAATCCCGACCCAGTCGTACTCACCCAATACAGGTCCTGTACTCCGACCGAGGCGGATCCGGAAACGCAGAATCGAGTCGCACAGAAGCTAAAATGCAGCCCCGTCCGGCCGGACAAGTACGATGCGCTTTCCGTACGCGCCGAACCCGTCGCTACGCACTGCACGTCAAAGCATCCGGGCGAGGCGCACATAAGCTCCGATTCGCGCCACAAGACGATCCACGGCTACGAGACGAACACGCCAGCGACAAGGACGAGGCGAAGCAAAGAGAAAGACGAACGAGGCGAACCAACCATGAATCCCATCGTGCCGATCCTACCAATATTCTACATCTATTACCGGAACAGGCAAGGACGCGTACGGCGCAGAAGGTAAGTCAGACACCAACCACAAAAACAAACTACACGTACCCAACATATCACACACACACAGAGGGATGCAGAAATACTTACACCAGCAACAGCAGCACTATAGGGGCGGGATGGCCATCACCAATGCCACACATACACATAGGGGCCTGTATGCCCACCACCACTACCACCCCTACTCAGGGGGAGCCAGATGCCTGTCACTACTACCACCTCTACCCATGGGGGCTGGATGCCCACCACCACTACCACCCCTACCCATGGGGGCTGGATGCCCACCACCACTACCACCCCTACTCAGGGGGAGCCAGATGCCTGTCACTACTACCACCTCTACCCATGGGGGCTGGATGCCCACCACCACTACCACCCCTACTCAGGGGGTGCCAGATGCTTGTCACTACTACCACCCCTACCCATGGGGGGCTGGATGCCTACCACTACTACCACCTCTACCCAGGGGTGCTAGATGCCTACCACTACTACCACCCCTGCCCAGGGGGTGCTAGATGCCTACCACTACTACCACCCCTACCCATGGGGGGCTGGATGCCTACCACTACTACTACCCCTACCCAGGGGGTGCTAGATGCCTGTCACTACTACCACCTCTACCCATGGGGGGCTGGATGCCCACCACCACTACCACCCCTACCCATGGGGGGCTGGATGCCCACCACCACTACCACCCCTACTCAGGGGAGCCAGATGCCTGTCACTACTACCACCTCTACCCATGGGGGGCTGGATGCCCACCACCACTACCACCCCTACTCAGGGGTGCCAGATGCCTGTCACTACTACCACCCCTCCCCATGGGGGGCTGGATGCCTACCACTACTACCACCCCTACCCAGGGGGGGCTAGATGCCTACCACTACTACCACCCCTGCCCAGGGGGTGCTAGATGCCTACCACTACTACCACCCCTGCCCAGGGGGTGCTAGATGCCTACCACTACTACCACCCCTGCCCAGGGGGTGCTAGATGCCTACCACTACTACCACCCCTACTCAGGGGGTGCCAGATGCCTGTCACTACTACCACCCCTACCCATGGGGGGCTGGATGCCTACCACTACTACCACCCCTACTCAGGGGGTGCCAGATGCCTGTCACTACTACCACCCCTACCCATGGGGGGCTGGATGCCTACCACTACTACCACCCCTACCCAGGGGGTGCTAGATGGCTACCACTACTACCACCCCTACCAAGGGGGTGCCAGATGCCTATCACTACTACCACCCCTGCCCAGGGGGTGCTAGATGCCTACCACTACTACCACCCCTACTCAGGGGGTGCCAGATGCCTGTCACTACTACCACCCCTACCCATGGGGGGCTGGATGCCTACCACTACTACCACCCCTACCCAGGGGGTGCTAGATGCCTACCACTACTACCACCCCTACCCAGGGGGTGCTAGATGCCTACCACTACTACCACCCCTACCCAGGGGGTGCCAGATGCCTGTCACTACTACCACCTCTACCCATGGGGGGCTGGATGCCTACCACCACTACCACCCCTACCCATGGTGGGCTCGATGCCTACCACTACTACCACCCCTACCCATGGGGGGCTGGATGCCTACCACTACTACCACCCCTACCCAGGGGGTGCTAGATGCCTGTCACTACTACCACCCCTACCCAGGGGGTGCTAGATGCCTACCACTACTACCACCCCTGCCCAGGGGGTGCTAGATGCCTACCACTACTACCACCCCTACCCAGGGGGTGCTGGATGCCTACCACTACCACCACCCCTACCCATGGGGGGCTGGATGCCTACCACCAACACCACCCCCACTCATAGGATGGACAATGCATGACACAACCAGCACACTACAACCTAGGGAATGCAAGAAAAGACATCCCCCAACACCATGACAAGCGTGTGTAGACTGTGTCAAATGCCTACAACACTGAACATGACTATGAACACACAATGTGACCCCCTATCACATGTGTCACACATACATGTGTGTGGCCTCCACAATGCAAGCAGACCATGACCACTGTGGCAATGGGGGCCAACCCCCATCATCACAGTGACCAAAAGGTAAGTGTGGGGTCCATAGCTGAAGCACATTTTGAACATTGTGACAATGGGGTCCAACCCCCATCATCACAGTGACCAAAAGGTAAGTGTGGGGTCCATAGCTAAAGCACATTTTGAACATTGTGGCAATGGGGTCTAAGCCCCCATCATCACAGTGACCAAAAGGTAAGTGTGGGGTCCATAGCTGAAGCACCTTTTGAACATTGTGGCAATGGGGTCTAAGCCCCCATCATCACAGTGACCAAAAGGTAAGTGTGGGGTCCATAGCTGAAGCACATTTTGAACATTGTGACAATGGGGTCCAACCCCCATCATCACAGTGACCAAAAGGTAAGTGTGGGGTCCATAGCTGAAGCACATTTTGAACATTGTGGCAATGGGGTCTAAGCCCCCATCATCACAGTGACCAAAAGGTAAGTGTGGGGTCCATAGCTGAAGCACATTTTGAACATTGTGACAATGGGGTCTAAGCCCCCATCATCACAGTAACCAAAATGTAAGTGTGGGGTCCATAGCTGAAGCACATTTAGAACATTGTGACAATGGGGTCCAACCCCCATCATCACAGTGACCAAAAGGTAAGTGTTGACATTGAAAAAACTGCAACTGCCAAAATGCATGGATGATTCCTGGTCACAGAACAACAAACACATCAGTGGCAAAGTAGTGCTTGTGTCCCATAGCAACATAGATTATGGGAGGCAAACAGTGCAGTGCAAATAAGACATACCTTTGGCCATGTGCAGACAAACATCACCCATGGGGGCTGACACTGTCAACATTCATCAATGACACAATGACAGAAGTGACCATCATAATGCAGACCCACATATTTGCACCAATGGGCACACAAATGGAGATATCCTGTGGAGTTTGTAGATGTGAGCTGAACAAATACCATACCATGGCAGCAATGGGACACACAAACAATGATCATAGTGCTAACTGATGACCTAGGAGTCCCAGGGACAGCAGGTCAAACCCACCAAACAACATACAGCCAATGGCACACTAAAGATATGCCAATGCAGTGGTGCAGATGCACAAACACAAACAGGCAGCCCCACACTGCACATCAAACACAACAGGTGAGGGGGGGGGGGGGGTGCCAGTGTCCCCAGGCAACCACACAACACATGATGAGGCCTGAATACCAATTACACAGATGCGCATACAATGCCACACAAAAGTAACTCATGGATCCAAATCCCCTATGTGGGCAATCAGGCATTGTTAGATGAGAGGGAGCACAAATCACACATGTCACACAAGCATGTAGGAACAGCAACTGACACAGCAAGACACAGACACACCACAGCACTACCCCCAGGGTCCCCACAATGTGTTGACCCTGGGCTGCATGACAATCCCACTGTGATGACAAAGCTAGATGTCGTTCACACTGTGAACCACAGTCATGTGTCCTGATCAACAAACTACCATCACACCTACACAAGCACAACTCAATCAGCACGGCCAGTAAGCCAAGGCCAACATGGAGGCAGGGGTCTAGCCGGGCAACAACTCTCATCTGCACACACTCAACACCACACACCTCGACCTCCAACAATGTGCAGCAGTGAAGATCACATGCACTGGTGACATTGCACATACACCCATGACAATCCCATGGGGGGTGGTGGTAACTAAGGTGCAGAAACACATCACACATGGCCACTCAACAAGACTCCTGAATGTCTGACACACTGCACACTACGCTGTACATGGACATGACGGCAATACCACACCAACCAATGGGATCCCAGCCACAGTCCCACACCAATGAAGAAGCCAAGGTCACCCACAAAGAACACACATAGACAACTACCAACATTTCAGCCCTTACCCTGAGGAGTGCCAGCAGTCACACACACAACGTGTCACAATCACTGAAAGCTAACACAAACTGGAAATTACATGACAGGTGTAAACAACAAGTGCCAAGGGGAATCCTGACTGTGTCCCATCTGCGTTAGCCCACAAACTCAGCCCTGACAGCAAACACACCTATGGGTGACACCCTGATGACCAGTAATGTGCCATGCACCCACATCACAGAGAACCCAGGGAGAAGACTTCGGGGGAACATAGGTCAACTCAGCAAGCATCACAAACAGGAACATCACTAGGGATCCCAGCATGCACAGCAAAATGGAAGTGAACACACACAGACATGCTCACACAACACACACCTTGGTCTCAGGCAATGTCACAGGATTACTCACTGCCATGAGTGGACTCCACTCCTGTGTGAGGAAAGCTGTGCCATATGTCGCCTCAGTAGGGCTCCATCATGTCAGCAGAACACTTGGTCACACAGTCAACAATTAGCACCAAATGAAGGCTCCCGTCATATCAGCCTGGTCATGGGAGTGTCAACGAAATCATCAGCACAGATCCAACACACATGTATAGCAAGTTGCACTGACAACACAGATGAGTCCTTCCCCATTGATGCCCAAACCTGCATGTCCAGTGGAGATAGACACACGGTCAGGGAAGTAGACTAATTGAACAATGGCAAGCACAACAGATGTGCAGGGGTGTAAGCCACAGATGTGATTTTGCAAATGTAAATAGGAAATCCCATTGCCAAATATTAAAAACATGACACTCTCATATGCTGCTAAGGATGACATGGATACACTACAGGATAGGACACATTACCCGTGGACCACATGGGTTCCTGCACAGTAACACTTCATTTTCATGAGACCAAAAATCACCATCACTGCAGCAAGGGCACGGTTAGCATCATCAACATCATGTACATCAGAAGCAAAACCACTAGAGAACAGAAAGTAGCTTTATTCAGCATATGTGGGTTCTAAAGTTAAAGTCCAGAAAAAATAGAAACAAAGGCCAATGGCCAGTCCATTCTGAAAGTCAAAACAGGGTGACAGTGGCAGATGTCACCCTACGCATGCCTGCACTACTACACACCAGGGACAATCCCCTCGGAGGGGCATACGGGGGGGCAGGCCAGGCACCGCAGGGACAGGATCAGGGCTCACCAGAAGGAGGAAGTGAAGGGGTGGTGGGTGCTGGAGAGCCACTGACAACTGCAGTGGAGGTGTCTGACATGGTGTGTGCCGGCACAACTGGGGGCATGACTCAGATGTTGTGGGTGCTGGCATGACTGCAGTGGGCCGTGCAGATGGAGTGGACAGGTTCCCCACTGCAGTGCCCAAGTCAGACGGGGTGGTAGTGGACTCCACTGCAGTGCCTACCTCCAGGGGAGGAGAATGGGGTTCAGGTAAGGTGGGCAGGACAGAGGGGAGGACACCGTCTCCACACCAGTGGCACAGACATGCGCAGCGGGGGTGTGGTGCCGGAAGAGCAAGTGGCAGGGGGAGAAGGCCGGATCTTTTTGGGGATGGTGTATCTGTGGGTGGGGGAACCTGGGGCAGGGTGTGGTGGGGGCACCTGTGGAGTGGGGGCCTGAGGGATGGAGGAAGGAGTCTTGGTGCTTGAGCTGTAGGGCGGCAGCGGGGTCTTGCTCTTCCTGGTCCTGGGGGACTTGCGGGTGGGGGCGTCAGTCGGTCTGCGTCTGGGGGAGGGTGTCCGGGGGCAAGGGGCACTCCCCTCCGTGTGGGTGGGCTTCCTCTTCCCCCTGAATGCTGGATCAGCTGGATCGGAGGGGAAGAGGCCGAGGTCACTGAGGAAGACCCGCTGTGTCTTTGGGGTTGCAGGTGAGGCAAGGGAAGGGGCCTTGGAGGGAGAGGTAACTGAGGACTGCGCAGTGTTCGTTGATGCGTGTGTGTGTGCCTTGGCCCCATCCCCTGTGAGTGTGGTTTCAGTCCCCTGACTGTGCGTGCGTGTGCGTATGGATTTTGGCGTGTGTGTCTGTGTGCTGCCTGTGTCTGTACTGGTGTGTGCCTGTGCCGGTGTGTGTGTGCTTGGGACAGGTAAGGTGCTGGGGAGTGTGGATGGGGCAGAGGTAGGAGGGGTGAGGGACTGTTGGAGGAGGGACACTGCTGCCGTCAGGGAGGAGTCCATGGACCTATTGCCCCTCTGTAGGGCAGACATGCCCGATGAGATGCCCTCCATGAACGACACCAGCTGAGTCAACAGAGTGGTGTGTGCATGGAGGACACTCAGCATCGCTGTCTGCCCTACATGGAGCTGGCGAAGGAGGTACACAGACTCCTCACTCAGGGCAGCAGGGGACACAGGGGCAGGGGGTGCGGTGCCTGGCACGAAGGAGACACGCTCCCGAACATGGGAGCCTCCACGGACTTCGGGAATGGGAGCCGATGGGAGGGCGGTGGTGGTGGTGGTGGTGGTGGCGGGGACAGCAACACTAGCTGTGGTGTGGTGGCTGCTGACACCCGCCTCCACAAGGGAGTCATCCTCCGAGCTGCCGTGGTCCTCAGCTGAGGTGGATGGTGCTGAGGACTCCTCGGTGTGGCTCCCCTCGCCCTCCGTGCCACTGGGTCCCTCCGACCACTCCTCGGCTGCTGACCCAGTCTTGCTCTGCGGCTCCTCCTGGTCCATGGAGCTGTCCCCTCCTGTGGCCGTGGATGTATCTGCAAACAATAGGGAAACAGACAAACATCAGACACCTGCACCGAACGCACACACCACAGTAAGTACAGCACATTACAGAGAAAGCCCTGGCATCCTTAGTTGAACATTGCTAAAAGTGCCCAAACAGAGTAGGGGAAGCCAATTGTCAGTCTGATGGTCAACCATGGCACTCACATCTCTCCTGGCCTTGCACCCATCTGTCTGGTGTCTGTCGGATGGCAATACCCCAGTGTGGACACATGCACCACCTACACAGTAGTTGGACAGTGCAGAGAAGACGGTGAAGCATGTGAACATGCACACATCACAACTCTTGCCACTGAGTCAGTACAGGTGTCTGGATAAAGGGATGCCCAGAGTAAATTTTGAAATGCATGTGATGCATACCAGCAACAGACACCATGATGCACCCATGTCCTGATAGTCATTGCCACAATGGTGTGCATGTAGAACATGTCACTCCCCTGCAGGATCACTCATAGGAAGTTTCATGCCATGGCACAGGCATGTCTGCTAAGTCATACATCACTGTCTCCAGTCACATGGGCAGGGCAGCCAGACAACAACAGTCTGCACTGTCACTATAGTAGGTCATGGGGAATGCAAGTCCTGGAGCTGAACAAGTGCACATGTACATCCCCACACACCACATCATCTGAACCCTTATCTGTCCACGTCATACCAATTGGACATATGGGAGACCTGTAACAGAACCCTCTGAACCTGAGCACCTCACAATCTGCTGTGAATGGGAAACAGCTGCCTGAACTTCACATTTGCATACCCCAGTCTGCACGGTCAGGTGATCAAACATCTATGTGTCACACAAGTATCGTCTCCTATGTCACATCTCCGGTGGCATGCTGAGCCCCAAACGAGAAACACCCCTGACAACGAAGTCACAGCACACTGACACAGAGGCAGACACCTGAGGGGACATATCACTGAGCACAACGTGTCAGCTGATACACGGGAGTGGGAGTACAGAGTGTATTGTATGGCCTGGAGTAGGCATGACTGTCCTGCGCCACGTGAATGAGGGATGAGCCCTGGACAGTAGGCAGGTGGCTAAGTATGTGTGACACACGTAATATACACACTCCTGGGGCCCAAACATTGTACCCACCCGCAGCATGGGTGTGTGCCAGATACCCCAGGCACATGTGGTGGATCAGCTCAGCAATTGGACCACATATCAAAGTAACACGCAGATTACATGGCAGAACACAGGCATTGTGTAAGCAATGGACCCACCCATGATGCCCACCACAGAGTTAGGGGAACAAATGCTGTCCCCCACCTTGAGCTGAGCAAAATGCAAGGACACAGTACCCAAGTGACACAATTCCCTGACTGTAAGGGCCACACCTGGGTATCAGATGAGGAGTGGGCAGTGCACAATTGAGGGACATGGGTCCTGGACCACATGACTGATGTACTGTGGAAGTTTAACCAGGCCAGAGGAGGGCACATAGCATGACAGACAAAGTTCACAATGTAGTCATGGACTCACCCCCTCCTTGCTGCTCTCTGGCCTTCAGCTGCCCATCCAGATCAGGGAAGACCACCGCCAGGATCCTGAGCATGTGGGGGGGTCAGGGTCCGGTGTCTGCCCCTCCTGCGAGGAGGCGACAGCTTCAGCTGGACCCATGCGATCCTCCGGGTCCAGCCCCGAAGGTCCTGCCACCTCTTCTGGCAGTTGCGGATCTGGTGCTTGTAGACCCCCACGGATCTCACTGCCCGGACGATGGTCAGCCATATCTGCTGCTTCTGGTGGGCATCAACCTGTGAGGATGACAAAGTGAAAATGCCATTACTACACATTCAACATATCCGTGCATTACACAGTGGAGATACATGTCTCAATCACAGGGGCACATGATGTACACAGGCAGTGCAACGATGGCTATGGACCGTTTGCCAGCAGTTACTACATGGTATCATTGCCGGGGTAGTAAAACCTTGTTTAAATGCACTGTCACTGCACTATACCTGTTCAGTGCATGTTACTACACACTATGGGGGGTGACAACTACTCAGTGAGCCTGCTAGCCAGTGGCGTGCAGACTGTAAGTCTTGCTAGTCAGACAACATGCACATTTAGTAAGGCAGTGGACAGCACACTCACCTGCTCCCCTGCTTTCCCATACAGCTTGCTGTACTGTGGAAGGAGGCCGTCCAGCAGGGCCTGGTTCTCCTCAGTGCTGAAGGCTGGGGCTCTCTCCACAGTATGTGCCATTGCAGGATCCAGAGTGTGCAGGTACAGCAGCAGTGGTGGTGGCAGATGTCGTCCTGGAGCATGTAGTGCAGGCAAGTGAGCTCTCAGGGGAACAGCCAGCATTATATGTGTGCTGCAGAGGCAGATACTGACCCATGTGTCCAAAGTGATAGGTCCAAGTCGTTTGCATCTTCTGAATCTGACCAATCCATGGAATAGCAGCACTAATACACGCCCACATCATCCTTCAAAAGTTCAACTTCATGACACCCATGAATTTGCAACATTGTTGTGGGTGACCAACTGAATTCACAGCGTCAGACTCGTTAAAGATTTGGAAACGCGTCCGTTGCCAGGCCAGGCCATAGCCAATGTGTGCGCACCGATCGGACCATTGCTGTACAACGCGTACCCGCGATACAACGCGTACCCGCTCACATTGAATGCAATGGGCCGGCCGGGAACTCCGATCGGTCCATTGCTGGTCAACGCGTACCCGCTCACATTGAATGCAATGGGCCAGCCGGGAACACCGATCGGACCATTGCTGTACAACGCGTACCCACGATACAACGTGTACCCGCTCACATTGAATGCAATGGGCCGGCCGGGAACACCGATCGGTCCATTGCTGTTCAACGCGTACCCGCTCACATTGAATGCAATGGGCCGGCCGGGAACACCGATCGGACCATTGCTGTACAACACGTACCCGCGATACAACGCGTACCCGCTCACATTGAATGCAATGGGCCGGCCGGGAACACCGATCGGTCCATTGCTGTTCAACGCGCACCCGCTCACATTGAATGCAATGGTCCGGCCGGGAACACCGATCGGACCATTGCTGTACAGCGTACCCGCGATACAACGCGCACTCGCTCACATTGAATGCAATGGGCCGGCCGGGAACACCGATCGGTCCATTGCTGTTCAACGCGTACCCGCTCACATTGAATGCAATGGGCCGGCCGGGAACACCGATCGGACCATTGCTGTACAACGCGTACCCGCGATACAACGCGTACCCGCTCACATTGAATGCAATGGGCCGGCCGGGAACACCGATCGGTCCATTGCTGTTCAACGCGTACCCGCTCACATTGAATGCAATGGTCCAGCCGGGAACACCGATCGGACCATTGCTGTACAACGCGTACCCGCGATACAACGCGTACCCGCTCACATTGAATGCAATGGGCCGGCCGGGAACACTGATCGGTCCATTGCTGTTCAACGCGTACCCGCTCACATTGAATGCAATGGGCCGGCCGGGAACACCGATCGGTCCATTGCTGTTCAACGCGTACCCGCTCACATTGAATGCAATGGTCCGGCCGGGAACACCGATCGGACCATTGCTGTACAACGCGTACCCGCGATACAACGCGTACCCGCTCACATTGAATGCAATGGGCCGGCCGGGAACACCGATCGGTCCATTGCTGTTCAACGCGTACCCGCTCACATGGAATGCAATGGGCCGGCCGGGAACACCGATCGGACCATTGCTGTACAACGCGTACCCGCGATACAACGCGTACCCGCTCACATTGAATGCAATGGGCCGGCCAGGAACACCGATCGGTCCATTGCTGTTCAACGCGTACCCGCTCACATTGAATGCAATGGGCCAGCCGGGAACACCGATCGGTCCATTGCTGTACAACGCGTCCCTGGACAAGTCACTGGCATATGTCACCATGCCTGTCACAGGTGAACATATGCCAGCCACATATACTTCCCAGGGAGTGAGGGGCACACCTACAACACCACAGCCTGTCCACACTGTATCCTAAGGCATGTAAGGCTGCATTACCTATTCCGTGTATGGGGGTGAACATGTTGTTCTGTGGGTGTCACTTCGGGGCAGCCACTCCCAGGCTGTGCACGTGTTCATGGGGACAGGATCCTTGGTGTGTCGTGCACATGACCACTGTGATGTGCAAGTGTTCATTCCTGAGCATGTGGCATGTTCACATTTCACGGTGGTGTATGTGTATGTCATGTCACATACCCCCTGAGTCCCATGTGGACGGTATGTACGTCCCAGGGTGACCCATTGGCACAATAGTGATGGTCCTCCACAGTCTGTGTGCATGTTGTGTTTACAATGTCTCTGATTCCATGTGCACAATGTGAGACAGTCTCCACATCCACGTTGTTTGTGCATGAACTTTGATGTTGTGCGTGTGTGTGTCACAGACGTCCATGTCTGTCCTGCCGAGGCAACAGAGACCACTACCTGTGGGGGTCATGGTTGTTTTGCTGTGGTGTATTCATGATGCACCATGTCATGCCAGTGTCCATGTGGCAATACAGGGTCCCTGGGAATCTACCTGTCGATGAGCTGTGATGCCTGGGGCACATCTGTCCTCACATGTCACTGAGGTGTGTGTTTGGAACGTGGCAGCAGTACATGGGTACTGTGACACAGCCTAATGATATCCCATAGCACAACCTGGGACTTGTTGAGGGAACATGTTGAACTGTGATGTTAGATGTTAGCCATGTAGGTGCCATATATGTCCTTACGGAACGGCACACGCATCATGTACTTGTGTCTCGTAATGGTGTATCATGTGATATTGAGTCTGGTCTATGCCACATATGTGGGGTGACTGACAATCTTTCTTTGTTCACCTATGCACTGCAGGGCACCAGCTGTCCATCGGCCATTCCCTGACCTTGCAACAGTGGTTGAACGGGACTGCATCCGACGGTACCGCTTCACCAGGCCACTGATTGAGGAATTGGCGGTGCGGTTGGCCCCACATTTGCAACCTGGCCGGACATACCCTACAGCGCTGACCCCCAAGGTGAAGGTGATGGCAGCCCTACACTTCTTTGCCACCGGTACCTTTCAACACACTGTGGCGTCTGCTGGTGGGATGTCACAGACCATGTTCAGCCGTGTGCTCCGCGATGTTTTGGAGGCTATGTTGAGATACCTGAACCAGTACATCTATTTCCCTAGACTTCAACAACTCACTGACGTGAAGAGTGACTTCTATGCCCTGGGGAGGATGCCGCATGTCATTGGCTCCATTGATGGGACACATGTGGCTTTGGTACCACCACAGGCCCAAGAGCAGGCATACAGGAACCGCAAGCACTACCATTCGGTCAATGCACTGGTGGTATGTCTTGCACATATGTGCATCACACACGTGTGTGCCCGTTTCCCCGGTTCTGCACACGATGCCTACGTGATGAGGAGTAGTCGCATCCCGAGGATGATGTCACAGATATGGAACCAGCGTGCCTGGCTTGTTGGTGTGTACTGACTATGTACCATTGTGTGTGTTCTGCAATGTAGTGTTCCACCCTCTTTTCCAACTCAGCTAATGTGCAATTGTCTGTATGTAGGTGACTCCGGATACCCCAACATGCCGTGGTTGCTGACGCCCCTCAGGAACCCTGTGACACCAGCCCAGATGCGTTACAATGAGGCACATGGTCGGACCAGGAGAGTCATTGAGCGGACATTTGGTCTCCTGAAGAGCCGCTTCCGCTGCCTGGACAAGACAGGAGGGGCCCTCCCATATGCCCCAGCAAAGGTGTGCAAGATTGTGATCGTCTGCTGCATGCTACACAACCTGGCTGTGCGGAAGGAGTTGCCTCTCATCCTGGATGACGATGATCAACATCCGCCACCTGTGGAGGATCCTGGCCTGGACCACGATGCCAGTGATGATGATAATGATGATGGTGATGTCCGCACACAGCTCATCACCAACTTCTTCAGCTGAATGTGAGTATCCGGAGATGTCATGTCAATGATGTGAGTATGCATGATATGTGTTGGTGGTGCTCTGGTGCTGTTTGAGTGTGGCCATGTGCTACATGACTGTATGCGTGTAGCGATGTGTCCTTACAGGTAGTCTGTACTCCCCAACAGTGTTGACATGCTAACTTGGTTCTGGGTGGGTATCTTGTGACATGTATTGGGCATGAGTATTGCAGTTCTGTCCTGTTCTTCAGTGCTTTTGACTGTGTGTCATTTCTGTCCTTCACAGGGTACTTTCAGAGTTGTTTGGTCAACTGTGATCCCCCAACACCGTGATTGAACTTGCAGGGTGGTAGCTGTCGAATCCCTACAGGTGATGTGCGCCACACCCATGGACTTCCTTCCTTCTACACTTGTTGACTGTGTGCCCACTGCCAGGTGGGATTACCTTGCATCTGTAGTGGTTACAACATGTTGCAAATGTGTAATAAACCTGTGCTTCACTTTGTGATGTGCGTTGTCTGTGGTCACACATCTGACTGACATTTGCTTACTGCACCAGTGGGCTAGTTGACAAAGACTGTGAATAGGTGTTGTGTCTGTGCATTGCACCGTATTTCCTGCCAACATCAGTGTAGGCGATGAGTCAGGTGGCCTTGGTGTGTATATGTTGTGTAGCCCTGGTGGTGTGTCTCCCTCATATGTGTCACGTTGCCATGACTCACATGCCTGTGTTGTACTTGCTGTGGCAGTTAGCATGCACAGTGTAATTTGGCAGGTCATCATCTCCATGACAGAAACCACATTTGAATCACAACAGAGGCAGGTATGGTGTATTAGTGTGTTTATTGTCATACATGTGTGAGTATGGTGCACAGGATGGTGGGTGCTGTACATTGTGATTGTAATCCAAAGTTCCTAGATGATTTGGAAGTCCTGGTAGCAGAAATGTCCTGAGTAAAGTCCACAGTCATCTGATGCATTGGTCCAACTTGTACTCCCCATGTCATGTGGGGGAGTTGTGTTGCATTCAACAGGGTGTACAATTAGCGCACAAAGGTGATTATCCAGCACAGGTTTTGGCTTTCTGGTGGTTGCGCATGGCCATCGGCCTCTCAGTTGCCCTTCCTCGGACGACCCCTCTTCTTTGGGGGGGGACCCTCAAGTGCAGGCTGCTGCGATGCAGGGGACTCTCCACCAGAGTCATCCTCCCTCCCTGTGGCAGTTGCAGTTGTTTCAGCACTAGATGTTGTGGGCACACAGGGAGGTGTTGACATGTTGCTGCTCATCTGGCGGAGGCATTGTAATATGTCCCTATGCACCGCCGTCATCTCTTGCAGTGTGTCCCACTTGGACTCCATGCGGGACATGTGTAAGTCCAAGCGTGCATGATGGGCAGCCTGCTGCTGGCGTATGTCCCTGAGGATCCCCACTACCTGGCTGAACTCTCCGGTGCTGGTCTGGTACGCATCGGCTATGCGTACCAGTTGTGGGTCTTCATGCAGTCCAGACCCCTCTGCGAGCAGCGACCTATGTCTACCACCCCTCCCACCACCCCTGGCAACACGTGCAGTACCTGAGGTGGCACGCACAGGTGATCCTGGGCCCCCTTGGGGGTTGTTGGTGTCCATAGCCCCACGTTGGGCAGGGGTCCATGTGCTGGTGGTGGTGGTCCTTGGTCTGTCTGTGTCGGCAGGGGTGGTTTGTGTGTTGTCAGTCGTTGGAGGGGTGGGTGCAGGGGGTGCAGCTGGTGGTCCTGCTGGTGCTGCATGTTGACTCGCTCCGGAGGTGCCAGGTAGGTCTTCGTCATCCGAGGAGGGCAGAGGCTGTTCCACACCAGTGAGCTCCGTTTCCCCTGGATCCTGGGACAGGGACTCCTCAGCGTCTGCTGCTGTGTCCCCATCATCACCTGTTTTTGGGAGACACACACAATGTATGTTATGTTTCTGCAGGCATCAATGGTTGACACACCTGACAGTTGTGACTGTACCTCTGGATGCGGGCCTGTACATTGCATTGTCCTGAGTTGTCACAGTCAGAGGTTGATATTGGTGTAGCACATTGTCCTGCATACTTTGAGCATTTCAATTTGAATGTTGGGGTGTGTACATGGTCTGCATGGGTTGTATTTGGTTGACATCCGGACCTCCTTCTCCCCCAGCCCAGTTATCCCACCATGAAGCATGCCACCCTTGCAGTGGGTTCAGGTTGACTCTCAGGATGTCAGTGAGTGGTGTCCTGCTGTTGGTGGTGCCCAGTTCCCAGCAGGGCCTTGTGCTCCCCACAGCAGTACCCAGTGTCAGCCATCTTGTCAGTTCTTTTCCACTCCCTGTGATGTGCGCATGGTTCAGGGTGGTGTTGATGGGACAGTTGTGGTGGTGACCAATATTTGTGACTGCCACTCCCATCATGCTATTGCCTCCACCCCCCTTCCCAGCGTGCCCATACTTCCTTCCTTTTGACTCTGCTTCCCTGTGGGGTTGTGTGCCTGTGCTGACAAGATGGCTGACAGTGTTATCCTGGGGTTCGTTTTGCTACAAGTCCCATGTGTGTTCCTGTGCTTCACACAGCATGACCCAGGGTTGTGGTTCTTTGTGGGATATTTGATTGGAGTGTGAGGCAATGCATTCTCCAAGGTGAGTTGTGTGTAGTTTGTGTTAGGGGTGTGTGTGGGTGGAGCTGCTGGTGACTATGGTCAGTGCTGTGAGTCCTCCTTCCCACCCAGCCAGATATCCCACCATGGAACGTGCTTCCATTGCAGGTAGTGCAAGTTGTCTTTCAGGATGTCAGTCAGTGGTGTCCTGCTGTTGGTTGGTGCACAGTTCCCAGCAGGGCCTTGTGCTCCCCACAGCAGTACCCAGTGTCAGCCATCTTGTCAGTTCTTTTCCACTCCCTGTGATGTGCACATGGTTCAGGGTGGTGTTGATGGGACAGTTGTGAGGGTGAGCAATATCTGTGACTACCACTCCCATCATGCTATTGCCTCCACCCCCCTTCCCAGCATGCCCATACTTCCTTCCTTTTGAGTGTACTTCACTGTGTGTGAGTGTGACAGCAATGGCAAGATGGCTGACAGTGGTGTCCTGCTGTTGGTTCGTGCCCAGTTCCCAGCAGGGCCTTGTGCTCCCCACAACAGAGCACCATTGTCAGACATCTTTGAAGTGGCTTTTCACTCCCTGTGAGGTGTGCATGGTTCAGTGTGAGCTTGCTGGGCCATGTGGGTAGGGGATGTTGAGCTGTGACTACCACTCCCATCATGCTATTGCCTCCACCCCCCTTCCCAGCATGCCCATACTTCCTTCCTTTTGAGTTTACTTCACTGTGTGTGAGTGTGACAGCAATAGCAAGATGGCTGACAATGGTGTCCTGCTGTTGGTTGGTACCCAGTTCCCAGCAGGGCCTTGTGCTCCCCACAACAGAGCACCATTGTCAGACATCTTTGAAGTGGCTTTTCACTCCCTGTGAGGTGTGCATGGTTCAGTGTGAGCTTGCTGGGCCATGTAGGTGGGGGATGTTGAGCTGTGACTACCACTCCCATCATGCTATTGCCTACACCCCCCTTCCCAACATGCCCATGCTTCCTTCCTTTTGAGTGTACTTCACTGTGTGTGAGTGTGACAGCAATGGCAAGATGGCTCACATTGGTGTCCTGCTGTTGGTTGGTGCCCAGTTCCCAGCAGGGCCTTGTACTCCCCACAACATTGCACCAGTGTCAGACATCTTTGATGTGGCTTTTGACTCCCTGTGAGGTGTGCATGCTTGGGTGTGATCTTGCTGGGCCATGTGGGTGGGGGATGTTGGGCTGTGACTACCACTCCCATCATGCTTTTGCCTCCACCCCCCTTCCCAGCATGCCCATGCTTCCTTCCTTTTGACTCTGCTTCCCTGTGGGGTTGTGTGCCTGTGCTGACAAGATGGCTGACAGTGTTATCCTGGGGTTCGTTTTGCTACAAGTCCCATGTGTGTCCCTGTGCTTCACACAGCATGACCCAGGGTTGTGGGTCTTTGTGGGATATTTGATTTGTGTGTTTGAGTCATTGCATTCTCCCAGGTGAGTTGTGTGTAGTTTGTGTTAAGGGGGTGTGTGTGAAAATCTGCTTGTAAATATGGTCTGAGGTGTCAGTCCTCCTTCCCACCCAGCCAGATATCCCACCATGGAACGTGCTTCTATTGCAGGGAGTGCAAGTTGTCTTTCAGGATGTCAGTCAGTGGTGTCCTGCTGTTGGTTGGTGCACAGTTCCCAGCAGGGCCTTGTGCTCCCCACAGCAGTAGCCAGTGTCAGCCATCTTGTCAGTTGTTTTCCACTCCCTGTGATGTGGGCATGGTTCATGGTGGTGTTGATGTGCGCATTGTGAGGGTGAGCAATATCTGTGACTACCACTCCCATCATGCTATTGCCTCCACCCCCCTTCCCAGCATGCCCATACTTCCTTCCTTTTGAGTATACTTCACTGTGTGTGAGTGTGAAAGCAATGGCAAGATGGCTGACAGTGGTGTCCTGCTGTTGGTGGTGCCCAGTTCCCAGCAGGGCCTTGTGCTCCCCACAGCAGTGGCCAGTGTCAGCTATCTTGTCAGTTGTTTTCCACTCCCTGTGATGTGGGCATGGTTCATGGTGGTGTTGATGTGCGCATTGTGAGGGTGGGCAATATCTGTGACTACGACTCCCATGATGCTATTGGCTACACTGACTTGACCAGCATACACAGAATTCCTTCCTTTCAGTGAGCTTCCCTGTGAGGTGGTGTTGTAGTGGTGGCTACATATCTGACTGTGTTTGTTGGTTAGATTTGTGCCACTGCCTAGCTCTATTTGTTGTTGGGTTTGTACATGTCATGACACAGTTACATATCACTATGAGCTGGCATGTATTGTGTTTATCTGACTGACATACACATTTTGGGATGATTCTGTTTTGGTTGGTGTGTATTTGCTAAGGGTGCATGGTTTGACTCTCCCCTTGACAGTGATGTGTGTGTATTGTCGCACAATATTGTGTACATTTGTTGTGTACTCACCAGGCTCTGGGATGTTTTCTAGTCCATATACGCTCACTGGTGGTAGGATGGCCCGCACCTTCTCCTCCCAGGGCCTGAGGTATACTGGTTTAGCAGGAGGGCCACTGCCGGTGTGTTGGCTCAAGAGGTAGTCCTTCTTCAACAGCTCCCTGACCCTCCTGCGCACGTCATACCACCTGTTCTGGATGTCTACCTTTGTGCGCAAACATGGTGATTGTGCGTTGACCCTGTCAACAATCCTCTCCCACATCTTGGTTTTCTGCGCCATGGGTGTCTGTTGGACCAGTGTACCAAACAGCTGTGGCTCTACCCTGAGGATCTCATCTACCAGGACTTCCAATTCACTATCTAGGAACTTATGATTCTTCTTTGGGGGCATGGTGTTGGGTGGTGATGGTGAGTGATGTGTGTGTTGGTGTGCAAGTGAGGGTGTGTGAGTGTGTGTTTTGCTGGGTGTATGTGAGGGTGCTATTTGTTGAGGTGCTGCTGGTGTGTGGCTTGTGTGATGGATGAGGTGTGAGTGTGTGTGTGGTTGCTGTCTGTTGGTGTTGAGTGCTGGCAGGTAATTTGAATTTGCAAAGGATCATGGTAGGGATTTGTGTCCTTTATATGGGTGGAGTTGTGGGTGTGTCTTTGTTCCCTGTTTCCCCACCCAGTATTTATTTGCTTTGTAATTGCTTGTTTGGCCTTTTTTTGTGTGTTTTTTCCTTGGTTCTTTTTGTGCATGTAGGAGACGTTCTTCTGACCGAGTCGGACCCTGCAGTTGTATGGTGCGTGCCTCTCAGATTTGTTCACCTTGTGTTTGTGCTGTTTTCTGTGCTGCGTACGCGTCGGTCGGGGTGTTTTGGGTTGCTTCGGCTCGCAGTTTTGTATGCGTGTCGGTCGTACGGCTTGGGCCCCGTGCGACTCAGTCGTGTTTTCCACACGTTGCATCGTACTTGGCGGATAGGAGTTCGCGGGTACGTTTCGTTCGGGATTCTTCCTGGTGCGTGTCGGTCAGTTCGATTCGCGTGGTTTTCCGGCCAGATGGCTGTTTTCCGCGCGGTTCGGTCGTTCGGCTTGTGTTCCGTACGCGTCGGTCGGTTTTTGCACGCTTCTCATCGTACTTTGCGGGTCGGGCTGCACCGGTACGTGTCGGTCAGAATTAATTCCGGCTCCGAGTCGGTCGGTACGTTTTCCGGCCCGAATCGGAATCGGCCCCTAGGTGTTGTGTAACATTTTGCTGTTAAAAATATCGATGTTAACAATATCGTTGTATAAAATGTAATTTTTTTATTTAAAAATAGTTTGTATTAATATGTTTTATGTATTGTTATAGTAAAATAATATGAATATATATATCAATTTTTATGTAAATGTATATGTTGTAAATAATTTAAATTATAGAATGATTTTATTTTTGTGCTTATTAATATTTTTAGGAGCAGGAGGTTGGGTTTATAGGGGATAAGGGTGGGGAGTAATTTAAAAAAAGAATTGGTAATAATTTCCAGTTTTTTAATTGAATTTATTAAATTTATATAGAATTTGTAGAAATATAGGAGTGGGATTTTGTGATTTCAGAGGATAAGGATGAGAAGTTATTTTTTAATTTGAAAAATTATTGCATTTAATTTTTTTGCATTTAAATTTTTTTTTTATTTGAATTAATTTGGGAGTGGAATGTTGGTATTATAGGATAAAATGGTGGGTAATAATTTAAAAATGTAGAAATAATCATTTGTGTTATAATTTAGGACCTGATTACGATACCGTGCAAACTTACGCCCGCCCGCCACCCTATTGGCGATTGGGACTGCCCAACAGGCTGTCGGCGGTCCCGACATAGGTATTTTGATGCAACTGCCACCACGGCGGTCACAATACCTATTCTTTGCATTGTGGCGGGTGCTGCTGGCTGCAGCACCCACCGCAAATCAATTTTTTTTTTTTACATATCTCTGCACTACGTGGCAGGCACCATGCGGTGCCTGCCACATGGTGCCTCTGTGCAGGGATCTGTAGGGTGGCCCCCAAAGTCCCTTTCTGCCAGCCTTTTCATGGCGGGTTAACTGCCATGAAAAGGCCGGTGGAAAGGGACATTTCTATAATCCCTATGGCAGTGCATGGCAGGCACCGCCAACATGGTAGGGACTACAAGCCCCTCCACTT
This sequence comes from Calotriton arnoldi, assembly GCA_963921515.1. Taxonomy (NCBI): domain Eukaryota; kingdom Metazoa; phylum Chordata; class Amphibia; order Caudata; family Salamandridae; genus Calotriton; species Calotriton arnoldi. The sequence goes on from CAWUFW010013172.1 coordinate 481,692, forward strand.
CACCGGCGGGCTCAAGGAGCCTATCGGATGACATCAACCCACACGCCATTGTAATATGGCGGGTGGTAAACATGTCTCTAATGGCGGGGAGACCACCACCGACAGCCTGTCCGTGGCAGTCTCCCCGCCATTATAATCAGCCCCTTAATTGAATTTTTTTTTTAAGGTGATATTTTGAAATTTAGGAACTGATGTTGGGTAATAGTGGAAGGGGGTGTGAAGTATTTAAATATATTTCAATGTTTACATTTTTTAGGCTAGTTATAAATTTAATAATTGTTATGAAGTATTTAAATATATTTCAATGTTTACATTTTTTTAGGCTAGTTATAAATGTAATTATTGTTATGATGGGGAGTAATATTAGACATTACATTTTGTTGTAAGTTTTTTTGTCATTATATTAAAAAGTGTGTGAAAGTTAAGTTGTGGGATGTGGGATTATAGGGCAAATGGTGAAGTATTATTATAATATTTAAATTATTTAAAAAATATATAAAAAACAAATTGATGTGGGATATATATTTAAAGTGGGCAAATGTAGGGTATATTTAAAAAAATAACTACGATTGTTTTGAAGGAGATTTATATTATATTTGTTCAAAATAATTAAGTAGTGATATGTATTGATTTCATGGAAAATGTTGAGGTATATATAATTATAATTTTTTTAAAATATATTTTTCAAAAACTTTTGGAATTTTTTTGGGATACTTTTGTCAGTTAATTTATGTTTTTAGTTGTAAATTATAATTAATTATTATTTTTTTACAATTGCATTTTGTGAAAAAATTACAAAGTAGTTTTTGTATGAGAGTGTTATGTTTATAGGTAAGAATTGTTGGTATTATTAAATTTTCTGGATGGTTTTTAAATTTTTAATTTAAAAAATATTTGTAATTATTAAAATAGGGAGATAATGTAAAATACATTTTGGCGGTCATTAGGATGTTGGTCAGAAACTCTCCAACCGCAGGTCGGAGGCTTTCCTACCGACATGCATGGTTTAGAGTCTGACCGCCTAATTACAATGTAGGCAGTCGGAGTTTAAACCGGCCAGTCAGACCAACTAGCTTCTGACGGCCGCACATAATCCCTACGAACGGTGTTTCCGCCGTCGGGATTAGGATGTCTGTTTCCAACAGGCTGTTCATGTTGGGCTTTCTGACATGAAAAGTATGTCAGAAAGCAACTTTGGGGGCCCCTAGCAGGGCCCCCATGCCTCTGCAGCCTCCGGTTGGGGGCCGGGAGGGCACCTATGGTGCCCCCCTGTAAATCCCTGTACCATGTGTCAGGCACCATGAGGGATTTACACAAATTCACATTTCTCTATAGGAGCTTGTGCTGCAAGCAGAAACCGCCTGCAGCACAAGCTCCCATTGAGAAATGGGAGTTTGCGACTGCACCATGTGCGGTCGCATCATAATACGGTGTGCAGAACCACCGACCTGTGGTCAGTTGGTTCCCACACCGTAACCGACATCGTAATAGGGCCCTTTGTTGTTTTTTGTTGATATTTAATCATTTTTAATATTATTTTTTAATTTGTTAAAATTATTGTATTATGTATTTTACATAAATTCGATATTTTTGGGTTATTTTTATTTTATTGTTTTGTATAAAATAATATTTTCTTTGATTTTATAATTAAATAATTTTGTTTGAAATTTTTAATTATATGTGTTGTATGAACTATTTCATAAAATGTTAGGTTTGATTATTTATATGTAATTTATATATGTAACCTAGGTGATTATTATGAATTATGTTTTAATAGTTAAAAATTGCATTTTAATTATTTGTTTAATTTATAATAATGTTTAAGTTTTTGTTCATAAGGTGTGTAATAAATGTATATAATTGAGTGCCTGTGCGGTGGTATGAAACCACCCGCAGCACAAGCTCCCACTGTACAATGGAAGTTTTTGGACATACACGCTGCAGGGATATGAAGGGGGTACCATATGTGCCCCCCAGGCTCGCAACCGGAGGCTGCAGAGGCATGGGGGCCCTGCTAGGGTCTCCCCGACTGGTTTACACTCCGACCACCAACATTGTAATTTGGCGGTCGGAATGTAAACCTTCCAAGTTGGTCGGAAAGCCTCCGACCAGCGCTCAGAGGTTTTCTTACTGACATCGAAATAAGGCCCTTAGTAATAAATATATATTTTTTGTTTTAAATACATTTTTCAGTTAATTAGTTTTCATTGAAATAAAATTATTTTAGTTAAATTATTTTTATTTTAGTTTTATAATATTTATGAAGTGGTGTGTATTGTTTTATTTAAGTAATGTATTTTTTTAATAACATTTAAAGTTCCTTGTTTAGGGGGTTATTTTGATGGCAGTGGGACCAGATCCAATGGCTCATCAGATGCGGTCTGACCGCCATCTGCTGCTGCCGACCAATGCATTAAAATGTGTGCGGTCGGAGGCAGCAGGTGGAGGGACAGTCCGACACGTTCCCGTCGGGGGGTCAGTAATCCCTACGATAGGGGCGGTGCCTTCTCAGGCCCAGCCATATGGATTACAAGTCCCTTTCCCCCTGCCCTTTCATGGGTGTTCGCCCGACAGGAAAAGGCAGGCGGAAAGTGACTTTGGGTGCCCCTAGCGTGCCCCCCTTCCCCAGTGGCCCTCGGTTATGGGGCCATAGGTGCCCCCGAAACATCCCTAAACATCCCTGCTCCATGTGGCAGGCACCACATGGTGCCTGCCACACAGTGCAGGGATGTTTTCAAAGTGTATATTTTCTATTGCAGCTTGTGCTGCAGCCTGCAGCACAATCCACAATAGGAAAAAAATATACACTTTGCAACTGATGTGAAAGCGGTCACACTGTAATTAGGGCAGGGGAGCTGCCGACTCCTTGTCGGGCAGCCCCTCTTCCGCTACGGTGTCGGACCGGCATTGTAATGATGCCCTAAGGGGCCGATTCCGATTCGGGCCGGAAACCTCTCCGACCGAGCCGGACCCGGAGAGATTTCCGACCGAATCGGACTCTGGCAGTCCGACCGAACGAGTACGATGCGCACGCATGCACCCGGACTCGATTCGGTCGGACTCCCATTGAAGTCAATGGGAGCTGGTCGTACAACGCGTACGCGGGCTCCCATTGACTCCATGGGTGTGAGGCGAACAGGGGCGCCCCCTACAGCGGGTACGCGTCGATGCGCATTGCGCCGTACATGCACAGGTAGGGGGGACCCATGGGTCCCCCCTGTGTGCGACTCGCGCGGCCACGTGAATAGGGGGTCCGACGCGGACCCCCAAAGTCCAGCTCTGACAGCTCTTTCGAGCCGGACGGCGCGAGTCGGTCGGACTGCTCGCGGCGCGCATCGTACTTGCGCGGCCGGGGAACGACTCCATCGCGCGGTGCGCGTTGTGTCCGTGTGAGTCGGTCGGAGCGTGTTGAAGCCGCGTACAAGTCGGTCGGCGATTTCGCAGGCGCTTGCATCGTACTCGCTCGGCCGGACCCACGTACGAATTGGTCGGGAAACAGGGCTCCGAATCGGATCCGGTAAAGCCGAATCCGATTCGGAGCCCTACCGACCGAGATCGGAATCGGCCCCTAAGTGTCTACTAGTTTATCTGAGTTTATTTATACTGGAGGGGGAAAAGTTATTTTTTGTGTTTAATGTCCAGCACCTTTCTGGAATTAATTTATGTTTGGATTGGGAATATAAAATGTTTTATGTTTACTGTTCACCATATTTTAAAAATATTTTATGGTTGGAGTGGGACTATTTATTTCTTTATGTTTACTGTCCAGCACCTTCCCAGAATTCTTTCATATTTGGAGTGGCAATAGTAATTTCTTTTTTTTTTGTGCGCAGCATCTTCACCGATTTAAGTTATATTGGAGTGGTAATAGTAAATATTGTGTTTTTTACGGGCCGATTACGATGCGGCTCGTAAAGGCTCAGACCTACGGTTGGAGCCTTTACAGCCGCATCGTAATCAGCCACTCGGTTTCCTTTCTGACCGCCTCTTTACAATGCAGGCGGTCGGAAAGGAAACTGACCGGTCCTACCAGCTGGCTCCCGACGGGGCTCGGAGAGCCTGTCCGCCAGTCTGAAGTCGTGTAGTATTCTCAAGGGTGAGCCTTTCCGCCCTTGAGAATACGATGACGGTTTTCAACATGGTTTCCATGCTGGCTTGTCCGACATGGAAACCATGTCGGGAAGCATCTTTGGGGGCCCCCAGCAGGGCCCCCTTGGGTGCATGACCTCCGTTTGGAGGCAAAGGGGGCACCTATGGTGCCCCACTGTTGATCCCTGCACCTTGTGGCAGGCACCTTGAGGCTGCCACGGGGTGCAGGGATGAACCGCAACTCCCATTTTACTATAGGAGCATGCATTACAGCCGGATTACGGCCAGAATGCATGCTCCCAGTAAATGTAGGAATGCGACCGAACAGTGTTCAGTTGCATCCTAATGAGGCGGTCGGGCCCACCGACCGGGTGTCAGTCGGTCCTATGACCGATGCGGTGTCGTGAAGTGATTCCGCCCGTCATCGTAATGACCCCCATAGTGTCCAGCACTTTCCTTAAATTAATTGGAGTGAGAATAGTTCTTTTTTTATTTTACTATGCAGCACCCTTCATGATTTTAGTTATATTGGAGTGGGAATAGTAAATTATGTACGTTTAATGTCCAGCACTTTCTCTGAATTAATTTATGTTTAGAGTGGGATCAATTATTTTTTATGTTTAGTGTACAGCACCTTCCCTGATTAAAGTTACATTGGAGTGGGAATAATACATTTATGATGTTTAGTGTTAAACACTTTCCCTGAATTCATTTATATTTGGAGTGGGAATAGTGTATATTGTATGTTTAGTATTTAATGCAAGTTTTAGAAGTTGTACATTTTTTTTATTAATGACTAAATATTTATTTCACATTATCACATTGTACATATTTTTTCATTTATTGTATACATTTATTTTTTATATTTAAGTTTTTTATATTCTTAATGTACAGTACATACAAGGAGTGCATATTTGAAATAAACATTAGCATATATTTATAATTTTTGTAAGCAACATATATTGTAATAACATTTATTAATTTTTTTAGACTATTTGTATATCTGGTTACATTATTTATTTGTATACAGAAACATATTTTGTATTCTTCATAGAAACATATTTGTTAATATTTTATCGTAACATATTTTAACATGTTCATTTTATACAGTTTAATTTTTTTAATATACATTACATAATTTTATATATCATATATTATTTAATATATATTTTACAAACATTTACATACATAATACTGTATATTTCTGTATGTACAATATTTATATATTAAATATTATTATAGCTTTTTAGATTATTATTTGAAATTTTATTCAATTTTTAAACCTAATACAAATACAAAATATCTTACTACAATATTTTGTATATATAATACTTTGGTACATTTTGTATGTATGGATTATTTTATTAGCTTTTTTTCACACAGTTGCAGATATAGGGGCCCATTACGATGGCGGGCGGAAGCACAACCGCCGTGCTGGCGGATGCAAAAAGCACCAGTTACCGCCGGCACGCAGCAGTCCACACGCCCGCCCAATTACGATGCGAAAAGTAGGCCAAACACCGCCGGCAAGCCAGCAACACCGTCCGCCATCAAAGTGCGCCCTTACACGTAGCGGCGCAGCTCAACTGACACACACCGTCCGACGAAACACGCCCCGCCCGGCGCATAAATTACGATGCCGCAAACAAACGGCTCCCACGGCCAAGAGATACCGTACGACAAACCGAAGCGGTAACACGGACGCCGAGCACGGACAACGAAAAGCGGCTCCCCGAGCATGAATCCAGCACTGCAGTCACTCCCCATGCTCCTGCTGATGCACCACCAAGGACGCAACGTACCGCGGAGACGCAGGTAGGCACACACACAACAAGTGCACGCAAACAGCGCACACAGTGCAAGGGTGGAAAAAGCGGACAACCCCCACCAGCGCGTGTACACAACACATCCACCATCGCATCCACATATGACACACAGGCCAAATCGTAACATCGCAGAACACATGTGTACACACCACCTGGGACTAGGAACCAACCACCCCGTCATGGCCCCAAAGCGCCGATGACGCCGCCACACATGCGCACAACGCAGAGGCCAACCGCAGCGCCATGCATGCGTCGCACACAGACACAGGGACACAACCAAGCAGCACACACATCAGCCCCACCCCGAACGCACATGACACGTGACAGGCCGGCCACAGACATGTCCCCAACGCCCAATTCACGGACAACACCCAACGCCACACAACCGACGCACACATGTCAGTGAAGACACGCAACAGCAGGACACACCCCAGTGTAACAAACATGGCGTAGCACACAGCGGCGGCAACACCAACTAGGAGAAGCAGGGCTCCCTTCGGGAAGAGGAACGCCAGTACCACACAGAAACACCCATACCACCCTGCACATATGAACAAGACATATAAAACGGAACACCAAAGAGCCCGGGGACCGACAACAGGTGGCCCAAGAATAACATTCACACACAAGGCCCAACGCAGAGCGGAAAGGCAGCCTGCCGCCCACACAAGGGAGAGCAGACAGCACTGAATGACCTTCCATTCCAACTCCGAAACCACAGCCCTACGACAGAAGCCGGTGAATACAGCCATTGTCCAAGAATAGACCAACACAGGCATGCCGAGGAGACCAACCACAGGGCAGATAGCGCATATCACAGAAGCACACAACGGACGGGGAAGAAAGAAGAAAACACTCCCCCATGTCGGCCACATGCAAGTTAATTGGAAGGAGTCACACAGCACTGACCTTGAACTGTCTGAGAAGCATGTGGGAAGAGGGCCCGTGTCCTCCAAACAAGCCAACAGAACACAAGTCCTGTCTCCCTACGACTACACAGAGCTCACAGCAACCCCGGAGCGTGCACATTGCAGACTGCACACACAGCCGGAGCACGCCACCTCAACGAACCGCTGCGAAATGGCAACCGCAACACACCTACCCAACTACGCCGAACAGCTCAAGCTGTACAAAACCAACCTGTGCCATACATTGGGATGCGATCTCCTGTCCCTGCTGAACGTAAGTTACCGACTGACTTACCGCATCACATTGTTCAGCTGCGTCATGCCCGTCTTCTACTGTCGGAGGTGTCCCTACCAGCATCCCGTCGAGATATGCCTCTCCAACCCGGCATGTCTGAAGGCGGACCTGCTACCACTACTCCTCCCTCTGGACGCACACGACAGGGCCTGCTCTGCCTATGGGGGCATGGCGTATGTGGCCAACATCGCACCCGCACTGAAATGGGACCACTGTGCCTCCACACGACGGATCATCGATAACAGCTACATCGAATGTCACCCAGCATGCCCCATCATGGTCCTCCAAGGGACAACCTACGAACAACACCTTGACAGCCACCATCCGCTTCATTGGCTGGCAAACATGTACACCACCAATGACATGGAAGCCCTGCTGGACGGCATCGCATACCTGACAACCTGTAAATACGTCGGACCACAACGCAGGTTCCCCGAGTGACCTATGATGTCCAACCCCGCACCCATGCTTAGCTTCCGCACGGACTGGCCAGTCACCACCACAACAGCCATACCAAACGACCGGCAACTGTAACCACACCATCAACGACATCGCCATGACATCGGATATGACCGGGACATGCACACTGTTCCCCATCACATCCAGGAACACCGCATGCATCGTGGGAGGCAGTGGCATGGGCTCTGTGTATCGCACCCACATGGACGGAACTGCACGAACAACCAGGACACGACATGGATCCAGCGCCCATGGACACACACACCGCTCAGTGGACATGAATAGGTCGCCTGGAGTCTGTGGGTGCTGCACCCCTCCCACCCCCGCCCCGGGAATCCCATACCAGGACCTTTGCATGGACGACAAGTGCATACAACAACAACACGACCCCAGTGACTGTGACATGTCCAGTAACCACCACAGTGCAATAACAAGTGGCACGCCGCTGCATGCACGCAAGCACATGCCCTGATGTCATCTCACATGCACGCGTGCATGAGGAACAACCGCAGCAAACCTGTCACATGGAACTGAGATGGACTGTGCCCATGATGCCAAGCGGTCTGGTAGGCTACATGTATACCGTCTGTGTCAAAGTCCGCAGCTCCACAGCTATACGTAAATGTACATTAGCACAGCCTTGGCCAAGCAGATGTCACTCTGAAGCCCACATCCCACATGCAACAGCCAATCACATGTAACCCCACTCCCTATCCCATTTGCAATCATGCTCAGTATATCCTCAACATGTATTCCGCTGCCAGTAGTGTCCACTATACTGCATCACAGAGGACAGAAGACTCAATATAATGTTTGAAACCAAAACTGTCTCCGCTGACTCATTTCACAAGTACGAATGAGAGAGGATGAGAGTATGTGAAGTACACGGCAGTCGTGACATGACCATGTAGTCCACTGGTATTGGATGTCAACGCAAATGAGTAGCACTACTGTGGAAGACACACATGTGTCGTGTGAAGTCGTATGGACGCAGTGCTCAGGTGGGTGGGTGCGACGGGTAGATGCGCACATGCCAAGTTGGAGCACGCCGTGTTGGGAGGGGTCATGAACAGTACACCACCGCTTCCCTGGGCATTGTGAGAGGACACCTGTCGGGGGAGTGAACACGTGTGTGCATAGCAGCCGGGCACACGTACAAAGCGGTACCAGGCGCACCTCAGCCCACCCTCTGTGGACAAGCTGGATCCTGTTGTGCGCCCGCCATGCCCCTGACAAGGCACACACAGCCCCAGTCGACCAGGTGTAACCCCAACATAGTCAATCCGCACAGGCGATACAGGGCACGGGATGGCAGTGGAGCATGGTGTGTGAGAGGTCTCCTCGCGCTCCTCCTGGTCATATCACGCAGGCAATAGAACCTCAACGTCTAGCATGGCACAAGTCAGATGGAAGTGTAGGGGACGCACCACAGCACGAGCAGCACTGACGTCACGGGAGGTGGCTCGCACCATCCCATCCATTGCCCATCATACCAACCACGCCACATGCCATTGCGACTAAGTGCAAGCACGTGCGCCACCACCCCGAGCCCTCCCCAGAGAGGCCAAAGAGTGAATGTGTGGGCCATCAGCCACAGACGGACGCGGCCTGGCCGCAAGGGCAGCCACAGCCACTGGGTGTCGCAGGTGGCGGATCCGGAAGGCGAAGACTGTGATGCATAGTCCATGCAGGCCGGGTCTCCATTTGGGGCACCACGCAGGTGGACGGCGTCCCGCGACACATCATACCCTGAGACAGCCCACTCGTGCAACTGGACCCACACATACACTCCTTGCCCTCTCTGGTGCGAGCTTGGGGCTGCCTGTGCAAGCGCTAGCCTCGCAGGTGAGCATGCATATTGGGGGAGCGAGGGGAGGACATGAGGGCTGGGGCGAAGATGACTGTATCACTGTCAGTTAGTACAAGGGATGACCCAGATGTGGAAAGGAAGAGACGTGTCCCGTGTGTACTGCAACTAGTCGCCAATCCAACTACCCCCCATGTCCGGAATGTAAGCCCGCACCTAGGCCCGCCCATCCGCCACATCGAACATACCACCAGCACGACAACCTTCCCATTCGAAACACTGACTGGGGGTGGCGACCAGTGTACAATCATGTGTAGCCTACCCACGCGTACATGTGGGCCCTCCATGATCCATGTCACCTGCGGCAAAGTCATGACATGCGCAATGAGGGAAGTGAGGAGAGCTGTCCGCCCCACGCGCAGAAGGTGCATCAGCTCCACAGACCCAGCAGCGAGTCCAGCAGGGGTCACATGTGCAGGGGCAGCTGTGCCTGGTGTGAAGGCACATGCATATAGACAGCACATCGACCAATGTGTAGTCTGCCCACATCTACAGTCCATCATCATGCGGACATAGGAATTGAACACAGGGCAACACATCTTAGTTGGTGCACCCACCGTGACTAACAATGCGCAATCATCGACGTACCCGCCCTGTGCATGGCCCCCCACCCAACGGAGGCACATCCAGTGCCACCATCCCACACACACAAGCCTTCCACGGAACATGCTGTGTCCAATGGTCAGTACAGAGTCAGCGCCCATGTGGTGGATCCTGAACAGGAGACACATGCACACACATGCCAGCTCCCACTGTGTACGTCTGCCACCTGGCACGTGCAATGTAACCTCTCACCTGTGACGTGTGACTGCAAGCACACAGCCGTCTTGGCATGGGGCTGTCAATGTGGACACCTGTCAATGTTTCGGGAGGTGTGATCCGTACAGTGCTGTACATAGGGTGCAGTGCTGACACCTACTACTGTCTCATATCCCCTCGTGCCACAGGTCCCACTTGTTTTGGCCGCTCAGCCTGTGCCCACATCGTCGTCGTCGTGTGCCATACTCATCCAGCCACGGAAGCAGTTCCATGCTCAGCAGACATTCATGTTGCCGTGGCGTTGCCGCTTGACGGATATGCAGTCAGTCCCCATCAGCACGCCCCGCAAGTCATTGGGGCCTAGATCCCCATGTGCATGCACATGGCAGTGGTTTGTATCACTAGCCATTGCCATTGGTGGGAGACCTGTGTAAGTGTATTGTGGCCGTGCCGTCCCAGCTTGACAGCTGGGCTGTGGCTCATGTGCTTGCTCAGTCATGTCAGTGATGTGTATGCGAAATTGCTATGTGTCGTGTTGCTTTGACATGTGTCCTCTGCCATTGTCCCTAGGCGGAGACCGAACATTGACCGCCCATACCAATTGCTGGCAGACATGGAGGATACGGAGGTCATTAGGAAGTTTCGGCTGGACAGGCCAACCCTGCATCGACTGTGTGCCATGTTAGA